>JAXQQM020067411.1:0-72189 GCA_034641835.2 Pinus albicaulis | reverse complement strand
GGTCCATCTAATTACCATCCATCTTATCCAGTATCTGTTGGATACCCTTCACATGAAAGTCAATATGTGCAATATCCCTATACTCCATATGCTAGGGGGCCAAAAATGTTCGTTCCATATGGCACTACTCCATCATATTTAGTTTCATCATATGCTGTAATTCCTATTTTCCAATTGTAGCTTACTTTGCCTATTCAGCTACAAACGGTTGTGTATAAATATCAACTAGTTCAACCTATTGCATCTGTGCCTGCTACACCTGTTATTTCTTCTATGGTTGTTGCTCAGTCTGCAAAATCAGTCCTTCCACCCCTAACCCTCAAGTTTTGGGTCTACAGACTCAGTCTTCCTAGGCTGATATTCAACAACCATTTGTATCAGGAATTTTGCAACCGCGAGCTAGTTTACCTTTTTCACAGGTTTCTGCTAGCCCTGTATATTCATAATCGGGTCTGAATTATCCTTGTGGGAAACCATTTTATCAGATACCATGGCAGCCACAGTAACCATTCCCACAATAGTAGGCTTATCCAGTACCTGGTCAGCAAGCCTACCCCTATTTGGGTTACCCACAATAGAATCCATTTGTTGATATGCAAATGCATACTGCTCAGGCGATTCCATCTTATGCTGGTTATGCTCAACCTGACCTTAATCAAAAGTTTCCATTTGTTGAAATGTTATAATTACCAGATTTCAATCGACTCACAAATAATCCAATTCATTATTTACCTTGGTGGCCAGTGATTCCACAATTCAATGGAGATTCTGGAGAAGACCCCTCTATGCATGTCATGACTTATCATTTATGGTGTTCATCAAACTCCTTAAATGATGATTCTGTTAGATTGAGTCGTTTCTAATGAACGCTTACTGGTTTGACTGCAAAGTGGTACATTGAATTACCACGAGATTTTTTTGATAACTTTACAGCTTTAGCCACTAAATTTTTAACCCACTTGCAGTTACCCATCGGGTATGAAACTGGAACAGATATTTTGACAAGATTTAAATAGACCACTGCTACTCATATATCTGATCACATACATGAGTGGCATCATCGTCGTCGAATGGTTAAAAAATTTGTTCTTGACCATATTTTAACTGAATGGTTTATCAAGTCCTTGTTTTCATCTATGACCGAGGATGTAGCCAAAGTCGGTGTTGTCATTGAAGAGCAAGTCATTGCTCATGCCTAGTATCTCGATCTGATTTATACTCAGTTTGGCACACTTTATGAAAATATTCCAAACACGTCGTGACCAAATGTTAATGTTCCTCCTACTCCATCTGGTCAAGAAATTCATGTCGGCGATGGTGTGATCGGTTCTGCTAGCGCTCCGATAGCAAATCTACTATCTGGTCCTACACTTGTTGTTTCAAATCAAAACCCTACCGCATCTGATCCTGCGTCTTCTTCTGAAATCCATGCCATGTCATCTGACAAAGGCAAAAGTTATAAGTAACAAGGAAATAGGAAGAAGGGGAAAGACAAGAAGAAATCAAATTCACCCATGCAGGAAAAATATTCTGATTCATCCGGTTATTTTCGGAAACCTTGTTACCTTATTTTTTTACGTAATGAGGAGAATTTTTCGCGAGATTTTCCTCACCACTTGGAAGTCCCAAATATTCTTAAGAATTCTACCTCATTTTCAGTTTTGACAAATCCTTTTTCAAACCCAGAAACACATTTGGTTGCAATGGATCTTGCTTCTAGTTCGCAAGTGCTTATGCTATCCGTTAAAAAACCAAAAACTGATGTTTTGGTGTCGAAACGAAGTAAATATTACAGTAATCTGTTGTCATTGTCCAATGGTCAAGATACAAATCAACCTATCACTTCGACTTCGACGTCATATGACTCGGCTCTATTGCCTATCCTTCCATAGTTAACAATAAAACCACCGAAGGGAGTAGTTCACAAATCAACATTCAACCATCGAGCTCGTGCAGCTAAAAATTATAATATAGTAGAATATTTGGCTCAATCACCTTATGTTATGTCATCGCTTGAGGTACATAGAATTGTCCCTCCCAGAACTAGGCTTTGTTGTTCGCGATCAGTGTAACTGATCCAACGGATTCAAATCTTATAGTCTTTAATCACATGGACCATGTGCCAAAATTACCAGTAGAGTTAGAATTCTTTATTCAAGTACATGTCCTGAATCACCTCATTCATCGCACTATCATTGATTAAGGTGCATCTACTTGTATCATATCAATGAGTTGCTGGAAGTCACTTGGTTCGCTGACTTTGTCACAATCACCTACGATGTTGAAAGCTTTTGATGGTCGTACATATAAGCCTTGTGGAATTATTAATAGCCTGCAAGTAGAAATAGGGGGAAATTAGTTACTATTGAAGTTGAGTTCATTGGCGGACCCCTCGAATACAACATATTACTTGGAAGACCATGGGTTTACACTATGGCTGCAGTGGTATCTACTTATTTCCATATGATCATCTTCCCCCATAAAGGAAGTGTCACAACCATTTATCAACTCTCATTCTTCGCCTCTAGTTCCCATGCAACTGGAAGCATTTTGTTAGTTCACGGACCCCCACCTTCTCTTCAGAACATTAGTGTAGGAATCTTTAAGGATCCTTCCCTAATGGGCACATTTTTTTCATCATCGCCTGCAACAGCAGTGGAAATTTCACATATAGGGACCTGCAATATGATATCTTCCACTTCATATGAGTTAGGGGAGATACCCAATGATTCTGAAGTATTTAGGTTGGGTGACATCGTGCCGATAAGTCTAATTGAGCTAGCATAGAAATCAATTTTCTTGGATTATTTGGAAAATCCAAATCCATTCTCGCCGAACATTTGGGTTCATCGTTATTCAAATTTTGGTAATTCTTCTGATCCATTTTCACGCGTATTTTCGACTGATGAGAGCATTATGGAATCCATGATGCCAGAATAAGAACCATGGGAATCATCACATCAATGATCCCATCTTCCAGATTAAAGTGAAGATAATACATTTGAACTATATCACCCTATTTTCGTTGAGTTCTTGACGAATTCTATTCCTATCCATGCCATCGATTCTGAGTGAAACCCATCAAATATCGAAGAAACCATTTCTATCGATATTTCGACCAAACCCAGTATTGTAGAAAACATTCATGTCAGTGCTTCTTTTTCTCCATCTGAACTTGACACTTACCACACTCTTTTTCATGAATTCTGATATGTATTCGCTCGGTCATATGAGGAGATGTCAGGTATTGACTTCAGCATTGTTGAACATGAGATTAAAATGTATCCTGATGTTAAGCCAGTTAAATAGAGCCTTCATCTTGTTCACCCTAATAAAGTTGTTGTCATTAAAGAAGAGGTTGAATTTTTTTTGCATGTTGGATTCACTTACCTTGTTCCACTTACCGATTGGGTATCTAACATTGTTCCTGTCATGAAGAAATAGGGAACAATTAGAGTGTGTGTCGACTATTGGGTTGTTAATCGTGCTTATCTGAAAGAAACCTATTCAACTCCCTTTATTGACCAAATTATTGATGAATGTGCTGGATGTGAAATACTTTCTTTCATGGATGTATTCTCCAGTTACAATTAGATTAATATTCGCCCAAAGGACCAATATTAAACACCTTTTATCTGTCCTTGGGGCACATTCGCCTATGGTAAACTCCCTTTTGGTTTAAGGAACATTGGGGCCACATTCCAGAGGGCAACGAATTATGATTTTCATGACATCAAGCAGATAGTTCAATTGTATCTGGATGACTTACCTGCACATTCACAAAAACGGGTTGACCACCTGCTACATCTAAGAGCGATCTCTTTACGATGTCATCACTATAAAATATGCCTCAATTTGCACAAATGTGTGTTTGGTGTTGGTTCTGGTCATTTGCTTGGATTTTTTGTGTCAAAAGACGGAATTTGGCTTGACCCATTGAAGGTCCAGGCTATTCTTGATTTTCCTGCTCCTTCCAATCTGCTTCAGCTACAGAGACTCCAAGGGAAGGCTAACTTTCTAAAGAGGTTCATTCCTAACTATGCCGAAATGGATAAAGGATTTATTCGACACTTGAAAAAGGGGGTACCCTTTCTATTGGGATGAGGTTGCGCCAGATTCCTTTAGTGTTCTTAAATATTCCCATATCCGAGCATCATTAATCTATCCACCAAATTATCAGAGTGACTATTTCCTATATCTCGCCACTGCAGATAGAACCATCGCTATGGTTTTAGTCCAAGAAGAAGATGGGATTGAAGATATGATATATTAATTGAGTCGTAATCTCAATGATATGGAAGTTAAGTACACATACATTGAGATGCTCTCTTTGGGATCCATTCAAGTTGTACAAATATTTCACCATTATATCCTATTTTGAATGACTATTGTTATTTCGGATTGCAACCCTATGACATACATTCTGTCACGTCATTTTCTGGGGGGTAAATATTCAAAATGGATCATCATTTTTCAATATTTCTATTTGGAATTAATAAATTCCAATCCAAATAAGGCTTTGGTGTTTACTGAGCTTATTTCTAACCTTCCTTCAAGTAGTACCAATCCTACTATGAAACCATAAATTTTGGGTGAGTTTTTTTTTTCTTTTCTTTTTTTTTTCTTTTTTCTTTTTTTTCTTTTTTTTTTTGATCGAGTCATCTGACCCGTGGTATGGAGATTTCATCATCTATCTCCAGACCCAAACTTTTCGGCCTAATACCTCTCGCTCGGAACAACGGCGTATTCGATACCAAGCCAAAGATTATCTGATCATTGGCGATACACTTTCTCATCGTGGTGTCAATACGATTTTACATAGGTGCCTCACGCAGGAGGAAGCCGAAAATTTTCTAAATGATTTCCATTTTACCGCATGCAGTGGAAATTTGTATGGCTATGATACCACGCAGAAGATTCTTCGTGCTGGTTACTTCTGGCCTACCATATTTTGCAACTGCATTGTCGTTGTTAGAAATTTTCATGCTTGCCATATATTTGATTGTAAAACCCATCTGCCGCCAACACCAATGCATCATGTCACTGTTGTGGGACCATTTGAAAAATGGGGCATTAAATTCATGACATTTAAGCCCCGCTCAATTGGGGGCATGGGTATATTATTGTCGTCGTTGACTGTTTTATCAAGTGGGACGAGGCGATGCCTACATTCAATGACACGGGATAAACAACTGCATTGTTCTTTTTTAACCATGTGGTTTCACAGTTTGGTGTACCACAGGCCATAGTCACATATTATGGAAAAAAAATTTGCAATCACATGATCGATGAGTAGACTTCCAAGTTAGGACTGTCACATGATATTTCTACCCCCTATTATCCACAAGCTAATGGATAAGTTGAAGCTATCAACAAGATTATTAAGTGTATGCTTCAACGCATGATTGGGGTTCATAAACAAAACTGGCATTTGATCCTGTACTCGGCTTTGTGGGCATATTGAACCTCAGTGAGAAACACGACCAAATTCACTCCCTTTCAGGTGGTTTATGGTCTAGAAGTTATCTTACTAATACAATGCGAAATACCATCGTTGAAACTCGCGATTGACCTGCTACCTCACACTTTTGAAGAAGATGCACGTCTTTTAGATCACATCCATCTAGATGAAACGTGTCATGAAGCCACATTGGCCAACGAAGCGCATAAGAGGCAAATTAAGGCACAATATGACCGCAATGTCAAGCCTCACACCTTCTCGGAAGGAGACTTGGTCTTGCTTTATAATCAGGAAGTTGATAAGATAGGAACATGGAAATTTGAACCATTATAGCACGGCCCCTACATTTTCAAGCGCATTTTGGCTAAGGGTGCCTATGAGTTGATAGATTATGATGGGATTCCATTGTCGCATCCTCGAAATGGGTTGTATCTTAAAGGTTACTATGCCCGATTTTGCGCAGTAAACATTGTATTATATACTTTGATTGTGTGTGTGTAGTAGTGTGCCTTTTAGAGTTTTTCATGTGGTTAGTAATTTGTTTTGCATTTTTTGCATATGTCAGAATCTTCAGAACCATTTGTTGGATATGTCGATGGTGTAAGAAGAAATTATGACTTTTCTTCCAGAGTTATGGGCCTCCCTTTGCCTGAAGTGGAGAGAGTTAGGAGTTTCCAAGCATTTAAATGTGTTGACTCTGTAACCCAACTATTAGGGGCATTTTCTGAGGGCCCAAAATGGGCCTCCTAAAGAAATTAGGAAGTAATAAGAGAAAAATAATAAAATAAGAAATTATTTATGTCATCAAAATTTTAGAGGGAAAAAGAAAAACTACTTTTCTGTCTCCGTATTTTCAACTTATCTCCCAAAAGTGGACCAATTTTACAGTGAGGTGATTAAGGGATGCAAAAATTTAATTCATAATCAAAGGAGCACCCATACAGACATTGATGGGACTGCTACAAGAAAATGAAATAGATGGAAGTTTCAGATTTTGAAATCACATTTTCTATGTATTTGTCATTTTTCGTGTAGCAGGGTCCATCGAAAGCATGCAACATGGTTACTCCTTGGACGAGGAATTAAATTTTTCATCCAATGAGTATTCCCGCTTGAAATTTGAGTAAAAAATTTGGAAGATAAGCTGAAAATATGAGTTGAAAAAGTAGTTTTATTATTTTATTATTTTTTAATCTTTTTACCCTTTTACTTAAAAAATGGTGAATCATCCCCCATGGTTGACATCATCATCTTAAATCCTACAAGTTTTTATAAAGTTTATTTTGGTTGTTCATATATCTTAGAAGGTCCATCTTAGACCTCAAAATTACCCTAATGAATATCGCGGAGTATATCGGTTTGATTGAACTACACTTTGATGCCATTTCACTTGGCATTCATCACATCATCATTAGGATGGACTCATAACTTGTCGTAATACAACTTACTGGCGCCTATATTGTCCGAAATTCATCAATTCATCACATGTTCCTGAGAGTTCCTATTTTGGAAAGACATTTTGATTACATTCAATATCAACATATTTACAGAAACTTTAACACTCTAGTTGATTCACTGGCGAATTATATGTTAAATAGTCATTTGCAACATATGTAAAGATATATTTTCAATTCACACCATACAATTGAATAGGATTGCACATAATCATAGAAAAACACTGAAAGTAAAATAGATTTATATCGAGTTTTTTACAAAATTGTGTCCAAGACACGTTGGTCATCTAACCTAAAAATGTATACAAACATAGCATAACCTAAGTAAAACTAGTGATGCTCATGATAGCAGGTCACTACTTGGGCTATCATGTGCAACAACCTCATCCAACGGTTGGGCACACCAATGGTATAGCGTTGCAGCCTCATAGGTAACTCCTCGATCCGAACATCTGGTATCCCAAGAGTCAATCCCTCCACATGTTGCTGCAACTCAGCAAGAGTCTCAACTAAATCCAAATAACGTAGGACTGCTCTTCCAACACTCCTCTCGGTTATTTCTCCTGCCTGTTGTGCACGAACCACTAGTCGAACGGTACCTACAACTGCATACATAAAACATATTTAGTTTAGACTTGGAAACATCAAAAAACACAAAAATATGTAAAAAACCCCAAAAAATAAAAAATATGGTCAAAATTTTACTTATAGCACCCCATTGAGCGGTGACTGGTAAAATCAAATCCGGATCTTCGCAGAAATCCATCCTTGCATATGGATGCTCCTCAATGAAGATATTCGGTCTTCGGAGCCAACTGAACAATGCAGGGGAAAATGAGATTGATGACTAACCAATATGTCTATCCATTAGCTAGACCCACCGCTGCATTCGTGGATCTCTAGGACCATCTAATCCCAACGTCACATGTTGTGGCTACATCAATGGAACTCGATCCAAAACAAAAGTTATTAAAATAGACGCATAACTAAAATTTTTGGTCTTACCACTTTTTACCTTGCTCAGTTGTTCTTTCATCTGAAGGAGTACTGATTTAGCCCAGTTGAACATGGTTGGCTCAAGACACTCAAGCGCATACTGCATGTATGATCTATTCGTGACATGTAGTGTCACACTACCAGCTAGTTTTGCGATAGTGAATATGAGAGTGTGCAAAGGAATATCAACACACCTTTGATATTTATCTTTCCATCTTTACTTGGCTCAATTCCTTGTCGACAAAATTGTCGGATTTAGTCCTTCATTGTTTCACCACCACGCAGAGAGCCCGTAAGTGAAATGGGGGCACCACATCTCGATAAACCTGTGAGAAAGTAAATTTCATCGACCAATATTGGGAGCACTTTGTCCCCAATGTGAAATGTCTGATTGTCGGGTCCCATGAATGGATCAAGAACTGTAATAGTTCCATGTGTTTCCTCATTCCTAACAATCGGAAGTACTTAAGAAACCCATAATCTCTGAGGGCTCTCATAGTGACAGGATCATTTATGGCAACCATATCATGTTCTTCATGTTCTCTTTCTCACCATGTAATCGACATTCTGATCCAATGAATGTCTGAAATCAAACCATAGGCTAAGTTAGGATCCATTTCATGCAAAACACTGGGAAGATTTTGGGCAGAAACAAAGATACAACTTTCTGAATTATGCCCAACGCACCCCTGAGTGAGATACAGAGCGTTGCAGAGGAACTGGGCCTCTTTCCAATCCTCTCTCCAATGCACTTTTCGACTTCAAGGGTGCGCTGGGCCTAGGGAATTGTATATTTACCCTAGGGGCCCCAAAACCCTAAAAAATGTGCATGAAACTGGAAAAGAATGCATTCAATATAAAGAGGAGGGTAAGATCTTCTACCTAGTCTGGATGGCATGAGAAAATATCAACAGAATCTGTCGCAATCAGTTGCTGAAGTTCGAGGGTAAAACAGGCTCGAAGCACTAAAATCCAAATGGTAAAGGTGAAATGGTAAAAATGAGTTGGTAATTTCTTAATTTAATAGTCCTTTTGATTAATT
This sequence comes from Pinus albicaulis, assembly GCA_034641835.2. Classification (NCBI taxonomy): domain Eukaryota; kingdom Viridiplantae; phylum Streptophyta; class Pinopsida; order Pinales; family Pinaceae; genus Pinus; species Pinus albicaulis. Next base: position 63,236 of record JAXQQM020067411.1, on the reverse strand, counting down.
TATGCATATTTAATGAATGGAATATGGTTTTTACCCATTTTTATTATATTAAATAGGTTTTGTTAATCCATTTGATGTTTCTTTGAGTAGGTTTGCAACTGATTAAAGTGAGTTAGTCGTTCATGATTGTGAAAAGCGATATTGACCACAAAACACAGTTTTACCTCTTTTTTCAAGCTTTGTTAAACATGAAAAAGGAATTCCAAGCATACATTTATCCTCTTTTTTCAAGATTTGTTAAACATGAAAAAATAATTCAAAGTGCACTTTTATCTTTTTTTCGAGCTTTGTTAAATATGAAAAATGAACCCCCTGGAGTTCTCTTTTAGCTCTTTTCAGACTCTCTATATATGAAATATTGTTGAGAACTTGTCCTTTCAAGCTTGTTAAAGGAATTGAAATGATGTCTACTCATTATAAGTTTAACCCTTTTCCGGACTGAGATAGATTATGCTTACGAAAAAGGAAAACCTAGTCGAACATGGCTAGGAGGTTCTCTCGAGTATTATTTTATGCTTTTTCAGATCTAAGGGACTATTATACGAAAAATAATTTGTGGATTTTTCTTTTAGTCCTTTTTTCAAACTCTCCAAATATGAAAAAGGACAGAGTTCTCATTGTTGTTAGACTTGTTAAAGCATCAAATAGTGATGGAATTGTCCATCATGACAAGATCAAGTTTCACCTTCGCTAGACTCGTTAAAGCATCAAATAGTGATGGATTCACCTGAAGGGTGGAATTATACATGAATCATATGTTATCCTCCTCAAGCTTGTTAAAAAATAAAGAGGTACTGGTCAGAAATGATTGGGAAAAAATGGAAATGGATGAAACACTTTATGGTAGCAAGTCGCTCTTGAGCATGACACTTATTCACTTCATCTCTGTGATTTTTGGGTTGGGTAATATGATTGATAGTCTATCATACATATGGTATATCATACCATCCATCACTTCAGTTTTGGGTCAAATGCTTCCAATTCATGCAGTGTCATCGACATGTTCAAGAGAAGTCACTCAGTTATTCCTCATCCTTTGCAACACTCATAAACCTTCATTTCATGATCGCCATCCCTAACATTGCTTCATTAGTCACATTCTATCTCCAAAATAATTAATCCTATTTTGTGTCGTTGATGAGGGAAGAATCAATGCCCTCTTGTGACGAGTCGCTTCTTGTCGAAATCAGCACATCATCCAAGGAGTTGACTTAGAAACAACCTTTCAGTACCTTGGATCTTGCTTACATCAACGACAATTTTCTTGATTCAGGCGATAGGTTGAAATCACATTCATTCGACCGAAATAATTTTTATGGTGTTTGACATCAAATCATTTATTCACACCATGCATAATGTACTGTAGTACCTTGAGAGACATTATCATGAATAGTGGTTTCTCTCGCGTCTATTAACAGCTCACATCATTGGTCGGTAATCAAATGGTTTCTTCCCATGTTCGACTTCAGATCATATATTCGCATGGTTAGAATCATACTTTAAGAAATCGAGTGAACGAGATATAAGACCCCGGATATTTTTTCATCCATCTGGGTTACGATTTCAAGAGAAGTACCAAATCATCCATACGATGGTCATTATTCAGATGGACATCCTATCATGGGTCTATATCTGTAGACATTCTATATATATAGATGACTTTCTGATGTTATGATAGTTTATGTGTTGAGTATGGGATATGCCTCCCTCAGTAATTCATGTACAATATGAACTAATATCATGATGTAATGTATTGTAATTGATGCAGGTCATTGTCTGCTTCAATCCCTCCTCATCACGTCGTAAAGAAAATCACTCAACATTTCATTTTTGACTTCATGCTTTAGGGGGCATCTGTTACAGGTCAATCTGAACATCATCCCAAAACACAATCAGTATTCATTAGGGTCTATCATACTTTAAATTGGTTGCTACATGCCCTAAACAATTCATCACATTTATGGTCTTCCTTCATGAAAGTTTCACTGCTTAGATGCTAGTTGAGTGCCCTATCAAGCCATCAATGCACCCCTAGACAGTTGTAACTTCTTTGAACAACATCTACTCCAATGCAAGTCTATGTTACAGAGGATCTAGGCCCACTTTGGATTGCATTGATCAACTAGGATCAAATTGTTCATTGGATTACGGGAATCTCCCCGACTTCTAGTGACTTCTAGAAGTTGTTCAAGCTCTCATTTCATCTAATAGCCTCAAATTTGGAACCCATTAAGTCATTAAACCTCTTATCCTCCTATTCCCATGAACAAGAAAACCTCTTCAACCATTTTTAGGAATTCCATTCAATGATTAATTTATTTCAAACTACCTTCATCTACTTATAAATAGAGCACTAAACATAGTGCAAAAGAGAGCAAGAATTTGTGTTAAGTTGAGTTATGTTGGTGAGATATCAACTCTTGGAGGTACTGCATGTGCTGTGATAATGCTGGATTGTTGATGTTGGATGTGATGACAATGGGACTCGAGATGGATGGGTGATGGTGAATCGATCAACTGGTTGTACTCTTCCTTCTACTTCATAATAAAGACATTTTTTCCTTTCCTAATGCACCTATCAATGATGTTATATGTGCATTAATGAGTTTAATCGATTCAATTTTTTTAATTTGAATAGATCATATTGCCTTTAAGTTGAATTTTATCTTCTGTTTTCCATGGCAGGTATCAATCAAGTAAGTTAAGTTGGATTGAGAGCGATGAAAACGACGAAGGGAAGCGATGGAAAGTGGACAAATAAAAAGTAGGTTTCTCTCTCTTTATCTATTCATGTTAAGGAAAAGATCAGATATCTTTATTTTTTTTATTCTAAGTGAACCACCCACTTAGGGAAAGCATACTTATCTGTAGGTTTGTATTTCCATAAAACAAAGACAATAAAAGAAACTGATCTAAATCTACAATTAACTTTTCGGAACGTAAACTATGCACTTGTAATCTAGGCACAATTTTTGTTCATATTCTGAAAATGAGAATTATAACTATGCAAATGTAATATATTCAAGAGAATTTTCAAACACAAGATGATTCCAAATCATTGACAGAACAAGACTATTTTCCTTCACCTATGTAATATAAGGAATCAATCAAGTATAAGTAAAGAAAATGGGTGAAAATTCCAAAGGTCAAAATTACTAACACTCAAAGGAAAAAAAAGAAGAAAAAAGATGCAAAAATTGTTAAGAAACTGATACAAAACTCGAAGTAATGACCAAAGGAATCAAATTAATAATTTCTCAAAAAATAAAATTCAAAACATCCAATCAACTTAACAGAGACTTAATGAGACTGTAAACAAGCTAACATGACCAAAAAAAAAAAATCTGGACTTAAATAAAAGAAACCTCAACTTTTCAAAAAATTTATAGGGTTGCGTAGGAAAACAGTGTAATTCAGTGTGCATATGCACTACTGCTGAAGAAAAACTTCATAGATTTGCGCTCTGTGTCTAAAAAGAAACCACAGGATCGAGAAAATTAAGAAAAAATATTAAAAAACAAAGGTATCAAACATGAATTTTCAATTCTTAAAAGGGTCTAAAGGAATTAAAGGTCACAAAAGGACACATAAGAGAACTCTCGTTCCCTAGTACGGTCGCCAATTTTTTACCCGGATAAATCCCTTTTGTGGACAAGAGCGATATCCTTAGAATTATAGAGGAAAAATAGAAACAAACAAACAAAACTAGCTCTTTCCTTAGCCTATAACTAAAACATGAAACATGTAGTATGTGAAGGATCACTTGCCTATTAACGAAGTGCTTGTAGAAGTCCTTTCAGTACTTTCCAGACTAGCTTTCCCTTGATGCTTTAGAGGCTTTCTGAATGCTTTCCACGGCTTCTCTATGATGCTCTAAAAGAGATCTGCATAGAAAAAAACATTCATATGGATCAAGGCATCTCGCATATGAAAGAAAAGCTAAATGAAATCCATAATTCAACATACAATATATAATTGAATCAATTAATAATTTATAAACCATGCGAGTGACCAAGGAATCCCACAAATAACATCAAAAATAGATGAAATTAGGAAATAACAATTACTTTGTATTAGAAATCAAAGGGAAACAAGCTTGCAACCTGGTTGCCTTGATGTCACAAGCCTCTTCCAATGGTCTCCCTTCCTTCCCTTGATGATAAGCTCTTTAGACCCAAAACCAACAACATGAGTTTACAAATCCAAGTCTCAATAGTCTCAAAAGTCTCAAAAGTCTAAAAATTCCCTCATTTATTTAGTCCTATGATGAATTTATAGGAAGGATGAGGAGGTTTCTAGTTCCACTTCTCAAGGGATATGATCCTTAAGAAAATGATACTAGCTCCATATACCAAGGGATGAGGTGCAGGTATGTAGTGGTTCGAGGTTTCTAATTTGGATAAGATTCCTCAACCAAAGCTTCTAGAACTTATTTTTTTATTTTTACATGTGTGAATAGACCTGTGTGGTTTATAGTGGAAGAATCTGTGCAGATCTGCATAGTTTACAGTGGAAGAAACTGCGCATGTGCGGGTTTTGTTCAGGAACACTGCGCAGATGATTAAAAAGGTGTTTTAAGTAGTGAAAAAAAAATTCCTTTTGTCCCTGGCATTATTTTACTTCAAGATTCATATGGGACTCACTTGAGACACTCCATTGGATGGAAAGATATCTGAATCGACAATCATGGTGACAAATTTTAGTGTAACAACTCAAGAAATGTTAATCTAAATCAAGAGACACAATTCTACTTTACTGATCTGCGAAATTCAATTCACAATTTAGAAAAAAATCTCAAACATGCAATAAGAAATAACACACATGCAAAATATTTTCCTAGGGGAACCCAACTGGGAAAAAGCCCTCAATCCTCTTCGCATTAATCAAATGAAAAGAGATGTATTACAATTACTTATTTGCACTGATCACAACCTACAAGTGAATAACCTATCGCTCTTCTCAATGAGAAGCTCTAACCCAGACTTAGTCAATTTATTCCTCTGCTTGAATCCCTATTTCCTTGCAAAATTCCTAGAGAATTATCCCCTATTGTTTAACAAATTTCCTCCAATTGATGCACAATTCCCAAGGTTTGACCATCTGGCTACATGAAACACCTGTACACTCAAAATAGTTTACAACTTCTTATTACACTGCCTTGGAATCACCACCACAATTGGGAACTCGAATTATCTACATGCACTAGTAATATTAGGTTGATTGATTAGTTAAATGGATGATCACTAAGTTAGATTGTTGTTCCACGACACAACTAACCTTCCACTAGTTCCTCCAACTGTTATTACTATTTTAACTGAGCTCAACTGGATATAGCTGAACTCGATTACTAAAATTTAGCAATCACACATGCTTAATTGAGCTCCAAGCCCTCTAACTTGAATTTACTAAGATAACTAAGTGACAAGAGCCATGCCACACAATTTAACTGCATCCAAGCTATCTGCTGATGTGGAAATTCAAATTTTCTCAATTTGACCAAGGAAAAGTTAAATTGATAATTTCTTGCCACACTTCTCAACACTCCCTCATAGCAAGAAAGGTATTATCAACCACCTCTACCTGGCACCTGTGGAACTCAAAATTCCCTCTTGGCAAGGCCTTTTTCAAGATTTTAGCATCTTGTTCATTTTTTGGAATGTATTGTAGCAACATTATCCGCCCATCCACATAGTCTCGTAAATGGTGATACCATATATCTATATACTTGGATCGATCATGAAATACCAGATTATCAGAAAGTTTAATGAAAATATGGTTATCACAATAGATCAGACTTGGATGCCTCATCTAACAAAATAGTCCCACAAGTATATTTCTCATCCAGATCACTTCACATGTTGTTTGACTTGCAACCATGTATTCTGCCTCTGTCAAGCTAAGCGTCATAGATCTTTGCATCCAACTGTACCAGGAAACTGACCCAACACTGAAAATTCCATATGATTTACTCTTTCGTTCATATGGAAACCCTGATCAATCTGCATCTGTGAAGCCACATAGCTTCACTCCCTCTATCTGTTTGTACCATAATCCATACTAGGTAATGCCTTTGAGGTACAGTAAAACATGCTTTGCTACCCTCCAATACAATTTGGTCAGCATAACCATAGCTTGACTTAGCTTCTTGAATGAATAAAACATATATGGTAGTGTATTCACAAGATACATTAGTGAACCCACTAACTATCGGTAAATAGTAGCATCCACTATTATGAAACCAACTCACAAAATAGAAGAAAAGAGAGATCAACGACTTAGAAATCTACCTCCTCGAGGGGGAAACCTCATTTACATTACATAAATGAAGAATTCTTGGATGATACAAATGACAAAACCTCCTTTATATATATAGGAGTTTATGGGGTCACAATATAATCCTAGCCGACCTAACAATAATAATGTAAGGGCACAAATATAACAATAGAGGGCTATTATGGGGTACAATAATAACAATATGGGGACTACAGGGGTACAACAATAATAATAAGGGGTACACTAACAAAAATAAGGGACTACACTAGTAATATAGGGACCTAACACGCCCCTCTCCTTCAGAAAAGTGGTGTCCTCAACGCTTGAGTAGTTATGGATGTTGTTGTATAAAATTCTCATCCTCCCATGTGGAATCTTCAGTGCGTAAGTTTTTCCACTTGATGAGATACTCTGAAATTGATGGATTTTGAAGCCATCGATTTTTTGTTTCCATGACTGCTTCAGGTTCAAATATAATTTTTCCTTTCTCATAAAGTTGTGGCAATATTGTTTGAATCAGAATTTTGTCACCTATAACCTTATTTAAGCATGAAACATGGAAAACTGGGTGCACTCGGGAAGATGTAGGAAGCTCCAATTCGTATGCCATAGTACCAATATTTTGCAACACCTTTTAAGGACCATATTATTTTGGCGATAATTATCCTTCTTAGCTTGCTTGAGGGTTTTTGTGTATGGTTGTAGCCGTAAAAATACCCAGTCGCCTACATCAAAACTTCTCTCACTGCGATGTTGATCTGCTTTTTGTTTCATTCGATTCTATGCCAAATTTAGGTTATCCTTTAAGAGTGGCAGAACTTATTGTGGATGCTCGATGTGATCTTCAACTGCTTGAACCTTAGAATTTTCTCTTAAAGATGATACGATGGACAATGTATTATATCCATAAAGTGCCATAAATGGGGTCATTTTTGCTGTAGTGTGGAAGGAAGTGCTATACCACCATTCTTCTAGAGATAACCACTTCACCCATTGCGTTTGTTTATCAAATCCAATGAAACGAAGATATCCTTCCAAACATTTGTTCTATTTCAGTTTGCCAATCGAATTGAGGATGATAAGATGAGCTATGAGCTATGAGCTAGTTGAGTACCCAAGCAAGAAAATAATTCCATGCAAAAATTTCCAATGAAAATGGGATCTCTATAGCTTACAGTAATCTTTGGGTTTCCATGTAGCTTTTGAATTGTTTCCATAAATGCAGTAGCAACTGTACTTGCTTTAAATGGATGAGATAATGCACAAAAGTGTGCATACTTGGTAAGTCTACCAGCTACCACCATGATGACACTATTTTCTTCAGACTTAGGTAAACCTATGATAAAGTCCATTGAAACCTTCTCCGAACGTTGAATTGGAATGGATAAATGTTGTAGTAGACTCGGGGTCTTAATTGTCTCAACTTTATTTTTCTAGAAAACCAAACATTCCACCACAAAATTTTTAACATCATATTTAAGGCCATCCCAAAAAAAAATATTTCTTCACCTCGTGGTAAGTTTTTAAAATCTTGAGTGTCCTCCTAAGGGAGAGGTGTGGAATTCCAAAATAATCTTTTGTTTTAGTTGGGAATTATTACACAGATATAAGTGATCTTTGTACCATAAGGAATTATTTTTCCAGCTAAATGTATCATATGTACTTGGATCTTGCTGCAACTTTTGAATGAGTGTCCGCACTTCTTCGTAATTCTTCCATTCCTCCCTTGATTTAGTCATCCAATCTGGTTGGATAATAGAAATGGAACAAAGCAATGCTTCCACATCCTCATCCTTTCTTGAGAGTGCATCTGCAACAACATTTAGCTTCCCCTTTTTGTAGATAATTTCAAAGTCATTATCCAACATCTTTGTGACCCATTTTTTTTGCTCTTCTAAATATAGTCTTTGTTCCAAACAGTATTTAAGACTATCATGATAATTTTTTACCTTGAAGTGTCTTCCCATTAGGTAAGGTCACCATTTATTTAGTGCATGTAGTATTTCCAACATTTCCTTCTCATAAATAGCTTTCTGTAAATATTTTCCTTTGATTTGACGACTTTAAAAAGAAATGGGTCTTGATTTGTGCATTAAAACAACACCAATGCCATTTCTTGAGGCATCACATTCCAGAATAAATGTTTTTGTGAAGTATGGCATAGCTAAGACCGGTGCTTGGAACACTACCTCTTTAAGATGTTCAAAGGCCTTAGATGCTTCAGGAGTCCATGAAAATGCATCTTTCTTCAATAATTTTGTTAGAGGTGTTGTTATTCTCCCATAATTCTTAAGAAACTTGTGATAATACCTAGTTAACCTAAGAAATCCTCACAACTACTTTATGGTTGTGGGAACTTTCCATTCCTTAATGACTTTAATTTTTTTAGGGTCTACCTTAACACCCTCCTGAGATACAATATGACCCAAATATTCCACCTCTTGTACTCCAAAGAAACATTTGGAGGTTTTTTCATATAATTGTTTCTCCTCCAATAGTTTGAGCACCTTATCAACATGTTGAACATGATCCTTCCAAGACCTGTAGTATATCATCAAAAAAATACTAACACAAATTTTCTAAGGAAGCATTTGAAAATGGAATCCATCAACCCTTGAAATGTAGAAGGTGCATTCTTAAGTATTTAGCCAATTTAATGTCTTAAATTTCTTATCATAAATCATTAACCAAGGTTAGTAATATGATGAAGTATGGTGCATTATATATGCTTATTTAAACTTTTTCTGACTTCGTTGTGTATGTTTTTATATTTTTTTGGGGGGTTTTGTTTATTTATGTCTAAAGGAGTTAATTTTGAGAAATGAGAGCTATGAAATGAATCAACTAAATCTGATGAAGTTTAATGTTAAAGACTAGTTTTGAAAGAAGGAATAAAATGAAATGTTCTTTAACTATTATAATTTGCATAAAAATGAATGAAACTTTAAATGGTTAGAATCTGATCTAAAAACATAATATTTATTCTAATGACCTTGAGCTTTTGGAATTTAAATTTAATAATAATCTATCTTAATTTAGTTCTACTCCATGGATTGAAATATAAATCCTATGACTAAGAATTGAAATGACAATGCTAATCTAAATGAAATCAAGTTCAAAGGAATTGAAAAGAAACTACTGCATGACCAACTACTCAATCATCCAATTTTGGAAGTATGACAAAGTCACCCTCTTGACATGATTTACAAGCAATTGATTATACTTTAGTTTAAAAATTTAATCTAAGAAAGCATTTAAAAAGCATGTAAGGGAAAAACTCAACTACTGTATATTTTAAATACTCAATTATCCAATTTTGGAAGCATGACAAAGTCACCTTCTTGACATGATTTACAAGCATCTAATTATATATTTAATTGAGGATCTTATCTAGGAAAACAGTGTAAATACATGTAAAGGAAAACTCAACTATTGTCTATTTTAAATACTCAATCATTCAATTTGGAAGAATGACAAATTCATATTCTTGACATGATTTACAAGCATCTAATTATACATTTAATTAAGTAATTAATCTAGGAAAACAATGTAAATACATGTAAAGAAACTAAGATAATTGTATGCTCTAATGCCTCAAACAATCCAATTTTGGAAAATAGAAGAGCTACTTTCTTGAGATGTTTTCGTAAGCAAAAGATCACACAGTCATTCTAAAACTAATTCTAAGAAAGGATTCATAAATTTAAACTATGAAACGATAAAAAATTTAATCTGAAGATCAGCTGCGAATCAATATAAATCTAACTTATGAATTGACAAAATAGAGCTAATGAAATTAAACTACAACAACTAATGAAACCTTCTTCTGTGCAGGGGCCCTCTAGGATAGAGTGAGTTGAGATCCTAGCAAACTATATGCGCATCAAGAAGAAAATGGAACAATGAACATGGTCTTCGTATTATGGAAAAGAACAGAGTCTCAAAGCATACACAACGTTCACAAAATTAAGACTGTTTCAGGTTTTCAAACAACCAGTATTTAAACAAAATTAAATGTAACTGCCTAGAGCTATTTCCACCTACATATGGAAATTACAACTGAAACATAAAATAAAACTCTAAGTGGTTAACTCTCGATTTTCTACGTCAGAGAAAATCAAGAGTTCTTTATTCTCGGATCACGTCCTTTGACTGCACTTTGACCACGAGCATAGGAACATTTTTCTGTCAAATTCAACTAGGTGGATAGGATGAGATCCATATGTGAATCATTTTAAATATGCCCATGTGACTCATTCCTTCATTCGCTCCTTGGAACCTATTAAAGAAAAGTAGTTGTGGAAACAACAATAAGCTGCAAAATAGGATGCATTTTGTAGTTGAGTTACAAAAATTCATTCAAATAACAAGACCATCAAAATATAACATACATATCATTCAAATGCATTCTCTAAGATAAAACATGTCATTTATCATTGATTGGAGTTATGGATTTATGAAAACGTAGGAAAAAGTGATGAGAAAGGATGTCAGAGAAATAATAATTCTGAGGTTCAACATACCCCCACTAAGAAGCCATTGCATATCCTCATGAAATTATCAAAAATGTGAACTTCCTTCTCCTATTACATTTGTTCAAACACCTCTGCTAATACATCCAGTTTTCGCTTCTTTCTTTTCATTGAGGTGACTACCATCCTGGGCTTCCTCATAAGGAGTTTGTCTTTGAGATTGATGATTGTTTTGTTCAGTGATTTGTTATTTCTTTTTAACTTTTTGTTCTTTTTGTACCACAGTCCCAAATACAGGATGTTTTTATCACTAATGACTTTCTCCAATTGGTTCTACTGCTTCAAAGCTTCATTCTCCTATTTAATATGCCTATTCAGTAACTCTAGGTCATAGATTTCTTGTTTGAGGGTATTAATCAAAGGTTCTTGTGGACTGATAGGTTGTTATTGCATACCTGGATTCACTACTGCATTCCCTTTTTCCAGTGACTCTATATATTCATAAATCTCTTGCTGCACTGGATCTATGCCTGGAGATCTTCTGTTGGGACTGCCTTCAAAATTGTGTACATGAGAATTTATAGGACTATGTGGAGGAGAAATATTTCTGGGTGATGACACTTGAGGTTCCTCCTCTAAATTCACAAACTCTCTTTCTTTTGACAGTGTTTTCTTCATTGACCTTTGGAGTCTAGCAATTCTCCTAGGTTGTGGAGGGTTTAAGTTTTCTTCACTTGTAACCTTGCTCTTATTTTTTGTTTTACCTCTTGTCTTAACTCCACCATGTTTCTTATTTTTCATCAATTCCGCAAGGGTAAGTTCCTCTTCATCTTGTTGTAGTGGAGGTGAAGGTCTGTCTTCAATTCTTGTATCAGTCTTCCTTCTTCTACTTTTCCTAGTCTTGTCTTCCTTAGGCTGCTCTGGCTCATCTTGGAAATGGTTTCTGATTAGAAAATTCTCCCAAGAATCTCCTATACTCTTCAAATGGAATTCAAGAAGTATTTTTACCAACCCATTATGGTGAATAGTGTTGTTCATAAATTAAATTCTCTTTTTTACATTTGTAGACATTCTTTTTCAACTGTTCAGTAGAAAGAAAGGGAGGTTTATTTCACCATCCTCCAAAAATTTCATCAACAACCAAATATGATACACAAACATGCAGCCAAATCTACCTTCATAAGCGATAAACTTCTGTAAAATTAAAAGCATGTTTCTCCATTGGTTCTTGAGTGTTGAGCTAGGAATACCATTTTTGTAAACAGAACTATCCATACCTAGATTTTTGAGGAAAACTCTTCATGCTTCATTGTGAAATTATTATTTTTTGAACCATCTCTCGCCAACTCTTGGAAGCTCTGTAGCTTCAGCTATGAATGCCTTAGTCACTGAAAATTTTATATATCCTATTTCGACTTATGTTCTGTCGAAAGACCTCGCAAAAGACTTAGTGATCTATTTGTGGAAACCATAAAATTTTTCTATAAACCTGAGCCACTTATCCTTTTGCAACATCTATTTAATCTAAGGATAACCCTCCATGTATTTATCTCCCACTGGTTCAGTCCTGACTATCAAGCCCATGTCTTCTGTCGTGAAGAGTCTAGCCTCTAGAATTTTTATTCTCTGTTATGAAGTGAATTGGATTGCAAATCCAGTTAAGGATGTCGAGGTTTTGTAAGGAAATATTAGTGAAATGAATACTTGATGGGGTTTTAATAAACGTAGATTAATAGGTTACGATAATAGGATATGATCATTTAATCATAAATGGGAGAATCTGTTATGGATTGTTATGAAACATGATGCGGATGATGTGGTCGATTTATGACATGATGTGAGTCCAAATCAAATCAAATGATGACATTTTGAGGCAGCATGTGATCATATATGTTATATATGATAATGTTTTTTTATCTTGTTATTTAAACAAATTTATGTAATCATACCTTTAGAATTAACCTCTTGTTTCTATTTCTTTGATGTTGACTCTTCAGTTATCTTTCAGCTTGATTATCTTCAAATGGAGTTCTCAATTTCTTGCGCTAAATATTCTTGCTTCAGTAGGTTGTAAAAATGTGACAGAGCTGCAGAATGTGGTATCAGTTGCCAAATGGAATGTTAGCTGCAGAATGGAATGAAAATTGCAAAATGGAAGTAGTTTTGGACTACTTTTTATTTATTTTAGAAAAAATAAAGGGAACAAATATTTTTGGTATTTGTTTTAGAAATGGAATGGAAGATATAAGATGTCATATCTCTGATTTTCATCATATATTTTTAGTATAAGGATGTCAATCATTGATTGGTTTTCACACTTAACAAGTTTTTTTTTTTGAAGAATATATATATATATATATAATTTATTTAGATATGAAAAATAAAAAGACTAAGTTGGGGAAGAAGAAGGATTCTTCTTCACTAACTTCATATTAGTGTTATCTTGGAAAAATTTTATAAACTCCTCTTTTGAAATTGGCTTATGATAGACTTTTACTTGATGTCCATTCACAAGAAGAGGTACCTTTTCTTCATCAGTTGTCCTTATCCTGACTTCTCCATTGTCAAAGACTTGTTCAATCTCATAAGGCCCAAGACAATGAGTCTGAAACTTTCCTTGAAAGTCTTTGAACTTTGAATCGAACAAAAGTGCCCAATCCCCTAATTTAAAATTTTTATCCTTTATATATTTCTCATGCCATTTGGACCTTTGATGTTGGAATACACTGTTTCTTTGAACTGCATCTTGCCTGATTTCATCAAGCTCATTAATTTTCTCCAATTTGTGCTTCTGAGTTTCTGATAAGTTAAACCCCAATTGGACTGCCATCTTGAAGTTTTGGATCTGAAATTCTATAGGAAATAGAACTTTCTTCCCATAAACAAGTTCATAGGGAGTATGTCATGTTGTATTCCTCCATGTGGTCCGGTAGGCCCATAAGGCTTCAGGAAGCCTATCTGCCCAATCCTTCCTATGTAGATGTGCAGTCTTAGTGAGAATTACTTCGATCACTTTATTGGTAGAATCCACTTGAATATTTTCTTTTGGATGATAAGGAGTGGATCTTCTATGTTTGATCTTGTAATTCTCCACAAGCTTCTCCACCAACTTGGATGTAAACTGGGTTCCCTGATCTGTCACAATTTCTCTTGGGACACCAAAACGAGTGAAAATATCCTCGAAAATAAATTTAACTACAACATTTTCGTTAGCTAAAGAAAGTGCTTTAGCCTCTACCCATTTAGTGACATAATTAGTACATACCAGAATATATTTCTTTTGATTAGATGGTGGATTGATTGGTCCAACAAAATCTAGGGCCCATTTTTCAAATGGTTTGATGAGTACCTAAGGTTGTAATGGCATTTCATCTGTAGGAACAAGTTTCCCCATTCTTTGATAGTTGCCACACCTTTTGAAATACTCCCTGGTATCTTTAAATATGGATGGCCAAAAATATCCTAAATGAAGGATTTTATAGGCAATCCTCTTATCAGCAAAGTGTCCACCACAAGGTTCATCATGACATGCCTTGAGAATATCAGGCATTTCGTCTTCTTGAACGCACCTTCTGATGATGATATCTGAACCTTTTTTTATACAATTCATCATTAACCCATGAGTAAAGTGCACTTGTTTGAATAATTATTCTTTTCTCTCTAGGAAACAAGTGTGCAGGTAACTTTCCTGTGACTCGGTAATTATCAATATCTGCAAACCAAGAAGTTTTAGTAGTTATTGCAAAAATATATTCATTAGGAAAATTATCCTCTATTGGAGTATCATTTTTGACATTTTGAATTCTAGACAAGAAATCAACAACTGTGTTTTGTTTTCCAGGTTGGTCTAGAATGGTGATATTGAATTCTTGCAGGAGAAATAACCATGTTGTGACTCTGCCATTAGTGATAGTTTTATTCATTAAATATCTAATTGCAGAATGATCTGTATGAATAAAGGTTTCATAGCCAGTGATATAATGTCTAAATTTATTGATAACATGAACAACAACTAGAAATTCTTTTTCAGTTACAGTGTAACTTAAATCAGCATGAGTCAAATTTTTTCTTGTGTAATAGATGGCATAGGGGATCAAATATTTTTGTCCTAATACAACTCCCAGAGTTGTATTTGAAGCATTTGTTGAAATTTGAAAAGGAAGTTTCCAATTTGGAACTCTTAAGATGGGAGCTTCAGAAATTTTTGTTTTTAAAGTTTCAAATGCCAATTGGAAATTAGGATTACAACTGAATTCACAATCTTTGGTAAGAAATTTGAAGAGTGGGATGCCATTTTAGTGAAGTTTTCTATAAATATTCTATAATACCCTGTGAATCCTAGAAAACTTCTAACATCCTTTTGAAAACTTGGAATTGATAATTTGGAGATGACTTCAACTTTAGATGAATCAACTTTAATTCCATCTCCTGAAATGTGATGTCCTATAACAATTCCTTCAGTAAACATCATAAAACATTTTTCATGATTTAATGAAAGATTTGCTTCTTTACATCTTTTGAGAACCTTTTCCAAATTTTCTAAAGCTTCTTCAAATAAATTCCCATAAACTATAAAATCATCCATATATACCTCCACACAATCATGTATCAGATCAGAAAAAATTCCTAATACTACCCTTTGGAATGTTGCAGGTGCATTGCACAAACCAAAAGGAAGTACTCAGTAGGCATAGGTTCTCCATGGACTGGTGAATGTGGTTTATCTTGGTCTTTAGGTGCTACCTGAATCTGATTGTAACCAGTAAAACCATCCAAGAATGAGAAATACTTCTTTCCTGCTAATGTATCCAATACTTGATCTATGAAAGGTAAAGGAAAATTATCTTTTAGGGTAGCTTTATTCAACTCTTGATATTCAATTCATACCCTCCACTAACCATTAGCTTTAGGTACAATCACTAAAGGAGAAACCCACTGACTGTCTGAAATTGGGTAAATGAAGTTTACATTCAGCAATTTTTGCAATTCTTCTTTCACAATTTCCCTAAGATTTGGATTCATCCTTCTTTGAGGCTTTCTGATAGGTTTACAGTTTTCCTCGATGTAGATGTGATGTTTACAAGTTTGAGGACTAATTCCTTTCATGTCAGTTTATTCCCATGCATATGCAGAAGAATGTTCTTGTAATGTTTTGATTAAATTTTCCTGTTGTAATATTTCAGAGTTTTTGTTTATGTTCAAAGATTTTCCCAGAAAGATTTCAACTATAGAGTTACCAAATTCTTCCATATAATATAGAGACATCCGCCTAGATGACATGTATTCAATATTTCATTGTTCTTGAAAATGATCATGTCCATATTCTGAAGATGATTCAAAGTTTTCTATTGAATTTAAGATTTGACTATCTTCACTAATACTAGAAATAGTAAAGGTAGGTTGTATATTGTTTTCATCATCAATCCATTCTTCGTCTTCTAATTTTGTGATTATTTTTGCTGGAGGATATAGAGTGAATTTCTTTGTTGAATTACCATCATAGATATACATGCCGCTAGATCTACAACTAATGAAAGCATCAGCTGTAGCCAACCAAGGTCTTCATAATATTAGTGGATGTCCTCCTACATTGTTCTTGGTTGTTAAAATCAAAATCAACCAGATACTCCCAAGAGTTTAAGGATACTGAAATATCTTCTAATACACCATATAGCTTGATTACTGATCTATCTGCTAATTGTAGTAATGTAAGTGTATACTGAATATTTGGAAGCTTGAGTTTTTCCATGGTTTGTTTGCTCATGATGTTTATAGCTGCTCCTAAATCAATCAATGTATTTGGAATTTCAATACCATTGATATGTGTTTTTTCGTTCTAAATGTTTTTGTATGGCAATTTTTCCCATCATAATGTCTGCAATTTTTCCTACTAATTGAATTCTTTTTATTTCTTTTGTTTTTCTTGGTTTCTTCGTGCTCAACTCTCTTATTGTTTTGGCTAGAATTGGGATTTCTTTAATGGCGTGTAGCAAAGGAATTTTGATACAAAAATTTTTCAATTCATCTAGAAAATCATAATTGGGCAACATTATATGTTTTTCTACCCCTCTATCAATTTGTAATCTTTCAGGAAAAGGAGGGTTAGAAATAGATACTCATGGTTGTTCTATGATAGGAGTTGAGTTTGTTGGTTCTTCTTGTTTTTCATTTTCAGAATTTTGGTTATGTTGAAGAGATGTTCCATCTTCAAAACTTTTATTTGGCTATAGAGAAACTTCCTCATAAAAATTATCTTGTTCTTGAATAACAACAGAAGGCTTTTTCCTCTCTAACATCCTACCATATCTAAGTGGAACATCATTAAGATCTAGTGGAGAAACCATGTAAGTTGGAAATTGTTGTCCTTATATAGTGTAATAATTTTGAGGAGGATTTTTATTATTTTGGTTTGGTAATGGCTGGGCAGGTAATTGGTTTGGTCTTTGTGGAAATGGTAATGAAAGTTGTGGGTTTTGGTTTTGGAGTTGGGGTTGTTGATTTTGTTGTGGAAATTGTTGGGGAGGATAGTTTGGATAGGATGGAGGATATTGGTAGTATTGAGAATATCTACCATAGGGATTTTTCATTTATTGTGCCCAAGGTTGAGGTTGGGACCAAGGTTGCTGCCAAGAATTCCAATTATTTGGTGGGGGCTGAGTATACATTTGGTTGTTCAACCCTTGATTTTGTGGCCCCTTCCATGGTCTTCTAGAGACAAAGAAAAGAGGTTCTACTGGATTTGAAGTTACTTCTTTCTGAAAAACAACCTTAAGACCTAGGATTGAAGGACAGCTCTTAGTTTCATGATTTTCTAAGAAAATCACACAGGTCTCTATGACTTTTACATGAAGAGGGCATTCTCTTAAGGCATGCTTCTTTCTAGATTTAGGACAGAAAACAGTTAAGGCATCGGATTTGGCTTTCTGCTTGTTTTGTAACTTAAGGGTGTCTATTTGTTCACTAAGACTCCCTAAAATATCTGTTTTAAATTTATCAAGAATATTTCCAATTTTTTCCCTACTTACTGTTCTAGTTGCAAATTTATTCACTCTAGAGAGAGAAGGATCTCTTGGATTTTTCCTAGTTTTTTATTTTCCCCTTGAGAGATGAAAACATAATCCACCAATTTCAAGTAATGTGAGTTGAGAAATATCTCCCCTACCCATCATGTTGAGAATGTCTATCCACTCATCTCTAATGGCTTTTAACAAGAGAGCTTTTAAAGTACCTTGATCTAAGTTTTACATTTTAGCTCTTTTTATGTTATAATTGAATCTTTCAATTAGATCCTCTAGGTTCTCATCCTCTCTTTGCATCATCTTGAACACTTCATCCTTTCGATTAATAGGTATGCAATAATCTAAATATCTTTCTAAAAATTCTCTTTTCATATCATTCCATGTTCTAATAGATTGTGTGACTAAACCCATGAACCATTTTAAAGTTGCTCCTTTAAGTGTTGCAGGAAATAGATTTAGTTTTTGAGAGTCTTGTAAGTAGTCATAAGATCTACACAAAACTTCAAATTCAAACAAAAAGGTTTCAGGATCTTCACTCTTTGATCCATGGAAATTTAGAAGAATCGAAGGTGAAATATTTTTCATTGTGACATTTGTATCCTCATCAATTATAGGAAATCCAAAAGTATTATCATCTCCCCCATTTATTTTGTTTCTTTCACCTCCTCCTCTATTTCCTCTACCTCGTTCTCCACCTCTTCCTCCTCCAAATAGTATATTTCTCCATTTAAAATTTCTCCTTCTCCTTCTCCTTCTCCTACCATTGTAGATTCCTTAGAGCTAATATGAGGTTCTAACTGTAAATTTAATCGATCTTCCTCTTGTTCTTCTATCAATGGGATATTGAAGAAATTTTCTTCTTCTCCTTCCTCACTAGGAATTTCTAATTATTCAGCTAGAATGTGTTCTCTTGTAGAGGTGAAAAAGGTTACTCCATCTGTTGGAGATCTGGGATATTCTTCCTCTAAGACTGCCTCAGTGGATGAAGTAGGAGTCTCCAACTCTCGGCCAAGAATTTAATAAACTCTCGGACGAGAGTTATTAAAATCTTGGCCGACAGTTTATTAAAATCTCGGCTGAGAGTTTAGCCAAGGCCAACTCTCGTCCGAGAGTTTATTATACTCGCGGACGAGAATGTTTTAATCTATAAATGTTAATCCAAAGCCAACGCAATCTTTCGGGAAAGAGTTGTATATAAATACTCTCATTCGAAAGATTAATTCCACACAACATTCTAAACTAGCGAAAATGACGAAGTTACGAGGGTCCAAAAATTGCGAAGGTGCGAGGGTCCGAATTCTTTTTCTGTCAAGGTGCGAATATTTTCTATGTGAAAAATTCTTTTTGGAAAAAAAAATCTAAATATTTTTTGGGTGCGAAATGTTTTTGGCGAAAATTTTTTTGAAGGTTTTTTTGGGTGCAAATTTTTTTTTTTGAAGTTTTTTTGGGTGCATGGATGCATGAAGTATTTTTGCAAAATGTCTCTATGAATACATGGAGTATTTTTGGAAAATGTCTCTATGAAGGCATGAAGTATTTTTGCAAAATGTCTTTATTATTTTAATTATTTATTTTTAATTTTCTCTCTTAGTGAAAGCATGAAGTACTTATTTTGAAGTCTTCAAGTTTTTTTGGGTATTTGGTCCAAATAGAATTGGATTTTAGGTTTCCAATTTTGTGAACATGGGAAACCAAAGGAATTTCCTATCAAGGCACGATCGAAAAATAACTGATTTAGCGGATAAAAATGAGATATTACAAAAAAAAGGGCGAGAGGAAAGGGAAATATTAAGCCATGAAATAAATGTGGAGGTAGAGCATCGTGAAATAGATGTAGAGGTGCATGACAATGATTAGGAAATGAGAAATGTTAAGGAACTTTTCAATGAGAATATTGAAAATACAAATTTCCAAGAGAATATTTATATCGATCTCACTAGTGAGTCAATAGTTTCTTCAATTTGAATTTTGTATTATTTTTTTTTAAACATTGTAGTTCAAGATAGTTTTAAAATTAAAAATATGTATATGTCAATTTCAAATTAGAAGTTAATATTGTTTTTTATGCAGGGACAACATCAAAACCACAAGAAGATACTACCACACCTCGAATTTCACTGCAATTAATTGGAAGTTCCAAGAACGTTGTATACAACTACAAGTTTCTAGAAAATATGGATCCAACTAAAATTGAAGAATTGGGACTGTTAGCCCCCTATGAATTTTTTGACAAGCAAACAGGGGGCTAAAATGTTTTTTGAGTCTTCAAGGCATGCATTTCCCCTAAAAACACATCATCCTTGAACCCTCCTTGTACCTTTTACTTTGATGAATCCTCACTGTTGTTTCCATTAAAAAGCCTCTCTGTTGTAAAGAAGAATGCCCAAAAAGACCTCCATTTCCCTTATTTCATCCCCACTTAACCTTTGTTTCTTCACCTTTTTTCCCCTTACTTCAATTCCCCACTTACCCTTCAAATCATCCTAAATCCCCTTTTAACCCTACAAGCACCCCTTGTTTGGCTTGAAGTCCCTTTATTCCTTTTATCGAAAACCACTTTTAAGACTTAAAAAGCTCTCTTTTGGCTTAAAAAGCTTCCATTTTCCATATAACAGGTTAAGCCGCTTTTAGGCCAGCCCCCTTGACCACTTCCCCATGTGCCCTACACCCGAGACCAAGTGCCAAGGGCCTGGGCGCTAATCGCAATCGGAACATTCGGAGGAGCGCGTTTTCTGTGTTACGCTTGATAATTTCCAATGCGATGGCTTTTTTCCGTGAAATTCTGCTGCGATCCTGACCGTTGATCAGTTAATATCCGACGGCCAGTGCTTCTCTCCCGTCACGCCCATCGCCCTAATCCTTTCACCCTCTGGTTGCCCGCCGGTCGTCGATCTACCACCCGATCCGACGGCTATCGCAAAATCGGGGCATCGCCAATCGCAAGTTCCAAAATGCACCACCCTTCGCATCCCCTATTGGAAATCACCGATTGACGACTCCCGATCCGATCTAAGCCATCCATCCATGCCAGATCCACAGTCCTCATTGCATCGCCTTGTTCGTTCATATTTCTCCATTGGAGTTTCGGCCCCGCTTTGCTCCGATGCGATTAGATCGCAACCGTTGATCTCTCGGGATCCGACGGTTCATATCAAATCGCCCTCCACCCATTTCGAGTCCCACCAGTTCCTCAGCCCATAATATGGCATTTCCATGCTTTTCCCTTTGTATTTCGATTCAAAGGCCCTAACCTCATTTGCTTCTGTCACGCCACCATTCCCTCAGGCTTCCGCAGCATCTCTCCACCACCACCCCCTGGGTTTTATAATTGGTTTATTTTATGGTGCAGGTTTTCGCAGAGTGATTAAATCACCTTGTGTTCCATAATCACAGTGACTGTGATTCAAAATACAGAGACGGCCGCTGTAGTAGAGACCAGTGTATCAGCAGCAAGGATTAAAGGTTTTAAGCCTGTAATTGAAGATCAAGTGTTATAATCCTTATTTCAGAGGATAAGACGCAGTTAGAAGACCAAGCACACGAAACAACGCCATATCTGTGTTTAATGTCAGCAGAGCACTGTTTCTCCAAAAGGACACTTTCCTACAGAAGTCTCCACGCCTCCTCGAGCCCTTAAATGTATTTCACTGACAAAAGCTTCTTTAAGACTGTCAGACAACAGTTATGGAGGTATGGAGAGGCCTTCAGACCCTTCGATCCAGGTCACTAAATCCAGAAGGCAGCGCAGAGTTTCAAACAACCAGAAGGACTCCAAGAACACATCCGAGGTCAATATCGACCTGATAGAGATCTCTGAACCAGACTACAGAGTATAGCACAAATCCATTAAGCAGAATGGGCGTTGACGCGTCTTCCACTCTGTCTTAATGGATCCATTTAATTTGTATCTACTCCTGCTATTATTCATTCCCCTATAAGAATCCCCGAAGAACAAATTGTAAAGGGTTCGGTTCGGTTGTTGCTATTGTAGTTGTAGGGATTCATTTCGACTGTTAGAACAGTCTTGGGAGGGAGTAGCAGAGTAGTTTGTAATGTAGTATGGCTAGGAGGTGAAATTTTGGACTATGATCAGTCATTGAGCTCAGTGTATGTGACTGGTTTTGCATCAATTAGTCAATCAAATTTCACAGGATCCTGGTCTATTACTACGGGTGATGTTTTTCTTATCATGTTTTTTTATTACATTTTCAGGCTGTTCATTGGTCTTTTGGTACGCATCAGAAATCTGGCATAGGATATACCCTCGCATGGTACCCTATGTTTCTGCTCTCCCTACCTTCGATGTTTTCTGCAAATTGTGAATCTAATAGCAAATGCTTGTAATTTAACTAGTGTAGCAGTTGTTATTCACTGGTAGCTGATGTATGGATTCGGGTTTGTTTCTTGGATGTCCTAGCTGGTGTCAAAGCAGGGAAGGTTAAAAGTCCTTCTCCGATCTATAGACCCTAGCTCTGTTTAAACTTATCCCTATTTTCTCTTAGAGTATGCTGAAGCAGACCTGGAGTTAACTGACCTCTGGTCTGATCTCAAGTTGCCCTTTGTGCCTTCGTTGAGAGTTTCCTTTGAGCATGTCAAAGCATGCCTAGAGTTAAATGACCTCTGGCCTAATCTGCAGACTGCCCTCTGGTTCCTTTCCTTCTTTCACCTTCTTTCCTTATCGTTCCATTCCACCATCTATCAAAAAGATCCTTTAGTATAGATGACTTTCCCTCTGAAAGCCTTGGCTAGCTATTTGCAAGTAATCCCCTTTCATGATTCCATAGCCCAATGGATGGCACTTTCTTAACCTCTCCTTTTTTTACCGAAACTTCCTACTGCTCTACTCCTTCCCTTCCATTACTTTCTCAGTATATGGTCTCTGACTCAGCCCAACAACCAACCAACCAAATAATTTTAAACCCCCCTTGTGCTTCATACCTAGCCTAATACCTCATTTCCGAGCTTCAAAGATATATCATTCTTGTTTTATTGGAGAGATCCCTCTCCAGGTCCAGGAGGGCTAGATCCTAGGGCCCCAAAGTGGTTATGATGTTGTCCAGTATTTTAGTCTTGCCAATCTGGCC
Source organism: Pinus albicaulis (assembly GCA_034641835.2). Taxonomy (NCBI): domain Eukaryota; kingdom Viridiplantae; phylum Streptophyta; class Pinopsida; order Pinales; family Pinaceae; genus Pinus; species Pinus albicaulis. The sequence goes on along the minus strand of JAXQQM020067411.1, from coordinate 40,388 downwards.
AAAACACTTGAACACCAACATAATGGCGACTCCACTGGGGAAAAAGACCACTTAACCTCTAGATTGGTTTTAATTGCTGATGGTGGACAACAGTCTGTTTCTAATGTCCAAATTCATCCACCTGGCGACTCCACACTCCATAACTCCTATAAGACCTAATGACTCCACTGGTGGAGGACTCTGAACTGGTTGAGAAGACACAGTGATCATCTTTGTAGAAAACATGGATCCAGACATGGACAAGGATGCAAAGCTAGATGCTTTGTGTGACCAATTAAATGGAATAGCACATATGTTTGGTGAAGTGCTGGAAATGTATATGGCTAATCTAAATGCAAATGTTGATTATCCATAACATCCCATGAATTTGCTAGAACAAGAACAAACTCAAGACCTAGAAGATGAGCAAGACATGTATGATGCTTAAGAATCTATAGAAGACAAAGAGGAAAGTGATCAGGAACTGCCTGAGTGCTTACCTATGTCTTGTGTTACGCTGACTAGAGAATATCAGGATCTAATAGCAAAAGCTAATAGGGAACGCTGCTTTGAGGAAACAAGAGACCACATAGAAGAGGTAGAATCTGATGTGGAAGGAGAGGCTCAAGAAAACATCCAACCTCCAAATCAACTGATACAAGAGAAAGAGGACTGATGTTCTTCTGTCCATGATGAAAGGGAAACCCCTCTTTTGACAGAAGAAGAGATTGATCGGATATTAAACCAGCGGTCCACCTCCATAATTTTTATAGAACACACACTCTTGCTCATTCATCTTATGAGTTTGATGATACAGATCCGAAAAGCTCCTCTATGGATCAAAACGAAGAAAGGCCTGCTGAGGATCCGACAGGTTTGATTGGTGACATTGCTTACGATTATGACTTTCCTAGTCATGATCTATCTGATGATGATTGTTTCCAGAGAGAAGTTGATCTTGCAAGACCATCATTGATAGACCCATGGGAGGAAATCCAGGGCCAGCAACTCTAGAGAAGCAATGAACCTAGTCAGCCTATTTATGACACTGATGGGGAGAGCTACGATAATATAATAGCAGACGAAGATTCCTTGAATCTTCATTCTGCTTTACCACATATCATTAGTGAGATTGGAGACCAGAAGTATTCCTTGTCAGAGAACGAGGAGGAAAGAAAAGAAGAGATTCTTGGGCATGATGAAATCAAGGAGCCTTCTCTTGAAAAGGAGGAAGCAATGGAACATACCCATGCTCAAGAATACATTGATATTTTCACAGAGCTCGGCCCAGCAGAGCAGAACATATCAGAACTCCGAGAGGACTCAGCTACAGTATACAATGAGTCCTCGAGTTCAGAAGATGAAGGAGACACTCTACTCCAAGAGAGTCTTCTTCTCAATCCAGTGGAAGAGGAAGAAATCGTGGTTGAAGCCTGCTTTCCAAATATTCACAGCTAGGTATCATTTCATGATCCTTATGCTCATTTCCTGCAAACATTTAAGGAAGGATCAACGGTCTTGTTGAGCAGCATATTGCAGACAGCAAGAAAAAAATTTGTAGCTACTGTTGTGGAACAAAATGAGTGGGAGTTGCCCTGCCTATCCAGCCTGCTCAAGGAGCTGAGAAGAATAGACCAGTCATGGGATCAGCTGATGGACTGGTTGCATTGGAAGAGAATGTTTGTAAGCTAGACTTGTAAATGTTCCAGTTAGAGTAGGGTAGGTAGGAAAGCTCAATAAAGCTCAGCCTGTGAGCATGTAGTTAGTTGTTTTAAATTTCTGCAAAGTTTTCAGTCCATGAGCAGTTTTGTCTTTTATGCCATGGTCCACAACAAGTCAGATAGTCTAATCCTGGCTTGATTTTTTTTCAATTTCTGTCTTAGAATGTAGAGGAGAAATCTGCTAGACAGTTTAATCCTATCAGATATAGTTTAGGTAGAGAAACTATGAGACCAACAGTTTAATCTAGTCTCATGGAGTAATAAGGGTAGCAGTAGAATAGGTTTATTTTCCTGTTTGTAAAAATTGATAATGTAAAGGGTCTGCTAGTCCAAATGCACCCAGAAGAAAAAAATTTAGGACTATAGTATGGGTAGGTAGTCTTTGGGATAATATTTCTGCTGATATAATGTCTTCATGATTTATGGCAGCTGAGCTAAGAAAGAAAGGGATGAGTCAAGTACCAGGCATCTAGCCTACTCCAAAGATCATTTTCTGAATTCTTGACTCCTTCAAGAAGAAGCCATCCCCATGTGGAGCCACTGTTAGCCCCCTATGAATTTTTTGACAAGCAAACAGGGGGCTAAAATTTCTTTTGAGTCTTCAAGGCATGCATTTCCCCTGAAAACACATCATCCTTGAAGCCTCCTTGTACTTTTTCCTTTGATGAATCCTCACTGTTGTTTCCATTAAAAATCCTCTCTGTTGTAAAGAAGAATGCCCAAAAAGGCCTCCATTTCCCTTATTTCATCCCCACTTAACCTCTATTTCTTCACATTTTTTCCCCTTCCTTCAATTCCCCACTTACCCTTCAAATCATCCTAAATCCCCTTTTAACCCTACAAGCACCCCTTGTTTGGCTTGAAGTCCCTCTATTCCTTCTATAGAAAACCCCTTTTAAGCCTTAAAAAGCTCTCTTTTGGCTTAAAAATCTTCCATTTTCCATATAACAGGTTAAGCCCCTTTTAGCCCAACCCCCTTGACCACTTCCCCATGTGCCCTGCACACGAGACCAAGTGCCAAAGGCCTGGGCGCTAATCGCAATTGGAACATTCGGAGGAGCGCGTTTTCTGTGTTGCGCTTGATAAGTTCTGATGCGATGGCTTTGTTCCATGAACTTCTGCCATGATCTCGACCATTGATCGGTTAAGATCCGACGGCCAGCGCTTCTCTCCCGTCGTGCCCATCACCCCGATCCTTTCACCCTCTAGTTGCCCGCCGGCCGTCGATCTACCACCCGATCCGACGGCTATCGCAAAATCAGGGCATCGCCAATCACAAGTTCCAAAACGTGCCACCCTTCGCATCCCCTATTGGCGATCGCCGATTGACGACTCCCGATCCGATCTAAGCCGCCCATCCATGCCAGATCCATGGTCCTCATTGCATCGCCTCGTTCGTTCATATTTCTCCATCAGAGTTTCGGCCCCGCTTTGCTCCGATGCGATTAGATCGCAACCATTGATCTCTCGGGATCCGACGGTTCATATCTGCCCTCCACCCATGCCGGGTCCCACCAGTTCCTCAGCCCATTTCATTGCATTTCCGTGCTTTTCCCTTTGTATTTCGATTTAAAGGCCCTAACCTCATTTGCTTCTATCATGCCACCATTCCCGCAGGCCTCCGAAACATCTCTCCACCACTGCCCCCTGGGTTTTATAATTGGTTTATTTTATGGTGCAGGTTTTCCCAGAGTGATTAAATCACCCTGTGTTCCATAATCACAGTGACTATGATTCAAAATATAGAGACGAACGTTGCAACAGAGACCAGTGTATCAGTAGCAAGGATTAAAGGATTTAAGCCTGTAATTGAAGATCAAGTGTTATAATCCTTATTTCAGAGGATAATACGCAGTTAGAAGACCAAGCACACGAAACAACGCCATATCTATGTTTAATGTCAGCAGAGCACTGTTTCTCCAAAAGGACACTTTCCTACAGAAGTCTCCACGCCTCCTCGAGCCCTTAAATGTATTTCACTGACAGAAGCTTCTTTAAGACTGTCAAACAGCAGTTATGGAGGTATGGAGAGGCTTGCAGACCCTTTGATCCAGGTCACTAAATCCAGAAGGCAGCGCAGAGTTCCAAACAGCCAGAAGGACTCCAAGAACACATCTGAGGTCAATATCGACCTGATAGAGACCTTTGAACCAGACTACAGAGTACAGCACAGAGACATTAAGCAGAATGGGCATTGACGCGTCCGCCACTCTGTCTTAATGGATCCATTTAATTTGTATCTACTCCTGCTATTATTCATTCCCCTATAAGAATCCCCGAAGAACAAATTGTAAAGGGTTCGGTTCGGTTGTCCCTGTTGTAGTTGTAGGGATTCATTTCGACTGTTAGAACAGTCTTGGGAGGAAGTAGCAGAGTAGTTTGTAATGTAGTATGGCCGGGAGGTGAAAGTTTGGACTGTGATCAGCCATTGAGCTCAATGTATGTGACTGGTTTTGCATCAATTAATCAAGAAAATTTCACAGGATCCTGGTCTATTACTACGGGTGATGTTTTTTTCTTATCACGTTGTTTTATTACATTTTCAGGCTATTCATTGGTCTTTTGGTACACATCAGAAATCTGGCATAGGATATACCCTCGCATGGTACCCTATGTTTCTTCTCTCCCTACCTTCGATGTTTTCTGCAAATTGTGAATCTAAGAGCAAATGCTTGTAATTTAACCAGTGTAGTAGCTATTATTCACTGCTAGCTAATGTATGGATTCGGGTTTGTTGCTTGGATGTCCTAGCTGGTGTCAAAGCAGGGAACGTTAAAAGTCCTTCTCCGATCTATATACCCTAGCTCTGTTTAAACTTATCCCTATTTTCTCTTAGAGTATGATGAAGCAAACCTGGAGTTAAATGACCTCTGGTCTGATCTCAAGCTGCCCTTTGTGCCTTCGTTGAGAGTTGCCTTTGAGCATGTCAAAGCATGCCTGGAGTTAAATGACCTCTGGCCTAATCTGCAGACTGCCCTCTGGTTCCTTTCCTTCTTTCACCTTTTTTCCTTATCGTTCAATTCCACCATCTATCTAAAATATCCTTTAGTATAGATGACTTTCCCTCTGAAAGCCTTGGCTAGTTGTTTGCAAGTAATCCCCTTTCATGACTCCATAGCCCAATGGATGGCACTTTCTTAACCTCTCCTTTTTTTACCGAAACGTCCTACTGCTCTACTCCTTCCCTTCCATTACTTTCTCAGTATATGGTCTCTGACTCAGCCCAACAACCAACCAACCAAATAATTTTAAACCCCCCTTGTGCTTCATACCTAGCCTAATACCTCATTTCCGAGCTTCAAAGATATATCATTCTTGTTTTATTGGAGAGATCCCTCTCCATGTACATGAGGGCTAGATCCTAGGGCCCCAAAGTGGTTATGATGTTGTCCAGTCTTTTCGTCTTGCCAATCTGGCCAAAACACTGGAACCCCAACACGGACCACCAATGGCTAAAAGGACAGTTCGAGATAAAGTAAATTTTGGATTGAAACATATTTTTGAAGGTAAGTCTACCATAGCACAAGCTCAGATGCTACGTGGATTTTTAAAGCACAAATCTCTCAAAAATTCTGTGGAATTATTGGGCATTAAAAGTGAGAAAGAGGTTTTAGCAAATGAAACGGTATGAAAAAATGTGACGTCGGAGCTTGCCACACTAGCCAAAAAGTGATCTCAAGTTGAAAAGAATGCTCATAGAGCACTTTTAACAGGTTTAGTCGTGAAACGAACTTCAAAAATTCGATTGATGTCAGCAGCTTCAAAATTGTTTAAAACATCAAGAAAATGTTTATGGAGGCATACAAAATTTAGAATTCAATTAGATGAGGGTAAACTCTTAGGCACAAACTCTCGGCCGAGAGTTTAGCCACGCAGTTAAATGTAACATGTGGTGGTTTAAACTCTCAGTCGAGAGTTTAATAAATATCTCGTCCGAGAAATTATCTCGACCGAGAATTTCTGGTCAACGAAAAACCCATAAATTTATGTTGTTTTCAGGAACCTGTAACTTTGGAGGGGCGGAACACCTACAAAAACAAAATATTATATTTCGAACCAGGTACCATTAGATTCATCTCTGAATCTAGTTTCTGATGATGTAAGATTTGTGGAGTTTCATAAAAAATTTCAATTTGTTATTAATTTTATACTAAACTGTGTCACTGTGGAATTTCATTGTTCGAAAAATTGCACTGAATGAAAATTCAATAACTTTAAAATGGCAACACCAAAAAATTCAGAAAAATCATATTGCAATTCCTCTCCCTGTCTACTTCAAAATGGTAATCTCAATTTTCTTATTGATGATCACATTGAAAACAAAATCTAGGGCTCATAAAATGTACTGAAACATCACCGTTTTTTTGTCTTCGTCCATTTCAAAAAATAATAAAAAACAGTAATTTAATCTGAAAATTACCAAAAAATAGTCAATTCACTAGTGCAATATATACATATTATGATGATATGGTTTATTTCCAAAAAATGAATAACCTACCCTAAAAAAAGTTAGGGTTCAAAAAGTGACTATTTATGTTTGCCTCAAAATTTCAAATATATGCAGTTAGTAAACAACAATTTTACCCCTCTATATGTCAATATTTTTTTTTTTTTAAATACGAGTATGGAGGTAAGACAATTCTCTACAAATCTTGTTTTTATGTCAAGGCATAATTTGCATTAAAAATATGAGTTTAATGGAGTTGAAGTTGAAAAAACATAGAAAATTACAATTTTCAACGTCAGAAAAGAGCAAAAAGTGTTTCCCAACTTCAAATTTTCACCAATGATCATCCTATCATCTCTTTTTTATGTTACTTCTCAAGTTGTGCAAGATAATACCAATTACCCATATAACATTGGTAATTTTGGAGAACCAATTTTCTCAACTTATTGTTCTATTTATTCTCCTAATGTACACTAAGACAAAGATCCACTTTGTATTTTCTTATGGATATGATCTATTTGACATGGACCCACTATTTATATTATTTGTGATCATGGATTTTGAATTCTATCTACATTGTAGATCCGTATTGTACTTTATTTGGTGGCCATTAATTTTCACAACTAAGCATGGGTATCCTCACCTCTAGAAAAGAGTTATTTGATATCTTGTTTTTTACTGCATGTACTTTCCTAATCCAAGCTTCATTGAACTCCACCTAGTCATACTCATCATTCATTTTCTTTATGATTTTGTAATGTATTTTAGCTATCAACTCCCCTTCTAACTGCATAATTAGGGGACATCTATTATAGCATTTACATCCGTCCTTCTGCTTAATTGGCCAAAATACTCATAATATATTTTCATTTCTCATGCTATATCTTACATAAATAACCTCCTTTTTAATCCACATAATATTTTTCGTTACAAAGGAAGCTTGTACATGCCTTTTATACTCACAAAAGTTGCGTGCACCTAAAAAAGTTGATAAAAAAATCATAAAATCTTGGAAAATCGCATGTTACTGAGTGGATATTTTGAAATGTGTACACTTTGATGCTTCTAAAACATATTCCAAACTACAAAATGGTATAAAAAGTGATCTACTATGGAAGGAAAGGCTAAGCATCAGTATATTAGTAGAGTTATCATACCAGTATCCTCATGCTAGAGAATTCAAAGATTTTTGTTTACTTGGTTTTTTATGACCCTCTACCATAAAAAAACCTTTTTTTTTAATTCATACCTCATTTTCATGCATGTGAACTTAAAATTCCCTAGTTCACCTCATCCTTTTGCACAAAGAATATTTGTAAACTAGAGGTAGTCCTGAGTGGCCTAGGGGTGGAGGAACAAGGATTATGATTATGGAAGGTACTGACAACAAGAGAACATGTTCAATATTGTATATTGTTTATTTCATTAATAAAATGTATTATTTATCTTCTTTCCCTCCACACAATACTTTGTTCTTCTTCAATATTTTTTAGAGTCCTACCTTAACCCTCCTATTTAGGTGTTTTTTTATAGTATGATGCCACCTTCATTGAATAAGGACCATTGAATAGTTAGCTAACATTTACTCATTATAAAAAGGATCCTCTTTGTTAATAAGGCCCAACATAGTTAGTAGGATCTCATTATAAATGGGTCGATAGGTAGTTAATATTCTCTCTTGATAGATATATATATTGAATAGAGGTTATGTACTATTTTGTAAAGAATCCCGATTCCATTTTGAGCATTGAGTTTGGATGTTTCCCACTTGAAGAGGAAAGTGAATATAACTCTCTATTTTTTATTATCAAAGAGATTTATTAGGGTTTATCTCTCTTTTCCATAGGTATATAGGAATTCCATGTACCTTTTGGTAGATAGGGATTCCCATAGGTATACTTGAAACCAACTTTAGATGAGCTAATTGGTTGTCTTGTTGCTATAGTACACCAAGAAAAATGCTCGAGGAGACCACTCCCTTGTAACTAGGTAGTTGATTAGTACTACTAAGGGCATAGTTAAGGGTCAAGTTATGTAGTGTAACTTCAGTCACACTTAGTGGTCATGCAGTTAACTAATTAATCATCCCAAAATAACTGATGCAGGAAATGAATTTAAGTTACCCAGTTGAGATTGGAGTTCAATAAAAATGTAATATCAGTTGTAACCTAATCCAAGTTGTACAATTGGTGCATGCAATCAAAGGATGGGCCTACAAGAATTGTGAAATCTAATTGAGGAATTTCCATTAAAAAAATAGGGGCTAATTCCTCAATGAACAACACAAGGAAATAATAGCTTGGAGGCTTGAAAATTTATCTAAGTTCAGGTTCAGTCAGTCATGAAAAGGAGAGAATATACAAGTGCATGTTGTGCTCAAGCTTGAGAAAGAATAATGTATTCATCCATATTATTTGATTAATTCAATACTAATAGTAAGGGGCTTTGAGCAGTTGTTTTCCCCTAGATAAATATTTGTGTGTGCGTTGAATCTTGATGCATGTTAATGATTTTTATTTTCGATCATGAATTTGCTTCCGCATATTAGTAGATTTCCTTCTAGTCTTGTGATTTAGTAAATTTCATGAGCAGTTTAGAATCTACACATTAATTTCTACATGGTATCAGAGCTAGATTCACAATAGAGAAGAGATTTTGAAGTTGTCTTGGTAGTATATTCTAATTTAAAGATCAGTGTTACAGGTTTTCTCTAGGACTGTGAAGATGGATTTCAATGGACTCATGCTCAAGTATTCTTTGGAAGGCATCACAAACTCTGTGGCATGGAAGGACCACATGGAGGAAATATTGGAAAAGGATTTTAACTTAATACTATGTAGCCACCCAGAACCCTCTTTAGGTATTCAAAATAATATACCAATGGGGAATAACTCATGGCATCATTCTCCTAATTTGGGATTAATAATTTTGATGGTTCTAACCCATTAAGATGATTCATCCAAATGGAAAACTACTTCACCATTTAGGGCATTACTAGTGACATAATGAAACTCAAAGCGAGTGTCTTGTGTTTAGATCCAAAATTATGGTAGTGATGGGAACAACATAAATATACATATTCAAGCTACATCACATGGAGCCACCTTGTTAAATATATATATGCACATTTTGACAAAGATACTAATATTTTTGGGTGGCTTACCAAGTTACACCAAATAGGCTTAGTCACCAAATTTAGGGAAACCTTTGAACAATCATCCATTCATACAAAGAACTTAAGAAATCCCTTCTATAAATAATATTTCATTAGTGGAATCTTGAAGGAGGATATTTGATCTCATGTCAAAATGCATCATATTTTTATATCATTAGAAACAACCAAGATGGACATATAAGTTGAGTTGTCGATCAATATAGAAATAAAAATATCATCATTCATTTCTTGCACGCTTCCTCCCAAGGTAAATTTCCCAAGAAAAACTCCTACACATCCCTTTAAAGTATAATGGTTATCAAGCTAGAAAAATAGTAGACTACCAATGACATGGACTTTGTTATAATTGCGATGAAAAATATTCTCTAGGTCATATTTGTAAAGAGCATAAATTATTCCAAATTGATACAACCATGCATACCCTAACCATAATAATAACTGATAATGAATCAGTGGAGGTACTATTTGAATACACCAACCACTAAATATCAGGAGTATACTTGTTGAAAATGAAGTAAGAAAATCTAGTTATGACTTTGCCTAAATAAAACTAAATTAAAATTTCAATTTCAATTTCAGCAGAATACTTGGAGGTAGATAAATGAGGTGACATGGATTTTTTCACTCAGTTGACTCTGTTAATTTGATTTGGAGACACTTGAGTTCAGTTCTACATGATTGATTGATAAATTGTAGCAATCTAATTCATTTAATTTGAGTTATTGCGAGTTAAACTAGTATCAACAGTTGGAGAAACTAGTGGATGGTCAAGTTGTGCAGTGTCACTTCAGTCACACTTAGTGGCCGTATAGTTAACTGATCAATCAACCCAAAATAACTGATGCATGCAAAAAATTCGAGCTACCTAGTTGAGATTGGAATTTAAGGGCAGTGTACTATCAATTGTAAACTAATCCAAGTTGTACAAGTGGTGCATGTAGTCAAAGGGTGGGCCTACAGGAATTGCGTAATCCAATTGAGGAATTTCAAAAAAAAATAGGAGCTAGTTCCTCAATGAACAACGCAAGGAAATAGGAGCTTGAAGGCTTGAAAATTTGGCTAAGTATTGGTCAGGTACAGTTAGTCGGGAAAATGATAGAATATATAGGTGCAGCTTTTGCTCAAGCTTGAGCAAGCATATTGTATTCATCTAGATTCTTTGATTAATGCAATACATTTAGTAATGGGTTTTGAGAAGTCACTTTACACTAGATAAATATTTGTATATGTGTGTTGAATCTTAATGCATGTTAATGATTTGTGTTCTTGATTGTGAATTTGCTTCCACAAATCAGTAGAGTAGCCTCTAGTATTGTGATTTAGTAAATTTCATGAGCAGTTTAGAATCTACACATTAATTTGTATATGATATTATAGTTATATTCATAGTAGAGAAGAGATTTTGAAGTTGTCTTAGCAGGGGATTCGAATTTGAAGATCAATGTTACATGTTTTCTCCAAGAATGAGAAGATGCCTTTCAATGGACTCAGTCTCGAGTATGCTTTGGAAGGAACCACAAAATTTATGGCATGGAAGGACCGCATGGAGGCAGTATTGGATGACAATGGAAAAATAGAACACATCAACTCAGATGTAGCAAAACCCCAAGCATATGATGTCTAGAATCTTGCGCAGTCAGAGAAGGATGTGGCCAAAGCGAGGAGAATCTTATTGGAGGGAGTACAAGATCATATTGTCTCGAATCTCCATGGGAAAGTGACTTCATTCGTGATGTGGAAAACATTGATAGATTTATTTGAGAACAATAGTGACCACAAGAAGTTGGTACTCAAGGACAAGATTTGAAGCATCAAGATACAAAAGAATGGCACAATTCTGCAGTACTTGAGCAGGTTTACAAAGTGTCGTGATGAACTTGGAGGGGTCAGTGTTAATGTCCCTAAAGAATACTTGGTATATCTATACCTTTTGGGCCTTCCCAAGAGCTGGCATAGTTATCAAGATTCAGTAAATGGTAGAGAGAAACTACCAAGTTGGGAGCGATTATGGTCTGATCTAGTGCGAGAAGAAATAAGGTTCAATACCAGAGAGGAGGCTTCATCCAAGGCCAAGGATGAGGATAAATGTGTCGTGGCTAGAAATTTAAAGAAAGGGAAAGGGAATAAATCCCAATCCAAATCATAATATAGTCAAGGGGAAAGAATGATGACTTGTCCAGAATCAAGTTCTTTCACTATCATGAATTTGGTAACTATGCCATGAAATTCCCACACAAGAAGAGAAGAAAGAAGACCTTAATATGAGAAACAGGTGAAGCTTTCAATTCATAATTTTCTCTTGACTTCACCTTCATTGCATGCATGGCGAGCACAATGATGGGAAGTGTGTGGTATCTCTACAATGGTGCCTCGTTCCATTTGATGGGGAATAAATAAATTTTCAGTGACTTGTAGGAGAAAGGTCTCCAGATGCATATCGAGACGGGAGAATATGGAAGGTACAGTGCGACCGGGACCAACACATTGACCTTTAAGAGGGAGTTGGGCTCCCCTCTCAGGCTCAAGGATTTGATGTTTGTACCTGGTCTAAAGACAAACTTGTTTTCTGTCATGGTGTTGGAAGACTGTGGCTACGATGTGGTATTCAACAAAGGAAAGGAATTCTTGGGACACATCACCACTAGACAAGTGAATAAAATCTAGGTTCGAGTGAAGAGCCTCTATAGGATGTATGTGGAAGATTGTGTTAATGTGGATAATCTGGGAAGTTTTTTAAAAAAATTATCACCACATGAGTTTAAAAACCAAGATTGTGTTACTTTGAGAAGAAATGTAGAGAAGGTATAGATCTGAGATGTCAGCGAATTATTTCATATAAGACTTGGTTATTTGCATCATGGATCTTTTAAGATAATGCAACAAATCACCACATGCCTCCCCAAGGGAGAGCTAGAGAATCAGAACACACACAAAGGGTTTACTTTGGGGAAGTACACAAAATCCACCTTCAATGATTGGGATAGCGAGGTGCATTCAATCCTTGAAAGGATCCACTCTGATGTCTATAGACCTTTCTCAACAGCGTCCACTACCAAGCACAGGTATTATGTTATATTTGTAGATGATTGTAAGTGCTAGATTTTCTTCATGCAAAAGAAAGACCAAACATTCTCAAAGTTTTTTAAATTTAAAGAACTTGTTGAGAAATAAACTGGCAAGAAAGTTAAGGCTCTCATGAGTGATAACAGTGGTGAGTACATGTCGAATGAGTTTAAAATTTTTTGTGCAAAGGAAGAAATTCGATGAGAATTGACAGCACCCCATAACCCACAACAAAATTGGGTAGCTTAGAGGAAGAAAAAAAGTATTGTGAGAGCAGTAAGAATGATGTTGCATGACCAAGGCCTACCTCTGCACTTGTGGTATGAAGCATGAAACAAAATGGTCTATTTATAGAACAAGAGTCCTCATTGAATTCTTGGGATGAGTACACCTAAAGAAGTGTTTTCATGGAAGAAACCAGATCTGTCACACTTCAAGATATTTGGAGAATTAATATATTTCCATGTCTCCAAAAAACCATGGAAAAAGCTAGAGCTGAAAGTAGAGTTGGGGATATTCGTGGGGTACACTGATACACCACAAAACTATTTTGTGTACTTGAAATCTCTCAAGATGACAGTTGTTAGTATACATGTGAAGTTCGATGAGGAAAAAAGTGTTCTCTTGAGGTGGAGCTTCAGTTGAATGCAAATCAAGAGATTTTAACTCCAAAGTAAGAACCTCAAGAAGTTATGGAGCAACCACAAGAAGAGGAGAAAAGAGTGGAGACAACCACTCAAGGAGAGACATCCAAAGAAGGAATTAAATTGACCAGGGTAGTTGACAGATTATTTCAAAATTCTAGGGAGAATGTGGGAGCACCCACATCACAACGCAAGCAAAGGAGGTCACCGGATCGATACACTGGCTACATGGCTCTGATGATTGAGCTAGTAGAGATAGAACGATCCTAATTCGAGGAATAAGTGGAGAATCCTATATGTGTTGATACTATGGTAGAAGAATATGATTCCACTATTAGAAACAATGTTTGGGAAGTAGTCCCAAGACTAGCAGACTAATCAATGGTGGGTTCGAGATCACTTTACAAGGTAAATCATGTGGTAGATGGAAGCATAGAGAAGCACAAGGCTAGGTTTATGACCAAAAGGTACTCTCGAGTTGAAGGTATTTATTATGAGGATACATTTGATCTTGTAGCAAGCCATGCTTCCATAAGATCAATTCTTTCTCTAGCTACATAGTTGGGGTGGAATATCCAAGATGGATGTGAATACTACATTCCTTAATGGATTTATTGAGGAGGAGGTGTACATTGAACAATGTGAAGGTTTTTTGACCTTCAGCAAAGAATCACATGTGTGTAGACTCAAGTGAGAATTGTATGGGTTGAAGCAAGCACCCTGTTCTTGGTACACTAGGATTGATAATTACCTCATTAGTTTGGGCTTTACCAAAAATGAAGAAGTTTAAAAACTTTACCACATCTTGGTAGAAGGTAAATTTTTTATTATAGTCTTATAAGTTGATGAGTTGATTTTGACTGGTGATGAACAACTTATCATATCTTGCAAGTAGGACCTTGCACGAGACTTCGAAATGAATGACATGGGGCTCATGCATTATTTCCTCGGTTTGGAAGTATGGAAAAGAGAAGGGGAATTGTTTGTCTCTCACGGAAAGTATGTCAACGAGAAACTTCAGAAGTTCCGCATGGAAAAATGAAAACCCATGGAAACTTCAGGTGAGGAAGTGGATGCTACCGTGTATAGGCAGTTGGCGGGTTCACTCATGTACCTTATGAACACATGGTCAAACATGTGTTATGCATTCAACCAGTTGATCCAAGCCATGGTTCGACCAACTAAATTATTTTGGAAGGTTTATAAACATGTTCTATGGTACCTCAGAGGCACGAATCAGTTTGGACTTTGATACAAAAGGACAAAGGAAGTGAAGCTGCAAGGCTTCACAGATGCATATTTGGCGGGAGGTCCATCAGATCGGAAGAGCATATCAGGAGTAATTTTCAGTGTTGGGTCTGCAACGGTTTCTTCGTATAGCAGGAAGTAGATATCTATGGCACTCACCTCAGCAGAAGTAGAGTACATGGCTTCAAGTCAAGCAGCATGTGAGGCAATTTGGATGAGAAATATTCTTGTTGGGTAATTTTTTTAGATGATGGATACTACTGTGATTTACTGTTACACTCATATTTCCATCAAGCTCTATGAAAATAATAATTTTCACGATCTATCCAAGCACATAGATATTTGGTACCACTATCGATGATATTGTGTGCAGAGGCAGATCATGTTGTCGAAGTACATTCCAAAAAAGGAGAAAGATGCATATATTTTGACAAAATATTTCTAAAGAAGTAAATTTGAGTTCCATAGAGGCAAGATTGGGGTGGTAGATAATCCCTTTCTTGTTGAGAGGGGGTGTTGAAAATGAAGCAAGAAAATATAGTTCTGACTTTGCCTTGGTAAAACTAGATTAAAATTCAAATTTCAATTTCAGTAGAATACCTGGAGGTATTTAACTGAGGTGACATGGATTTTGTCACTCAGTTAACTCGGTTTATTTGATTTGGATACAGTTTTAATTCTACATGATTGATTGCTAAATTTTAGCAATATAATTCAATGAAGTTGAGTTATTGTCAATTAAACTAGTTCCATATGTTGGAGAAACTAGTGGAGGGTCAAGTTGTGCAACGTAACATTAGTCGCACTTAGTGGTCATCCATTTAACTTATCAATCAACCAAAAATAATTGATCCATGTAGATAATTCGAGTTACCTATTTGAGATTGGAATTCAAGGGAAATGTACTATCAATTGTAAACTAATCCAGGTTGTACAGGTGGTGCATGCAGTTAAAGGATGAGCCTACAAGAATTGTCTAATCCAGTTGAGGAATTTCCCTAAAAAAACATGGGCTAATTCCTCAATGGAAAATTCAAGAAAATAGGAGCTTGGAGGCTTTAAAACTTGGCTAAGTATTGGTCAGGTTCATTCAGTCAGGCAGAGGATAGAAGATACAAGTGCAGGTTATACTCAAGATTTAGCAAGCATATTGTATTCATCTAGATTATTTGATTACCACAATATAGATAGTAAGGGGTTTTGAGAATTTTTTTTCCCCTAGATAAATATATGTGTATGTGTATTGAATCTTGATGCATGTTAAGGATTTGTGTTCTCAATCTTGAATTTTATTTTGCAGATCAGTAGAGTAGCTTCTAGTCTTATGATTTAGTAAATTTCATGAGAAGTTTATAATCTACACATTAATTGATAAAATATTTAACCTCCATTGCCCCATGAAGAAAACCTAATATCCCTACATGGATTATCAGCTATCTCAACTCCAAAACCCTTGAAACTCATGAGATACATCAAGCACCAAAAATTTTAGTCCTAATTGATAATGGCAAAACTTAATTTCATTCAAACGAAAGTGGTAGAAGAAATCCATTGTTCTGTACAACTTTCAAATCATGATCTCCATTAGAGGTATGATTAAATGTGGAGGAAAATGTGAAAATATCAAACTTTAGGTGGGAGACTAGAAAATTAAAACCCATATAATTGTGACCAAAATGGGTGGTTGTGATTAAGGGTAGAATGGCTACATACATTCGAACTAGTAATAATGGATTTAAAAGAAACCTATATGAGTTTCACTAAAGAGGGACATGTACACACCCCTCAAGGGATTTAGGTAGGATCACCTAAAATAGTCAAATATCATCATATGGAGAAGTTATTAAAGAAAGGTTGTTTTGGAATTATTGCATAATTTAATTCCATACAAGGTATGTATAATTTGACACAAGAAAATCCACCTATATTTGTATATGGTCCTTGAAAAACATACATCAAGTATTTGAGACACAAAAGGGTTTACCCCCTTCTTAAAGAGATCAATACCATGGAATTCGCCTAATTCTAGGAAGTCAACAAACAAATGTATGAAATAGAAAATATCATTCATAAATTGTTAGAGGTAGGGATCATATGTCCAAGTAAAAGCCCTTAATCACCACCATATTAATTTTGTTAAATAGGGAAATTAATTCATGTGTATTAATTTTAAGTCTCTCTATAACTTAATAATCAAGGACAAATTTCTCATCCTAGTTTTTTATGATCTACTAGATGAAATTCATAGAGAAAAACAAATTCACTAAACTTTATCTACACCTAAGATACCACCAAATTAGGACGATAAAGATAAACATAGCTTAGTATATCCTTAAAAACATATTAAGGTAATTACAAGTATTTAGTGATACCTTTAAGTATTTGAAATTCTCCATTCAGTGCCTTCTAAATCCTCATGAACAAGATTTTCAAACCCTTTGTATGCAAGTTTTTGTTGGTAATATTCGATGATATATTCATATATATATTAAAGCGTGGGAATCACACATTGAGAATGTGATAAGCCATTGTAACTCTTGAGAGACAACCAATTATTTATGAAGTGCTCCAAATGTGCTTTTGGGGCTCTTGAGGCTGAATATTTGTGTTAGATTATAAGTTAGGAGGGAATACAAGATAATCCCAAGAAAATGGTATTTGTGGAAGATTAGCCCCATCCCAAAACATTGAATATATTGAGGATATCTTACCATTAAAAGTTACTACAAGAAATTTGTGAAAATTTATGGCAAAATTACAGCTCCCATGATGTCACTCCTTAAAATGAATCTATTTTCCTAGAAAGAAAAACTAGCATAGTCATTCAATTTTCCAAAGGATTTTGTATGAACTACTCCAATATTAGAAACACATGAATTTAATAAGGATTTGTCTTGGAATGTGATTCATTATGTTGAGCTCTAGGAAGAGTATTGGTGCAATAATGACACCCCTTTGCATACACCAATAAGGAATTGTGCAATTACAATTTAGAAAAATACACATATTAGAAGGAAATTATGGTTTTCCTTCATTTAACCCAGCTTAGAGAGAGGTGTTTTCAGATAAAAGCTAAATCATAGTTTGAAGTACTTCCTCAAACAATTTTTGACTTCCCCAAAGAAACATAATTGGGTCATGAAGATGTTGGGGCATGATTATGTCATCATATATAAGAACGGTAAGTAAAATGTTGTGGCTAATGATTTATCCAAAAAAATTGAGGGAAATGGGTCATTGCTTGCCTGATCATTACCCAGTCTAAAATGGATCAAGGAAATTGCAAGGAATGGCTAGCAAGTAGTACTTTAAGGTGGGTCATCCAACATCTTCAGATAGATCCCATAAACCACCTAAAAGTTTACATGGAAACAAGATATATTGTAGTATAAATGGCTTACTATTTTTGAAAAATATTCAACCCTAAAAGAATAAATATTAGAATAGATATGTTCATCACTAACAACATGTCACTCTGCCTTTCATAAAATCTATGAAAAAACTAAGTGTTGATCCTTTTAGGAAGGAATGAAAACAAATATCTAGGATTTCGTAGCATCTTACGATGCTTGCCAAAGAATCAAGGGAAATACAGGGAAGATACGAGAGACAATGAAACCTTTACCAATACTAACACAAATTTAGATGCCATTTCTGTAGGTTTTAACCCTATACAGAAATTATTTGAAAACAAATTCATAAAACAGAGAATAAACAACGGTGAGAAAATAAAACACAAAACAAATATACAACAATATTTTCCCCTGTGTTAGACAATAATTTGTCACCGTCCCTGCAATCCCCCGTCCCGCACATTGGAGGGCCTTTTCCGTGACTTGTGAGTAGTGACGTAACCTGAAACCACTTTCATGGAATCCCCCTTGACAAGGATAATCATTCCTCTGGAGAAAGTTTCCTTTGAAAAACCCTAAAAACTGATCTTTTGGCTTTGGTGCGACTAGCCAGTTTAGCCCTCGCGCCAATGGGGAAAATCCACCATAGAAGGCGTGCCAACTGGCGCTCTGTCCCAGTGTCTCTCTCGCACCAAGCTTAATAAGGATTGTTTTTTAAAAATAAATGGCAGAACTTTGATTCCAACAAACTCTTGAACGAGTCTCTAAAATGAGTTGGGAGGTTTGGCTTCGGATCTCCATGTAGGGGAGGTGGTTTTCCATCTATCATGAAGGCTTCCTTGAGGATAGGGCCAATCCCACAATTGTAGGGATCCCAACTCCCCTTCCACCATCTATATAAGCTTGCCATTTTTCCTTAGCAAGCTAGTCTTAGTAGTAGTCCTAATAGCACTAGAGAAGAGTTGAACTTATAGCAAAGAGACTATCGCCAGACAGCCTTTGAGAGCCAAGCCAAAGAGAGAGAGCTTTGTCCCATTTCCGACGAGCTTCATTGAGACATGCTCTGCTGTTGACCCCGCCGAAGCATTAGGGGAATTTAGAGGTCTAAAATGGGCCTCCTAAGGAAAATGTACAATCAAAATTCACTTTATGAGAACCAATCACATTTTAGGGGATGACATCATCCCTAATGGTTGAGGTGGCATTGATTGAGTTAAAGGTACTTACTTGTCACATTCTCAATGGTGGATAAAAACTCATGGTTAACCATGGTAGTGCTCTAAGTACTTTTAAAGTCAAAGTAAAGTACTCATAATAAATGTTATTTCACACTTTTTGAATAAAAATATATTATTGTCATTTCATATTTCTTGAAAGAAACAATGTATATACCAATACATTTATTATATTATATTATATTATTTTTATATAATATATTAATTACATGTTATTATACAATTTAAATAATATAAATTGTAATTAATAGCATATAATAATTAAGAATTACGTAAATTTATATTTATATTTTATTTTAAGTTATTTAAGTACAAATGACAAATGCATTAGTTGTTCAATGATAATTACTTTTTCTTGAAAAGCTCATTCTTATTTATAGTCACATCAATACAATTTTTTTATTAATTTTATTTTGGTACAATTTTTCAATTGAATTTAACTATGGTTATATGGATTGTGGTGCAAAAAGTGAATTGCAAATTCATAAATATTATTTTATTGGTTTAGCTATTATTTTATTATTTTCTTAGGAGGCCCATTTTAGACCTCAAAATTCCTCTAATGGAAGATCCAACGTCAGAGCTTTGGGTTGTATCTTTCCTTTGTTATTATTAATGATAAGAAACTTTGATTATGGTTTCATTCGTGTGTCTATTTCTTTGATGCAATGAATTCCATCCTCTCTGACTGATGTATGGTTACAAGATTTAGATTCTATGATGTGTATCGTTGTGTTTCTTCGCATGTGTGCAGGTGTTCGGACGTGTTAAGTGGAAGGATCTTGATCTGCCAAAGCGAAGGACGGGAAGCGTCATCCTTTCTCCAACGACCATTGCGTAGGACCTGAGGTAGGAAACTCGGTATGTTTTATCGTTTTTGTAATTAGATACCTGCGTCACTACGTGTCTGATTGTTGCTAGACCTGATCTGGGCTAGTAGGGATCGCCTCTATTCGCAGAGGGGATTTACCACTCCAACAAACTGGTGACTCTGCTGGGGAACTGATTGTAGTTTGTCTTGTCTCTTTCGATTGTGTTTGGCTTCTATCTGCTTGATTTGCTCTTCTGGTTTGTCTCTTTCTGGTGTAGAACCTCTGTTCAGCTCCCACCATACCTGATCTACTCCTTGCTTGCTCTTTTTCATTTCTGTCATTAGTAAACTCGATTGGCGCATTTTTTAGCCTGACAGTCGCGCCAGCTGACGCTTGTTGGTAGTTAGGCGCCCGCGCCAACCCTATTTGGTGCTAGGGTTTACTTGTTTTTGAGCCCTCTGAGTCTGGTTTTTGGTTTTGGTGTTGTTTTTCCAACTGTATGAGTGCCTTGAAGTCCTTGTTGACTGTGTTTGACCTCCATCCTCTGGTTGTTTTCCCTCTACTTTTAGTTTTACATTCTAGCCCTAGGGCATTTGGGTGCTACTGTGTGCTGAGCCTCCCGTGGGAGTTTTTGGTTTTTTCTCATTTAATCAACTTCATTTTTGCTTCCTTGCATTCGTTTGCTTGGTTTTTATCGTATCATTTTGTTATTTGAGTGATTGCTCTCTTTCTCATTCAAGTTTCGCTTTGTCTCATTTTGAGCCTAGATCACACGGTTCGTATGAGTTTTTGTTGGGACTCATCTTTGATTTGAAGGATTTCTCCGTCAGTTTGAGGTCTGATTGTGTGTTGAGTGAACTTGCTTGATTTTACTCTTTCATTATCATTTCTCGAATTGGTCTCTTGTTATTTTTTCATTTCGTTTGGTGCATTTCGCTCTAAAACATTGAAAATAAAAAAACAAATCTTTTTGCTTTTGATTAGTTAGTGTGAATTGAAAACTTTTCTGCATTATTAGTGTTATATAACTCTAAAGGAAAATATTTTAGTCTCATTAGCGTGCATTAGAGACACTAGTGGTTGTTTTGTGATCATTTTGATTGTTTGAAAAGCTCTCAACCTTCTCGTAGTTAGCTATTCATCGAACAAAGTGATATATTGTGGCATGTAGTGTGCATTTAGAGGATTTTTGAGTCATAACATTCGGTAGGGCTTGAAATAGAAACATAATTGAAGATCGACTCTAAAATTTATTCAATTTACCTTAAGGCAGCATTGAAACATTAATGAAATATCTAGAGGTCTAGGCTAGTGACGTGTTCCGGCGTCGTTAAACCTAGTAGCTATCGTTCGCCTCTTGGCTTTAGACAGCGCTAGTACGGACTTGTGCTCCCCATACCGTCGCGTATATAAAGGGATACCCCACTAGGTTGCTATCCTTTATCCATAGCAAGTCGAGTCTGCCGCCTGATACCCGTGATACACCGGACACAGCATTCGGGGAGATTGCCTGCACATACGTCAAGTCCTTGGTTGATTTCTCTTTCATTTTTTAACCAAGGTGTATATTGTAGTTCACGGATATCTGGTACACCCTTTTGCCTAGAGTTCCAGAGTAGTCAATTCGATCTTTTCTGACTCATTAAATTTGAAAGGATCATCAAGCGCTTTTCCTTTCACGCTTGTTTCCAAATTTAAAGAGATAGAGTCACCTTTTACTCGTTTCTCGACTCTTAAAACATGAAACGGTAAAATTTCTGAGTTTCAATGTGGTAAAATTAATCAGCTACGATCACACGCCCTTTTAGATATTGTTTGTTGGCCGTTTGATAGTTTTCCTTGGATTTTTCCCGTGTGCTTTTGTTTTGATCTCTTCCTCTTTTCGTTACTGTCACAGTGGTGGAACACTCAGTTTCGTCTATTGGTAGTCCTTACACAGATGATTCGTCAGAGGTCTCTCAGTCCTCTACTGAACCTCAGCAGCCTATTGTATCCGAGTTTCCCGACGGGGGAATGATTCTATCTGAGCTTCCCTTTGGTGGACCAGTTGAGTTCAATTGGCCCTTATCCAATGCTTGGTTTGAATTTGGAGTAGGCGAATATTTCCCTCCTCTTACATCGGGATCGCCTTTCTTAGCTGCTGTTATACCTCCTATTCCTCACTGTATTTTAGAAGATCTTGCGGCAGGGTCAGATATGGACTCACCCAGTCCTTCTCCTAGCGAGGAAATTCCTACATCTGGTGAAGATTACTAGCTTTTCCCAGAAAACAACCCCGAGTCTTTTGTCATGTCTTCGCCTAGTCCTTCGCTTCCAGCGGGATATAGGTCCTTAAGTTAGATTCTGGTCGTTGTGGCTTCCATGGGAGTATCAACTCCGTCCATGAGGCCGGTTATACCTTCGTTAGGGATGTCGCCATCGACACCTCTCACATCATCTCCTCAAGTCACATCAGTACCTGTTAGGCCTAACATCTGCATAGCTGCATCTACGCCCACTGTCACTACTCAGTCCATCAGGACCTCGTCACTTCCTGAAGACATTTACATAGTGTCTGCTATTCCGGAGAATATCTCTCCCGAGGAGTATCGGTTGTCCTTACAGCCGTCAAACTCTAAGGTTGTTCAGTCCTCCCAAGATCCCAACCGTCCTTATTTTTCCCATTATGGATCGGATGGTACCCCTATTTATGTTTTTCCATATCAGTATGATGAGCAGGGAAACCCTCTACGTTTTCCTGCTCCAGAGGCTTATCAATATGTCCATGGTTTTCAATCTGCCCAGGCCGGGCAACCTTCTAACCCGCAAGGAAAACCCTTTCAGGGCCAGCCTGGTTATCTATATGACCCGCAAGGACAACCCTTATAGGGCCAACCTTCGGGCCAGCAGGGGTTGTTGTATGGTCTGCAAGGACAATCCTACAACCCTCAAGGACAACCTTTATAGCCTCACTTTGTGGTCCAACCAGGGCAACCTCAAGGACCCATAGGCCAACCGGGGTATCAACCTGGACCATTGTACAGTCCCCGGGGGCAAATCCACCCTTACCAACCTATGGTGCAACCTCAGCAACCTCAGTTTCCCATCGGTCCGAATGTTGCACAGCCAGGGCCATCTTATGGTCTTGCCACAGGTCAACCTGGCCCCATCCCACCATCAGGCCAACCGGCTCAGCCGGGCCAACCTGGTGTCCTTCACCAGCCAGGTCAACCTGTTCAACCAGGACAACCCGTTCACTCGGGTCAACCTGTTCAACCAGGCCAACCTGCACATCCAGTCAACCCTACTCAATAGCCGATTTATTCTATGTCACAGCCGAATCCGCCTATGCGCCCAACTTATCAGGCTCAGCAGGGTCCCACTTACCAACAGCCGACTCGACCCCAAGGTGGTTATTACCTTCAAGGTCAGTCTCGACTAGTTTACAACCTGCCCTAAGGTTCTGGTTATTACCTTCAACAACCAAGCTATACCTATACTCAGCAATCAAATCCATACACTGTTCAAATGGAGCCTACATATAATCAGGGTCAGTACCCTGGTTATCAACCCCCTTACACTAGTTATCAGCCACTGTATCAACCCAATTATATGGCTTATACCCCCTATAGTCAGAATCCTCCAGGACAGAACCAATGGGGGCAAAGTTATGCTCAACGAGAGTGGAGTACAGGTACAGGTCCTTATCGAGGGCCTTGTATGCCTTTCAATCCTCAGTTGCCTTTCCTTGCCACGTTGGAATTGTCGGATGTATCTAAATTAACCAATGATCCGATTCTTCACAATCCATATTGGCCTCTAGTTCCAACCAAGGTGCCTGGTGACTGTCCTAAATTTGAGGGTAAAGCTGGAGAGGACCCCCAAGCTCATGTCATGACCTACCATATGTGGTGTTCTTCAAACTCTTGGGTGGATGACTCGATTCGTCTGCGTCTTTTCCAGCACATTCTTATCGGTGCTGCTGCTAAGTGGTACATAGAACTACCACGTGGTATCTTTCAATACTTTAATACGTTAGCTATGGCTTTTCTGACACACTTCCAGTTACCGGTTCATTATGAAGCTGGGATGCATCTCTTGACTTCTCTGAAGCAGGATAAAGCCACTCACATATCTGATCATATTCATGAGTGGCAACGTCGTCGTCGATTGATCAAGTTTGATATTCCTGATTAGCTTTTAACTCATTGTTTCACTACCTCCTTTGTTAACAAGATCATTCAAGATATTGCTATGGGGGCATGTGTGACCGAAGAACGAGCCATCGCTCGTGCCCAGTACCTTGATTTGGTGTACTCTCATTCTGGCACACTATATGATATCTTGACTAATGCCCCGCGGCCAGGAACCTCTAAAGCACCGACTACCCCATCGGTGGAAAATGTTATTGGTTCTGTTTCTCAAATTTTCCGGAAGTCCTCTAATGGGAAGCAGAAGACAAATTCTTCCAATAATTCTGCTCTTCCCGCCCCTCCAGATTCTGGTAAGACTGCTAGGTTCAATGTCGTTCAGGCCAATCCTGTGGAAAAGGCCTCCAAAGGGAAGAAGAAGGGCAAAGGCAAATCCAAACCTGATGCCCCAAAACCAGAGTCTTCTAAACCTCGTGCTAACGATGGTTCCCAACGCAAACTGAAGTACCCCTGCCTGATCTGTGAAGGAGACCACTACACCAAAGATTGTCCCCGACGATCCGAGGTGAGTCAGCTTCTAAAAGGCTCTAAACAAACTCCGGCAGTTCTCAAAGAACCATTCCCATCTCAGCAAACCTATATGGTTGAGCAGCCTTCACCATCTACACCATTTGGATCCCAAGTCTTTATGATGAATGGTGATGCACCTGTTTTGATTGCTATGCACTCGAAGGATTATGCTAGATCATGTCAGGCAGCTAGGAAGGAAGTCACCCACCTCCCCCACCTATCTCTAGTCCTTTAGGAATTGAGAAGCCCAGCGTTGAACCCGTTGTAAGGCCACCTTCTAAAGGTGTTCTGCGAAAATCTTCCTATAATCCAAACGCCGGTGCTGCTCAGCACTACAACATTGTTGAAGATTTAGCACAGGTGCCTTCTACAATGTCTGCGTTGGAAGTGCTTCAAATTTTTGCATCGCAACGAAAAGCTCTGTTGTCCGCAATCGGTGGAATTGATCTCGCCGATTCTAGTCTTCTCACCTTTGACCTGGAAAATTTTGTCCCCCGACTTCCACATCAAATTTCTCTCGTTATACAAGTCGATATCAACGGCCTCAACATCCACAGAGCCATTGTGGACGAAGGTGCTTCCACCTGTGTTATGTCATCTACCTGCTAGAAGGCCAATGGCTCTCCGGCTCTTACTTCATCTCCCAATGCCCTAGAGGCATTTGATGGTAGGGAATCCAAACCCTTGGGTGTTCTCGAGAGTTTACCGATCACATTACAAGGTAAGACAGTCAACGTAGAAGTAGAAGTGGTCGACGCCAAGCTCAACTACAATCTTCTTCTTGGTCGCAGCTGGACTTACACCATGCTATGCTTTCCGTCCACCCTCTACCGGGTTCTGAAGTTTCCTCATGAGGGAAAAATTATCACTGTCGATTATTTTTCTTTCTTCACCTCATCCTCCGAGAACCACATACCTTATGTGGATCAGATCCCTGATCCCCCCGACAGTGTAGGACCCGGTATTTTCAAGGACCCTATCCTCATGGGTATTTTTCCCACGCCACCACTGCACACCATTCAAATTAACATGATCTCTAGGTCAGATGACCCTTGGATCATCCCTTCACCTGAATAGGTGACCTCCTTTGGAGAATCGATGCCTTTGACTCCAGTTGAGATCAATTATTGCGAGATCATCGCTGCATCAGATCCTCCTCCTTCTGAACATCCTGCTTTGAGCATGGCTCTAGATGTATATTCTTAATCCCCTTGGCTCGGCAATGCAGATTCGCCCGATCCTTTAAGAGAAGTCTTCCCCTCTGATGAATCTATCGTTGAAACGATGTCTTGAAGATCTATCGTGGAGCGATGGACATAATCGTTCCTCGTTCATGCCCGGCCTTGGGGCAATGTCTAATTGTCTCGAGCGTGATTTATCTGGTTATCCCCCTCTTGAGCCTCCTCCTTTGAGCTTGTCGGAGCATAATTCCTCTTCTTGTGTCAAGCTCATAAAACAATGAAACAAGCTACTTCGAGGACAATTCTTAAGTGTGTCAACCTCGTTAAAATAATGAAACACGGTACCGTTCAATTCGATTTTTGTTAGATTTCGATCGAATCTCTTGTGTTTTGAACCTTCACTCCATTTCCTATGGACTGAAGCCTGGGGGGCATGTACCTCGAATTGAGACACCATGCTGGGGGCATGCCCATTTTTCCTTATCATTTCAAGCATAGTTTACATTTGTGTTTTAAGCTTGCATAAAAATGAAACTCATTTCCAAGCATAGTTTGCATGTGTGCTTTTAAGCTTGCGTAAAAATAAAATGTGATTTGTGTGGTAATGCATCTTGTGAACTTTTACTTTTCCATTGGGTCGTTCGTTATGCAGATCATGTAACTAATGCATTAGATGACATTGTATTAGACATTTTCATAGCATATAAAAAACATCGTCATATATGAAAAAGATCCATCTAGAAATATATATATATATATATATATATATATATATATATATATATATATATATATATATATATATGTCATAATTCTTACAGTTTGTGTGCATCACATAAAATCCAAAAATTGGAGCAGAGTTTGTTTTCTTGTGTCAAGCTCCTTAAAAAAATGAAACAAGGTGTCCTGAGGATAGTTCTTTTAATGTTTCAACCTCGTTAAAACAATGAAACACTTTCCTGTTCAATTCAAGTCTTTAATAAGATCTCATAAAATCCGAGTCGAGTCTTTCTCGGGGGGCATGTACCTCAAATTGAGTCACCATGCTGGGGGCATGCTTACTTTTTCAAGCATAGTTTGTTTCAGTTTCAAGCTTGTGTAAAAATGAAACCAATTTCAAGCAGAGTTTCCTGATTTCAAGCTTGTTTAAAAATGAAACCTTTCCCATTTTACCTCTCATGATTGCCATTTTATCAGCATATTTTTTCCAGATGAGCCTTGGTTTTCTCACCCCATCGTCACTATCTGCTTAGTCGATCATATGCCTTCACTTGGTTGCTTTACCCGTTCCTGAGGAACCACTGCGATGAGTGGTGTCGTTAGCCAGCCTCTTGATCTTTACTTGTTCTGAGCAGTTCCGCCATTACCGGAACCAGTTGCTACCCTTTATACCACTCGTTCCTCTAGGAGGAGTCAACTTTCAGCTCTTTTCTGACTCTCTAAAACTGAAAATATTGCCGAGTCGCTTGTCATTTTGAGCTCGTTAAATTGCCTGCAAAGCGATATCTACCCAGTATATGTTTACCCCTTTTTTGGGTTGGGATGGATTATCTACGAAAAAGGAATACCCTAGCCTATCGCGACTAGGAGGTTTTCTCAGACACATTTTTCTACCTTTTCGGATCTGAGGAACTATCTACAAAATGGGACTGTTGGAGTTTACTTTTACACTATCTTTTAAAAATCTCTAAACATGAAAAGACGTCGAGTTATTCCTTTGTCAGACTCGTTAAAATCTGATGACATCGGATTCTGTCGTAATGACGATACTCGAGTTCCTCCTTCCTAGGGCTCGTTAAATGTACTAGGTTGGATTTATCTGAAGGACAAACTTATATCACAAGCATATGCTATCCCCTTCAAGCTTGTTTTCAAAAATAATTGGGGTACTCGCCAGGAATGGTGGGGAAAAAATGAAACCAGTATCATCGTCGTGTCGGCAGTATGTCGCTCTTGAACATGGCACTTGTTTGCATTCGTGTCAGGTTGGGGACATCTCATCTCGTTTTCTGCTTGCCTCCATGGGTTTGGGTTATCCTTTTTAACCTCTCATCTGCTTTTTGCCTTGTCATCATGACCTCAGATATTTTGATGTCAAATACTGCCAAATCCAATGTCGTGCCACCGATATGTTCAAGAGAAGTTGACCTCTGCAGTTTTCAACCCTCCTCTGATTCTCTACTGATCCTGATTCACAAACATTATGTTCCTCTGTCTTGCGTCGTTGATGTGGGAAACACTATGGCCCACCTTCGATCAAGGTCACTTCCTGTCGACTTCATCTCATTATCCAGGACGCTGATCTAGAGACTCTCTTCAGGTACCTTGGAGCCTACATGCCTCAATTCCAGGTTCTTCGCATTCGATGCAAGGTTTTCATCATTGGCCTTCGAATGAATGATTCTGCGGGTGTTCGATGCCAACTCACCGTTCACATTCCGTGGATTGTACCTATAGTACCTTGAGGACCATTGTCATTATTGGTGGTTCCTCTCGCATCTGTTAACGGCTTTCATCATTGGCTGGTAATCAGACGATGTTCTTGCATGTTCGACTTCATCTCACATATTCACATGCTAGGACTTGTACTTTGTGTGGGTCGAGATGGAGTGCAAGACCCTGGGTTTTGTCTGATGGAATCTAGGCTGCGTATTTTTTGGATTATCATGATTGGTTACATGACTCATTGATTGGATGGTTGCGACCATACCTGAGTCTGCTTATTGATCCTTTCTGGATGGTTGCATCCATACCTTGGATCCTGATTATTGTGTACTCTGTTATAGATGGTTGCGCCCATACCATGTATCGTGTATTTGAGATATCAGTTGTGTTTGGATACGCAGGTTTCTGACGGCAGTGTTTTCAGTTGGGCACGTTCTCATAAAGCATTTCACCCCTCTCTCTTTCTCGGGCCTCATGCTTTAGGGGGCATCTGTTACACAGTAATTTGTCACCATCCCTGCAATCCCCCGTCCCTCACATTGGAGGGCCTTTTCCGTGACCTGTGAGTAGTGACATAACCTGAAACCACTTTCATGGCATCCCCCTTGACAAGGATAATCATTCCTCTAAAGAAAGTTTCCTTTGAAAAACCCTAAGAACTGATCTTTTGGCATTAGCGCGACTATCCAGTTCAACCCTCGCACCAATGGGGAAAATCCACCATAAAGGGTGTGCCAACTGGCGCTCTGTCCCAGTGTCTCTCTCGCGCCAAGCTTAATAAGGATTGTTTTTTAAAAATAAATGGCGGAAGTTTGATTCCAACAAACTTCTGAACGAGTCTCTAAAATGAGTTGGGAGGTTTGGCTCCAGATATCCATGTAGGGGAGGTGGTTTTCCACCTATCATGGAAGCTTCCTTGAGGATAGGGCCAATCCCCTTCCACCATCTATATAAACTTTCCATTTTTCCTTAGCAAGCTAGTCTGAGTAGTAGTCCTAATAGCACTAGATAAGAGCTGAACTTATAGCAAGGAGACTATCGCCAGACAACCTTTGAGAGCCAAGCCAAAGAGAGAGAGCTTTGTCCCATTTCTGACGAGCTTCATTGAGACGTGCTCCGTTGTTGACCCCACCGAAGGAAGATCCAGCGTCATAGCTTTGGGTTGTATCTCTCCTTTGTTATTATTAATGATAAGTGACTTTGATTATGGTTTCATTCGTGTGTCTATTTCTTTGATGCAATGAATTACATCCTCTCTAACTGATGTATGGTTACAAGATTTAGATTCTATGATGTGTATCGTTGTGTTTTTTTGCATGTGTGCAGGTGTTCGGACGTGTTAAGCAGAAGGATCATGATCTGCCAAAGCGAAGGACGAGAAGCATCATCCTTTCTCCAACGACCATTGCGTAGGACCTGAGGTAGGCAACTCGGTATGTTTTGTCGTTTTTTTAACTAGATACCTACGTCACTACGTGTCTGATTGTTGCTAGACTCGATCTGGGCTAGTAGGGATCACCTCTATTCGCAGAGAGGATTTACCTCTCCAACACCCTGGATCCCAAAAATGAGAATACCAAATTGATTTTTCATTACATTCATTTAAATGTTACAATAAAAATACATACATGTCGAAGCATTCATAAACTCCAATCCATTAACCCTGGATTAGAACAGAACCATCGTTCCCTTTATCAGATCTACAAAATACCATGGGCAGAAAACCATCATGCCCAAAACCATGTGCAAAACCCATCCAAAAAACCATGGGTAGGTCCTCCCACCATCTTTAGGTCTGCCCCCCATCCCTGGTTTCGTATATAATGTGTGCTAAAAATTCTCCCACTTGTTGTTTTCTTTTCCACACAAGGGGTCACAAAAGAGCTTATTCATTGGTCCAACCCTGCAATGCCCATTGTTTCTCTACACCAATAAAACTTCTCAATGCTCACATACTTCATTAATGCATCTGCAACATTCTTCAAAGTGTACACCTTTACCAGCAACACCTTTTCTTCCTCAACCATATCCCCCACAAAGTGATATTGAACATCAATGTGCTTTGTCTTTGAACAATAAGCAGGGTTCTTTGCCAAGAAAATTGCACTTTGTTTATCATAGTTTATCTTTATATCTCATTGTACCAAACCAATAGTTGAACACAAACTCTGCAACCAAATTTCTTCCTTTCTTGCATGAGTGGATACTATGTATTCAACCTCTGTAGTTGAAAGAACCATTATAAACTGTATTTTTCTCATCCAACTGACTGCTCCTCCAAATAGGTTAAACACATACCCACTTGTAGATATTCTCTTATCTAGATATCCAGCCTAGTCTGCATCAACAAATCCACGTATGTCAAAAATTATGTCCAATTCTTGTCTTTCTTGGTACTGCATACCATAATCACTAGTGCCACGCAAATACCTAAATACTCGCTTCATTGTTGTCCAATGCTCATTCCCTAATTTTGACATAAACCTACTCAATACTTCTATTGCATGTGCAATGGATGGTGTAGTATATACCATTGCATACATCAGGATATCGACTGTACTTGCATATGGAACACGAGACATGTCCTCTTCCTCTTCTTATGGCTTGGGACACTGTTCATCATATAAATTTACACCTACAAGAATAAGAACTTTCAGCGGTTTATTATCTTGCATATTAAACCTTTGTAGTATTGTCTCAACATAGTTCCTCTGGTTTAACCAGAGCTTCCTCTTTGCCCGATTTTTTTTTAATTTCCATGCGCAAAATATATCTTGCAATTGATCCAAAAGGACCTTCGCACATGAAAAGAGCTTTGCGCCATGTTGATTTGAAGTTGGTGACAAAGTGCTTAAGTGGGTGAAATTATGATTAACGATTTTCATGAGATGCTCATGCATTCAATTATGCATTTTATGAGCCTTTATTAAACTCATGCATTATTATTCGCTTTTGATATAAATTATTAATATTTGTGAGAGAAAATTTGTCTCACATATTATTCATTTAATGTAATTAGGGAAATTGGTTTTTATGTGAGAAACCACCTCACACCAATTCTCTATTTTTCTCAATTGTGGGTTGAGAGAATCAAGGGCATGGTTGAAGAGTCTTTAGGTGGTTTTGAGACTTTTCCTGATTATGAGCCTGAGATAGTTGGAGATCCTACTTTCATGGATCTTGTTTTAGGTTCCTTGTAATTAGGCCCTTCAATTGTGGGTCTTGTAATTAATGCTCTTTGTTGGTGAGTGTGTGAGGGAAAACTATATATATTCCTTATGTGGGCCATGATAAAGGGGAGAAGAAAGGAAATAATTCTTAGCTATTGAGAGCCATAGTGCTTAGCTAATGCTCGGCCATGGTGCTTAAATGTAAGAGAGTTTTGAGAGCTTACTTTTAAGAAGGAATATAGAAGATTTGCATTCCAATTGAAGTAGATCCAAAGATGTAGCCCCAGAGATATGGAGGGGTGAACTCCGTTACC
Source organism: Pinus albicaulis (assembly GCA_034641835.2). Lineage (NCBI taxonomy): Eukaryota > Viridiplantae > Streptophyta > Pinopsida > Pinales > Pinaceae > Pinus > Pinus albicaulis. Next base: position 8,901 of record JAXQQM020067411.1, on the reverse strand, counting down.
AATTATTTGTCTCTCTCTTACTTACGTGCATGTGCTTCTTGATATGTAAAGTTCATTTACTTATGTTTATGTGTTTATGCACTATAATCGATGGACTAGTGTTCTCATTTAAACATGTATAATCCATAGTCAATTAAAATATCTTCACACCATAAACGATGGTTATATTAGTACTCGACACGTGATCGGATCAGCAACACCAATATCCTTCATGTCGAATTTGGAGGAAAAATGGGTCTTCAAATCGTGGACAATTTCTTTGTCATTTCCAATCAGCAACATATCATCCACATACAAGACCAAATAAATAACACGGTCACCAATTAATTTAAAATTCACACAATGATCTTCTTTTCTTCTGGTGAAGTCAAGTCCCCATATATATATATATATATATATATATATATATATGTATATATATGAAATTTTTGATAGCACATCCTTGGTGACTGTTTTAAACCATACAAAACTTTTTTAACCCGCATACTAGTTATTTCTTACCACTCACTGAATAGCCTTCAGGTTGCAGCTTCATGTACATATATTCTTCCAGATCCACATGAAGAAATTTTGTCTTCACATCCATCTGTTCTACCTCAAAATCAAAAGCAACAAGAACAAATAAAGGTAATCTAATAGAAGCTAATTTGGAAACATGAGAAAAAATATCACCAAAATCAATTCTTGACACCCGAGAATAACCTTTTGCTACCAACCTAGCTTTGTATTTGTCCACCTTGCCTTTTGCATTCAACTTCTTCTTAAACACTAATTTTCTTCCAACGGGTTTCCTTCCAGTCGGGCACTCCACCAGATCCCAAGCCTCATTTTTTTTCAAAAGATACCCTTTGATTCACCATGGCCTCTTTCCAGAGTTTTCCATCCTCTGAATCTACTACCTCCCTGATAGTTTTGGGATCATCATCAATAATAAGATAAAGAAAAATTTGAACAGAAAATAGATGGACTATACCTTTGTCGCTTCCTTCTCTCTTGAACTAATCTTCTCAAAGCCGAATTTTGTGGCTCTTACTCTTTTGATTCTTGTTTTTTTGTAGAGTCTAATTGTTCTCCCTTTCGTTCAAACTCTATCTTCTCAGGTTCCTTTGGTAGGTCTTCATGTTTAATAACATTTTTCACCTCTCTCAACACCACATCTTGGTTGTACACAACCTTCCTTGTTTCTGGGTTCAAAAGCTTATAACCTTTTAAACCATCCTTATAGCCAATAAATATGCACCTTTAAGATTTACTATCCAACTTGGTTCTTTTCTCCTTTGTAACATGTACATATGCATCACAGTCAAATAACCTCGGACATGAAAGAGAGGGCTTCTTACCAGTCCATACCTGATGTGGAGTCTTATCCTCCAATTTTGATGAAGGTGATCTGTTAACCAAGTAACATGCAGTATCCACTACCTCTTCCAAGAATTCCTGTCCTAACCCAACACCACTGAGCATGCTTCTTTACTTTTCCATCAAAATCATGTTCATTCTTTCTGCAACTCCATTTTTCTGAGGTGTGTATGCAGTATTCTTATGTCGTGCTATACCATACTTCTTAAATAAATCTTCAAATTATTTCTTACATAATTATCCACCATTATTTATCCTCAACAAATTTATCTTCTTCTCTGTTTGGATTTCCACCAGGGCCTTAAATTATTTATACATGTCAAAGACTTCAGATTTATTCCTGAGGAAATATATCCATCTATTCCTTGAAAATTCATCTATAAATGATACATAGTACATAGACTTACCCAGTGATGGAACTGACATAGGTCCAAACACATCGTTGTGAACAAGCTATAATATCTCCTTAGCCCTCTTAGCGCTAGAGGGAAAACTCACCTGATTTTGCTTCCCATATACACAATGTTCATAGAAGTCAAAATACAGAGAGAAATTAGACATACCTTCTACCATAACATTACCATGTAGTATTCAAAGGCCCTTCTCTCAAATATGTCCAAGCCTTTGATGCCATAACATGGTGTTTTCTCTAGAGACCACAAGGTTTTCAACTCCACTTTTAGGAACCATAGAACTATTGCACCCATCAATAATAATGCTACCCAAAATAATTTTAAAGATTTCCAATACAAACTCCCCGCATCAATACCAACGTTTCCCAAACCATCTTACATATATCCTTCTCGTGACACTGTTTTTACACCTACATCATCCATCTTGCTTACAAAAATTAGATTTATGGCCAATGTAGGAATATGCAAAACACCAAGAAGTGTTATAATCCTTCCACCTTGCAACATCAGCTTGGAATTTCCGCGTCCGACGATTTTGACCTTCCTGTCATCCCCTAAGAATACACAAGAACCATAATATTTCTCATACTCAAAGAATCACTCCCTATGGGGAGTTAAGTCAAAGGATGCACCTAATCCAATCAAACATGCCTCATGATCTAAATGTGTACTTGAAGAAGAAGCCAAGTACACATGCCCACCTTCATCTGAGGTGGTTTTAGCCTCTGCAGAAGGAGCATCCTCTGATCCCTTTCCTTTCTAAGGAGATTTATATCTAAATCCATTTTTGCAGTGCCCTTCCTTTTCACATTTCCAACACACCTTTATAGGTTTTCCTAGAAATTTATATCTCCCTCAATATTTAGATCTCCCACTCAAGGAATTATTTTTTTTTATGCTCTGGGATCGTAATTGTACAGACATGGATCTCCATATTTTTCCATCTCATCTCCTCCGATAGCAAGGACGAGGCTATTTCATCAAATTTCAAGGTAGTTGTATTGATACCTATTGAAACAACCAGACAATCCCATGAATCTGGTAGAGAACACATCAAACGGATGCACTTATCTTCATCTGAAATTTTAATATCAACAGATAATAACTATCTTACCATAGTATTAAAGGTGTTCAGATGCTCTATCACCAAGTCTCCATCCTTCTTCCTCAGGTTCTACAACTTTTTTCATAATAAAATTTTGTTCACCGAAGACATAGATTGGTACAAAGTCCCTAAATTTTCCCACATATCCTTCTTTGTAGATTCCCCTGATATATTCAATAATATTGAATCTAATTTACACAACCGTATTGTGCTCTTTTCCTTTTGATCCAACTTCTCCCAGTCTTATTTTGACAATGTCATTGGTTTAGTACCTGGATCTACCGTGATCCACTAATCTTTATCCACCAAAAAATCCCCATATTGAGCTTCCACAACTCAAAAATTTGACCATTAAATTTATCGATATCTATATTTATACTGCTTACCATCTTCTTTCCTGTAATATTCCAAAATAGGAAAAACAGTAATATTGAACACAAAAATGGAAAAGTAGCGGTGAATATCAATACACCAATACATGAGACAAATATAGAGCCATATTATTAAACATATCATCCATAATGAGCATAAAATCTTGAGAATAAAGTCACTCAATCAATACAACACAAGGCTCCACTAATCACATAGACAAATACATGAATAGTTGATGTTATACAAATGCTGGAAGATCAATACAGCGCAGTCCTAGTGGACATAGCTGCAGCTGGAAACATACAATAATATACGACAACTTATATGTGTCTCTATAAATGCCATAAATAAAGATCAAGGCCCTAAAACACCTTTCCAATACAATCTAGAAAGGGTTTCCGGAAATACACAAAAATACCAAAATGCCGGAATGCAACCCTAGGGTTGAATAAGTTCTACAACTGGGCACCTAAAAGGAGGTGGCTAAAACTGATGTATAAATGTGGGGAACTCCTCCAATGGAATCTCCAAGTGAAAGTCTGATCCCTTCACTGAAAAACAAACATTCTAAATGATGCATTGAATCCTCCACTACAATTTCTCACTAATATAACACAGTCTATGAGGGAAACTACATGTTTGGAGATGACATTAGCTTGGCCTGGTGCAAAATGATGAAATAATTCCCAAGGACCTCCCTTGATAGCCTCCCAATGGAAATAATTCCCCCTCCACTGAAAGCAAGCTCAGAAAATGGCCCTGTAAACCCTCCATTTCTTATACCCTACAACACAGCACAACCCTGGAAGAAACTGCATTGTAGAAGAAGACTGAAGCTAGCCTAAATACCAGAATGTGGATATGCAGCTCACAAACCTCTCCTAAGTGGGCACTCAAAGTCCCCCAAGGTTAGGGTGGGATTCCCACTCGGGAACACCCTTATTCTAAACAGCACAACAGTCTCCGCTAAACAGATGAAGAGTGCAAGAATTAATAACAGACAAAAAACACAATAATAAACAACATGGATTCTATGGCTACCTTCCCCTTCCTTATATGCATTGTGAGCCTTCTCACCTTGGGCCCCACTCATTAAAGCCACTACTCTCATGGAGACTTCCTCCCATTCATACTTTGTTGTATCTAATTAATTATCTAGACTCTCCATACCAACAATGTTGATTTGGTCAAAGTTAACCCCATCCACATGCTTCATCCCCTATTCACACATGAGGGTGATTTATCTAGCTACTATGATGCTCCTTGTTCACATTAGGAGTTATTTTATTCCTACTAAGGAGATTTATGGGTTTCTGTACCCTCTTATTCTTCTATCTAAGTAGCAAAAACAAATTTTAATATTCCAACTGGCTGAAAGCTAATTTGGAATATCACAGTCCTCCCCTCCCAAATGTTGCTTGTCCTTAAGAAACTATAAAGTTGAGTGTTGCAAAACTTCTCCTCCTTCCCTTGGGACATCTCCCAATGATGAGCTCTCCTCATGAACCAAGTGTCCCCCAATCAATCCATCCCTGAAATGCTCCTCCCAAGTGCTCATGAGATGCACCTCCCAAGTGCTCAAGTTAACCAAATGGTTCATCTCATAAGGAAACAAGAGGTTTAATGTATCAATTGTATACTGCCCAATGTTCTCCCTGAAGCATGAGGCATAAGAAATGTGGGGAATATCATTCCCAATGGGCAACCCCAATCCATGTGCCATCCCTCCAATCATGCCAACAATAATGATAAGAGCATCATCAACATATGGGATCAAAATCAAGGACACACTAGCTTCCAAATGAAATATCGAAGGAGGATAATAGTCCCTCAAATAGAACCAGTGCAGTATTACTCCTGACTACCTCAAAATATGGTATGATGAGTGGTTTCCCAACCACTTGCTTGCTTCCCCAATCCTCTCACATGCTCGTAGAAGGTGTATAATGTGTCGTGCCAAATAAGTACACCCTGGATAATATATCATCTCCCCAAAATCTCATAGTGAGTGGTCATCCCCATCACTGATTGTGGCTCCAAGTAGATAATGCAGTCTAAAGAAAAGAGTGCCCCCTTTTGGAGCAAAGAAATTGAGCAAGCTGGCGAAGTGGCTCATAGATGGCCCCCCCTCATTCCCATTGGGAAAGGAAGTGGCTGTGACAACTCTTCCAAGTAGTTGTGTCTCTTCTTAATCTCCAAACAATCCATGCATCTCCTAAAATGCTAGTGCATCTCCTCTTTGAAGCCCTCCCAAGTGAATTCCTCCATGATAGTAGGATATGGTCCTATGAAATCAATGTGGTTGGAGAGAAATACCCCATATGCTCCATGTAGTGGCTTCTCCTTGAGCTTAGAGGCTCTAGTCAAGAAGATCTTACTCTGATAATGAATGACCCCATCTCTCATTGAATATCTCCCATCTGGCAACTGGCCATCAAGTATCCTACATGAGAAGAAATCCTTGGAGTATTCCACTAACAACTGACATCTCCAATAAGGATCTATACCCAGTAATGACAACACTATTGATCTGCAATGTAATGCACCTGTCATGTTATTGCCCTCTCCTTTGGCATATCCCATGCTAAAGTCATATGCCAGGATGCTACTATCTTGCCTCTGCTGCCCCTCCTGTAACTGCTCCTGTTCAAGTAAAGGTTGAAGTTTTTGGAGGTTAGCCTTCCATAAGAAGCTATCACCCATCCAAAAACTTCTGCGTTTGGCCAATGTATGCATGAGTGGCCACCATCCTCTATCATATGTGGAAGATTCCTCCCTATGTGGAAGTATCTTCTGGTTCTCCAAAGCCATGGAGTGGTCTCGTTGCACCATGATGGTGCCATCATCCATCCCTAAAACATCTTCTCTCAATGAAAAATGTTCGGTGAGAGTTGGTGATACTGATATTGGGAGAATGTCTCCCTCCTCCTTAAGCCTACCCAAAACTCTCTACGGTGTGCCAATTCCTCCCAAGGTCCTCACCCCTCCTGGATCTATGAGTGGTGCAACCTGTTGTAAGAACTCTCCCATCAACTCCTGATCCGAGGGCCTCCCAGGTGGAATGTGTCTAAACAGTAATGTGTCATGGGCTAAAGTCATCTACATAACTGATTGGACTATTAGGTCATTACTTCCACTACGCAAATCCAACTCTGTTTTCTGTGTGGAAACTTTCTGAGAGGGATATGTGTGCATACCCCTAATCACCAGATGCTTATCACTCCTTTTTTCTATCCACTCCATCTGTAAAGTCTCCCAATCTTTGGCCACCTTCCCCAAAGTAATCAACCACTGCACACCCAATATCACATTGGTTTCAGGGATATCAACCACAAAGAAGTGATCATTCAATGTGTATGTCCCCATGGTGACAAATAATGTTGGAACATACTTCATGCACTGAATGGTTCTAGCTCCTAGGAACAAAACTAAAAATCCCTCAAAGTCATCAGTAGATATTTCCTTCCTCTGCACTAACTGAGCATCAATAAAGTTGTGGGTAGGCCCACTATCAATCAACATTGATACCCTCTAATCCTGAATGGAACCTCGAACTCTCAAATTCAAGTACTTGGGTACTCCCCGCAAAGATGCAAGGGCCCCTCCAATTGGATAAAATGCTCCATTCCCACCTCCTGGTGGTGGTGGATCCTCTCCTGTTATCCCAACACTATGAGCTCCTTCTGGTTCCTCTTCTTCCTCCTCTTCATCATCAGAGAATACCTATTAATAGTGTGCCTTCCCTACTGCACATCTATGTCCGGATGCCCATGATTCTTAGCATGTGAAGCAAAGCTTCCTCCTCATCAAGTATCTTCAAACATCATCACTAAGAGGTCTTTTTTTCTGGCTCTCCTTTGAAGGAGGAGCCTTCACATCTTTTCCCTTTGCTGGAAAAGTGGACTTTTGTTGAAATGGTGCCTTTGCCCTAGGCAAATCATCTTGTATATCTCTATCCCTTTCAACAGCATCTTGAAGGGTAGTTGGTTTGGTTGATTTAACCAACCCATGTAGAGGCTTTGTTATCCCATAAATAAACATATATATCCTCCTAGTTGCAGATAAATCAGGAACCATAACAGAATGTTTTAAAAAATTAGAAATGTAATTTTCTGGATTAGCTAACTGTTTGAGCTTGACTAGCTCAATAAAAGGTGCCTCCGGGTCTCTTCGATAAAATCTCTCCACCAACCTCCTGATGAAATATGAATATGCATTCACATTGGCATGCCCCAGTGTAGAAAGACCATGAAACCACCAATCATGTGCCTCACCCTAAAGGTGCAGCGCTGCTATTTTTATGGCTTCCAACTCTGGTACTAGGTTCAACTGGAATTATATGTCTAGCTTCGCTACACAAGATTTGGCTATGCATTTGGATGACCCATCAAAAGCGGGCAAGAAGAATCTACCCATAGTCCGGTGAAGTTCATTTTTTTGTGTGAATCCTCCACCTCTATTGTGATGTCAGGGTCACCTATTGTTCTTGATCTGACAAAACTCCTGAAATCTCAAATGATCTCTGAATCTCTAAGATTTAGACTCATACTCAAGAAAGTAATCTTCAAGAGTTTCCTATTCTTGAAATCCTCCATTTCCCATTGTTACACAGAAATTTGTCATCGTCCCTGCAATCCCCCGTTCCACACATTGGAGGGCTTATTCAGTGACCTATGAGCAGTGACATGACCTGAAACCACTTTCATGGCATCCCCCTTGACAAGGACAATCATTCCCCTGAAGACAATTTCCTGTGAAAAGCCCTAAAATAGCCCTTTTGTCCTTGGCGTGACTGGCCAGTTCAGCACTCGCGCCAATGGGGGAAATCCACCAAAGAGGGCGCACCAACTGGCGCTCTGTCCCAGTGTATCACCCGCGCCGGGCTTGAAAAGGATTTTTTTTTTAAAATAAATGGCGGAAGTTTGATTCCAACCAACTCCTGAACGAGTCTCTAAAATGAGTTGGGAGGTTTGGCTCCGAATCTCCATGTACGGTAAGTGGTTTTCCACCTATCATGGAAGCTTCCTTGAGGATAGGGCCAATCCCACCATTGTAGGGATTCCAACTCCCCTTCAACCATCTATATAAGCTTGTCATTTTCCCTTTGCAAGCTAGCCTGAATAGAGCTGAATCAATAGTAAGGAGATTATCGTCAAACAGCCGAAGAGAGAGACTTGTCCCATTCCCGACGAGCTTTACCGAGACGTACTCCTCTGTCAACCCACTGAAGGAAGATCCAGTGTCAGAGCTCAAGTTGTATCTTTATTTGTTTTGATTAATAATAAACAACTTTGATTATGGTTCCACTCAGATGTTTATGTTTTATGTTATGAGTTGTATCTTCTCTGACTGATACATAATTGCATGTACTAGGTTTTACGCTTGTGTGTTTGTTGTTTCTTCTTGTATGTGCAGGCGTTCAATCGCACTGAGCGGAAGAATCGTGATCTGCCATAGCGAGGGACGGAAGTGACATCTTCTCCGCAAATGACAGCAGCGTAGGACTTAAGGTAGGCCTCTTATCGCATCTTGGTCTTTTGCAATTAGGAACTTGCATCTTAGCGTGACTTGGTTGTTGCTAGACCCGATCTGGGATAATAGGGATCACCTCTATCTTCAGAGGGGATTTACCTCTCCAACAAACTGGCGACT
>JAXQQM020089677.1:0-34403 GCA_034641835.2 Pinus albicaulis | reverse complement strand
TAGCAGCGGAAGTTATAGATTTTGAACACTGTAGCAGAAGACTTGCAGATTTGTAGACTTTGATAGAAAAATGCTTTAATTATAAAAATACACGGGGTATTTATAATAATAAATTTTATTGATATATGACATGATTGAAAGTTTACAATGAGGTCCCGCTTTTATACCCACGCAGGTACCTTTTCATGAACAGGCATGTCTTTTAGACATGCCTTTTAAGCTAACTTAATCACTAATTACATAATTACTATTGGACTAACTAGTAATTACATTTATTTCTATTTATTCTATTAATAACTATATTTATTACTTTAGTTATGAATTAGATTCATAACATTGCCTCCTTCTTGAAAAAGCTTTGTCCTCAAAGGTTAACTTTCAACAACTTTCCTTTACTTGAAATTATCTGCTAAGCATGTCTTTAATCACTAGTACCTTCTTTTTCTTTTCCCTTTTTAACTCATCCTTATAATTCCTTATTTTTTTTAAAACTTTGGATTATTTGTGAGGCATATATATCTTCCTTGTAGAATTCTCTTATACATTCTCTTTCAACTCCATCCATGTTTTTTTTTTTTTTTTTTTTTTTTTTTAAATTTAATTTAATTAATTTAATTAATAATTTTTTTTTTTAATTTAATATTATTATATAATTATATTAATAATATTATGTCACACATATATATATACAACCGTAATATTATATATATATATATGTTAATAATATTACGTCTAGTCATAGTTACGACCAAATCAATGTTGTTATAGTTGTCGATACACCGCCTCACACATCGGTCCGTAACCATCCCGACTCTTGGCCTTGTTAATTAATTTTTATTTTTATTTTTTAATTTGATATTTCTGAAAACCTTATTCCAAATCCAAAATACACGACGCTTGCTGCTGAACTTTAAAAAACATGAAATTTTCCCTTGAATAGGTCATTCCTAATGAACGTCCGACCCCTTCCATTTCATCGCAGTCTAGCCCTAGGATTCCCATGGATACGTAGTTTGATCAAGGCATTCCTGCGTGGAACCAGAGCTCAACACGGTCCACGCGTTGCCATTTTCGTCTGTCACCTGCAACCTTATCGGATCAAAGTTGCCATGTCCCAATGGGAATCTACTCTGCAAGTTGCTGCCCACAACTCTCTCTTTCTTCTGATCCTCAGTAGAGTAGATCTGCTCACCTATGAACCCATAAACGTAAATGGGCCCCTGCTGTGACACAAAAAACTGCAGATCCTCTGGGAATTCAAAGAAGGGCTCTACGTAATCATGGCCCCGGAGGCCGAACTGTCGTTCCCACCTATACAAAGGCCGGTCGGGCCACTCATCTTGCTGCGTGTTTCTCTGAGCGACCCAGAAAAGCTTCATTGCACTCTTCTCTGTAGTATTCTTCGTAATGCAGGGCCTCCATTTTTTCCGAAAGGCGTCCCAGTGTTCCACATTCGGCTTCATGCTCCACTCGCTTGGCACCTCCGCCTTGTAGATTGTCTCTTCCGTCATGGGCGGACGAGGCACAAACTGAGACATTGTATACAGTGAAGTAACAGGGTGTGGGGATTTGTGATCTTGAAATATCAAGATATCACCCACTCGTTGCGACTCAGGCGCCCAACGGCGAGGATTGTATGAGAGGGCGTAGTAGGTGAGTTGAAATCTCTTGTACAGAGATTCGACCACGGTGGTTTTGGAGAAATCAAAGTAGTTTGTGATTTCCAGATACTTGGGAGGCCTGTTGGGGAAGTCCTCGTTTATTCTGCGACACGGGTTCGGGTTCGCCCTAATCCACTCTCGTCCTCGTTTGAAATCGATGTTGTGTGACCACACTGTCCATCCATGAAGATCATATACCGTCCATACCTGTCGTAATCCGTCACCATCAGCCACGATGTCGCTGTCGCTGTCGTTGTCGATGGGGACGTAATGTCTCTGGACTTGTGGGGTGCTCCAAATGTAGATATTCTCGGCGTCGGAATCGGAGAAGAAAGCCTCCGGCCGGTCTGGGCATCTTAGCCACGCCATCTTATCGTTCAAAGCTACCATTAAATCATGATAATTGACTTCTGTCTTACCAGCATCACATGAATCGAACTGGGCCGACCTGTTATCGTCAAATCCCACTCTGAACCAGGGAACTTCCATGACCTGCGATATGGTAATCCACATATTAGGGTTAGGGTCCAGCATTTGGAATAACAACGAACCCACTTCTTCACCGAAATATTCCAATGGAAAACTGAAGTCCCTACTGCACATTTTCTTGTACAAGGGAATCAGATCAAATTCACTAAATGGATGATAACCCGATAAGAGACTATAGAGAATCACTCCACACGACCATACGTCTGCCTTCACACCATCGTAACCTGCACCGTTTACGATCTTTGGTGCGAAATACCCGGCCGTTCCGCAACGAGTGTGCAGTAACCCGTCGTTCCCCACATTTTGTTTCATGGCGCTGAGCCCGAAATCTACTATTTTAATGTTCCCCTTATCGTCTAAAAGCAAATTATCAGGATTCAGATCTCTATGGTAAACACCTCTGCTGTGACAGAAGTGCACGGCGCTGATCAACTGCTGGAAATATTTTCTTGCTGTGTCTTGGTCCAACTTTTTTCCTTCCACATGGAGTTTTTGAAGCATCTGTAACAGGTCTCCTCCGTTGACATATTGTTCATTTTCTTGTTTCTCACAATAGTCCTCATCCACATCATTTTTATTTGGATCATTATCATAAATACTTTTTTCAATATCTTTGTCTTTTATTTGAACGGTGGTGATTTATTTTTTTGTATAAAAGGCACATATATGTCCTGCGAAGTATATGTTTCCACATTTCCAACATTTCCCTTCTTCTTTACTTTTATTACGCATTGGTGGAGGGATATATTTAGTTGACTTTTCCATGGATTTTTTACTTGACTTCCCTTTTGAAAAACTAACTGCTTTATTATTATTACTGCGTTTTTCATTTTTTTTATTATGGTCTACTGCAGGATATTTTGCAAGTAACTTCTCAAGCTTTTCTATCATTTTTCCAATTACTTCAATTCTTTTGGGATCTTGACGTAATGGCACATTATATGGTAAATAATCGTAGGCTTGTACAACAATGTTATGTGCCATTGCTTCAACTTGTCCTCAATATGGCTCCGATACCACTGTAGCAGCGGAAGTTATAGATTTTGAATACTGTAGCAGAAGACTTGCAGATTTGTAGACTTTGATAGCAAAAGGCTTTAATTATAAAAATACACGGGGTATTTATAATAATAAATTTTATTGATATATGACATGATTGAAAGTTTACAATGAGGTCCCGCTTTTATACCCACGCAGGTACCTTTTCATGAACAGGCATGTCTTTTAGACATGCCTTTTAAGCTAACTTAATCACTAATTACATAATTACTATTTGACTAACTAGTAATTACATTTATTTCTATTTATTCTATTAATAACTATCCACTTATTTAGTATTAGTGATAATACTAAATAAGAAGGGGGGTTGTTGCTGGCCACAACAAGGCTAAAGCTACAACAAATGTGGCAGTAAAAGTTCAGCAAGCAGAAGCATAAGTAGAGGTTCAACAATCAAGATGGAGCAGTATCCAGCAGTCAGAAGATAAATTAGATCAGGAAATTGAATTGATAAGAAAACTGATGGTGAAGGTGTCTCAGAGGAAGGCAGCAACAAGAAAACAAAGAAGCAGAAACAACAGCAAAAGAAGGACAGAGAGAGAATGCAAAAGTGCAGCTAGTGGAGTAAGACAGAATAAGATATGGAAGCCTGGAGGAGTGCAGAAGAAGAATATTGCAACAAATGATCAGTTGCAGAACAAAGTGTGGGACCCAGGAAGACAAGGACTGAAAGCACATGATCAGGGGATCATGAATCATTTTAACCTTGGGAGTCTGATGCAGGGGCATTAGGTTCCAAAAAAAATACTTTGTATTTTCATAGACATAGGGGGGTCTGATGTTTCTAAATTCTTATGTAATTATTAGTATTTTTGAATAAATATAGTGATAAAATTGTAAATGTTCCCAAGTCATTGGAGAACATGGGGAGAAGTCGATTAGCTAGGAATGTGAAGAGTCAATTTCAGCAAATGTAGGGAGTTAGGCTAAATTTAGGCTAAATTGAGAATTCCAAGAGCTTTGTTGAGTCATTGAAGGAGCTGAATCGATTGATTACCAATTTTTATAAATGTAAGCCTCAATGGCATTTAGAAGACAGACCTGGAGAGATTTGGAGAGACAGAGTAGTGAGGATAGAAGGCCATCGAATTGAAGATCAAGCCAAAGGAAAAGAAGGAGTTTTGTAAGTGAATCCATTTGTAAATATGAAAGAATATGTTTCAGTATCACATGAGTATTAATTTATTTAACTCTGTGTGAATAGGCTGAGTTCAATAAGCATTTGTATGAGCAATGTGTGATAAACTCTGTCTTAAGGGTTAATGCCAATGTTTTGATTCATAAGCAATTCGAATATGCTGAGGATTTATGTTGTAATGATTTGATTCTGGAATGAATAAGAAACTCAGATCAATGCTATTGAATTGAATTCCATCAACCTTTTAGATCGAGGAATAGAATTGCTTGACCGAAATGAGTACTGAATAAGGCATATTGATGAAACTTACAAGTTATGTTATGTAATTATGGGACCGTGAAGTTTTGGGGTTTTAAATCGACATTTGGTTCATCAAAGTGGCTGGCAGAGTAATTGGGGTTTTATTATACTGTATAAGCAGTGAAATGAGGACCGGCTTGAGATCGCCTTAATGTGTGACTGTATGGCTATGGAATCGAATGGAATTCGATGATGTTGAGGAGCGTATTCTTATGAGTATAGTTATGAAGCGAGTATGACGGTGTTCGAACTATAAAATTGTCAAACCAATGAGATGCGATCGTGAGGGTTAAGCGAACCCATGGTTGAGAAGTTAAAACCAAAAGAAACTTCTTGGCGCAGAAGAAAGAATGGCTTTAATATATGATTGCGGAGTCGGATGAATGCACAAAAAATGATGGACACAAAGGTTTGTTAAATCTCTGTGTGGATTGTATTAAAGATGCGAAGTCAAAGGCGAAGGTGGAGCCTTGAGTAAGGAGAAGTGGAACCGTGAGAAGGAACAATAGAAGCGGTTTCGGAGGTAGATACCAGAAGTATTGCGTGATCACATAAGTGGTAAGCAGATTTGATAAAAAAAACGCGATATCATAAAATGAAGGACGCGTGGCATAAGTGGTAAGTCTAAAACCAATTTTATCGCGTAAAAATTGAGAATTAAGTCTCATGCAACTTTGTTGCGTGATTACCGTCGGATTGGTTGGTTGGAGCGTGATAAGTTATTCGCCGTTAGATGTGAATGTTAGGTCAACTGCTGGAGCCCAGTTGTTATTTTATGTTGGGTTGGTACTTTAACCAAGGTCCGAGTTGTATGAAGTGCTATGGTCAGAATTTCATGCGTGGATGCGTTGGTCAAGCAATGTCAAGCTTGGGTAAGTTATAAAGGATGGAGGGCGCATATATATAATTGGACCAAGATTTATTTATTTAATATCAATTCTTGGCATTTGGGTTGTTGAGTTGCGGCGAAATAGTTATATGCATTGGTAATAATTTACCAAGGTCGAACTTGTAATTGAAATGTTCGCATGGATCAAATGCCACGATAAGTTTCGGGTTTAATTATAAGGTCTGGGGTTTAGAATTAAACCCGATTGATGTTTAATTAAATTGTCTTTGTAAGAATTTTAAAAAGGGGTTTCATTTGTGAAAGAAACCTTGGGTATAAAGGTTGTTGGGTTTTTAATTGAAAATCGAGAATTGAGAAGGGAGTTTAATTATGGGTTTTAACCATAAGGCAAATAGAAAAATTAAAGCTTCTGCATAGAATAATGGAAATCTGGGGTTTGTATGGTTTTCATAAACCATAAGGGATTTTATTCTAATATCTCAAATCTGGGATTTGAGATATAGAAGTCTCATTATATGGTATTAGAGATTGCCAGATTTTGAAATTGAGGGTCCTTTTGGATGATTAATTAGAAAGGCATTTTTATATGCAAAACAAAAATGGGGACTGTGGGTTTTACCCAACATCACTTCCCCTCATTTCAAGCATGGTAACTAGGGTAAACCATAGAATCTTGAGGCCATAAAGCCAATTAGAAAGAAGGTTCTAAGCCATTACAACAATATTATACCCATTATGAGCCCAATATCACATACTTAAATCTTTTTTCTTGAATGATAGATAAATGTTAATTTTTACAATATTATAACACAAATTTTGTGTCCACCATTTATTTTGATGCATTCTCTTTAAAGTATGTAGATTTAATTTTAATTGTGAAGGAAGAGTGAGATTAAACATCATCAAGTGGAAACACTAGATACTTCCCCTCATTTCAACCATGGTACCTAGGGTAAACCCTAGAACCTTGAGGCCATAAAGCCAATTATAAAGAAGGCAATAAGCCATTACAACAATATTATACCCATTATGAGCCCAACACGTCACTTGTGAGAATTCAACTTGGGATACATTCATTCCTAGCATGTATATTTTCACAGTTCATAACTTGATCATGGCAATTCTTAGATAATTGTGTGTTGTCATTGAGATGTCTGACATTTCGGGTGAACACTTTTCCCATCTGCAGGGACATAAAGCTTAATTTGATGACGCGAAGAGTGCCTGACCATGAATAAATAAAGGTAGAATCTAACCGGTACATATAAGATATAACTATTAGGGATAGTGAAAAGGATTTGAACGTTGATGGAATAATAATTAATTTAATTCAATTTATTTTATTATTAATTACCAAAGATATAAAATGAATTAATTAATAAAGTAATAAATTTATTTTTTTTATTTTTAATTTGGTCAAATTGATATTATTTTTATAGAGTTTAATTATATTTACAATCCAAAATGAGATCTATAATTTACTATTAAATAATATTATTAAATAATATGAATTTAATAGTGGATTGAAGTAAATTATAGGAAGAAAAATAAAGCAGTAAGATTAAATTAGTGTAAATTGTAATAAATTAGATTAATATGATTTGGTAAAATTCACATTAGTACTAGAAATTAGGGTTGAATATGATATCGGGTTAGAATTTGAATGTACAATTAGTTAGTGATTAGATTAGAATTTTTAAATAATATTAAACTAGAATAAAATAATAAAATTTTAGATTAGAATGGAATTAATTTTAGAAAGGGATCTCATAGACTCTAGGGCCAAGCATAGGGTCATTCTTTTCCTTGTTCATTCTGAAGAGCTTCTTGTCTCATGGCTTGCATAAACTCCAATCAATCCTTTCCCATCTCAATCAAATTTCTCCTCACATATAGTTCATTACGGAGCTTGAAGAAAACAATTCCCTCCCATTTCTTGATGTCCTTGCATCTCGCCTCCCTTACCCACCAAGTCTATCGAATGTAGACTCATACCGATAGGTACATCCATGCCAACTCTCACCATTATCCTTCTCAAAAGTATGTTATGCTTAAAACCCTTATTAGTTGAGCCATTCAAATGTCCCCCTCTCATTCCTTTCCCAATGAAAAATCTCATCTCATCAAAGCTCTCAAATCCAATGGGTTCTCCTCTACCCAAATAAAAAATTCTTTCCATTCCGCTCTTCACCCCAATCCCAAATTTTTTTTCTAGCAATCCACACTTAGCCAAAGTCTCTCTTCCCTATATTCAGGGAGTTACTTATCACATTTCCAAAATCCTTTCTAAAAGGAACATCAAAACCCTGATCAAGCCAGAAACAACCCTTAGTGTTGAATTTTACTTAGTCCCTAGATATGGTTTGAGGCTAACTGAGCACACAAGCACACTAGGAACCCCCAAATTACAAGCACTTTGCACAACTGAAATCGACATCAATGAAATCAATAAAGTACACAGACACATTGAGCCCAAATATTGATTTTTTATTAGTCCATCAATAAAATAATCATGCGGCTCCTATACTAGGGATCATGGCCCTTCAAATCACTATTACAACTAGTATACATAACATACAAAACTAGGGTTTGCGATGTACTTCTTCAGATCTGCAATATACCCAAAAGAACAAGAAAAAAAACACATGACTTGTTGATGCAACCTTTTATCACCATCTATTTTTGTCTTTATTTGCCAATGTTACATGGCTGTCCTTTGCCACTTTCCCATAATGATCTAGCTCCTTCCAGATCTTTTTCATACACAACTTCTTATAGGGTATTCAATCCTTCAAAGTCTTTGCATAATCAACCCAAATACTTCAGCTACACACAATGGATTTTTCCTTCAAACTCTCTAAATATTAGCCCTCAAAAACACTTTATTCACAATTTCATTTGTGAATAGACTTCTTCATTATCTTGGCAACCCATCTTCCTCTCTCAGAACAACAATACTATTTATTCGTTGTTAGCCTCTACACAGGTCTGCGAAAACTTTGTCTGCTATACAATCCTTTTAAGCCCTTTGGTCCCCCTTCCTTTATTGGTGGCCTCCTTAGATAAGCTTCAACCTAGTTTTCCAAGTGTCTTGAGACCCTTCGACCCTATTCCTTGACTCCTGTATATTTTCTGCCTTGCAACTATGGCTTAGAATCAACTACTTCAATGAAAAAAACTCAGTCTAGGGCACTTTCCTTTAGCAGTTCCTCTCGACAAGCCTCCCTTTCATCAAGCAACGTACAAATACATAACTTGGGAAGCCTGTTAAGGTCTTGGTCCACTCTATTAAGAAATATGAGGCCCTACTGCCACCTTCTAGGGCCACACGCTTCCTCTTCTTGACAAAACAAACTTTGATCTATCACCTTAACACATAACTTCAATCTCGACCTTATTCTAGATGTCTTCACGTCCTTAAAGATACTGAAAATCTGCTCCTTAGAACGTTTGCGACTCACTCTAGGCTTGAAATTCTCCAAGGAATAGATACCATATGTGTTAGCTCTACCCTAGACCCTCCTTCAAAATTTTGTTCTCACTGGCTCGACCTCCTTCAACTTGTACATATCTTCTACATTGGCTTAGATAAGGCCCTGAAGCAAACTCAACTTGATCTCTAGCCCTCCAAAACCTTGTTTCTCAACTAATATTTGACTTAAACTTCTCAAAATAGGAGCTACAATCTTATCTCAAAGGTATTTTTGCCTCCATGAGAAAAATTTGACCCTTCATTAGGGCACACACCTAGCACAAGAGAAGTCACATCTGTCTTGCACATAATGAACATATCCTTTGGATCCTCCTCTATTTAACATTTTCTCTTGTGTCATTTATGAAACATATAGATATTATGGTTTTAGCCTCTCAACCCATTAGAATAAATAATTATTTTCTTTGGGTCTAAAACCCCAACTTTGGGTAAGTTTCCCAACTAACTACTTTTGGTGGGATTCCTTCCCAGAAATACCTTCCAAGCTACCCAAAATATAACGCTCCCTCTTAGTGAGGAAGGTATTTCCTTCACGCTTCTAGATCCATGAATTCTGTTGCATTCCCATGAACATCCTCGCATGAGTCATGAATTTCCTTGCGTAGTCACACCTGTCCTTACATGTGCCACATCTTATTTGTACTAGGATTAAATTTGTCTTGCATGGTGCATGATTGTCCTCACATGGTGCACGATTTTCCTCACATGCATAATGTCTTTTGCTTGTACCACCATGAATATTATCACTTGGTTTGTGACTGTCCTTGCATGGGTTGAAAACTCATCTATCTCATTAAAACCTGAAGATTCAGACTTCCATAGGGTAGTTGACAATCATTTTTAGTCTCCATTTGAAGCTATATTCCCTTTCAGCCTACACAACCTCCACTAGCTCACTCTGCTTCCTACACACACTCTGATCCACGTGCTCATAAAATTAGCTTTGATACCATGTTGAATTTTCCTTAGGCCCTAGATCCAATCTGAGGCTAACCAAGCATAGAAACACAAGTCTAGGAACCCCCAACTTTTAAGCATTTTGTACAACGAAAATATACAATCGTTAAATCACTAAAGTACGCAGGAAAATTGAGCCCAAAGATCGATTTTTTATTACTTCATCAATAAAAGAATCATGGGGCTTCTGTACCAGGTATCATGGCCCTTTAGACCACTAGTACTAGTACACACAATATACAAAACTAGGTCTTTTGATTTGCTTCTTCAGATATGCAATTTGCCCAAAAGAACAAGAACAAATAACATGAATTGCTGATGTAGCCCTTTTAACACCAACCATTTCTGTCCTTATTTGTCAATGTTACCTAGCTATCCTTTGCCACTTTCACATAGTGATATGGTTCCTTCCATATCTCTGTCATACACAACATCACGCAGGGTATTCAATCCTTCAAATACTTTGCATAATCAACCCAAATACTTCTGCTACACATAATGGATTTGTCCTTCAAAATCACTGCATATTAGCCCTCGAAAAAAAGTTGTTCACAATTTCATTTGTGAACAAAATTCTTCATTATTATCTAAGAAACCTATCTTCATCTCTTAGAAAAACAATACTATTTATGCCTCTGTAGCCTCTACATAGGCCTGAGGAAACTCTGTCTGCTACACAAGACTTTTAAGCCATTAAACCCCCCCTCGTTTATCTATGACCTCCTTAGATAAGCTTCAACCTAGTATTCTAGGTGTCTTGAGACCTTTCTACCCTATTCCTTGAATCCTGTAGTTTTTCAGCCGTGCAACTAGGGCTTAGACTCAGATACTTCAATGAAAAAAACTCGGTCTAGGGTACTTTCATTCGAAATATCCTCTTGGCAACCCTCCCTTTGATCAATTAGCAGAAAAATACATAACTTAAGTATCTTATTAAGGTCTCGATCCACTCCGTTGAGAATATAAGGCCCTACTGCTACCTTTTAGGGCCACAACCCTCTTCTTTTTGATAAAGCATACTATGATCTATCACCTTAACATAAAACTTCAATCTACACCTTCTAAACTTCGTCACGTCCTCAAAGATACTCTAAATTGGCTCCTTAGAAAGTTTGCAACTCACTCTAGGCTTGGCATTCTCCAAGGATGAGATGCTATGTGTGTTAGCTCCTCCCTAAACCCTCCTTCAGACTTCTGTTGACACTGGCTCAACCTCCTTCAACATGGACAAATATTATACATTGGCTTAGATTAGGCCATAAACAAAACTCGACCTAATATCCAACTCTCCAAAACCTCATTCCTCAGTTAATATTTGACTTGACCTTCTTAGAAAAGGAGTTGGAGTCTTCTCTCAAAGGTATATTGGTATCCATGAGAAAAACTCGACCCTCCACTAGGGCACACCTAGCACACGAGAAGTCACATCTCTCTTTCACCCAATTAACCTCTCCTTTGGCTCCTCCTCTATTTATCCTTTTATCTTGAGTCATTTAGGAAACCTATAGATATTAGGGTTTTATCCTCTCAACCCATTATAATAAATAATTATTTTCTTTAGGTCGCAAACACACTGCTTTGGGTAAATTACCCAACTAACTACATTTGGTTGGTTTCCTTCTCAGAAATACCTTTCGAGCTACCCAAAATATAACATTAATAATGACAAGGGACAATAATTAACCTATGCTTGGCCTTGAAGTCTATGAAATTTCTTACTCCCTTGAAATGTCCTACATAGGACAAACTGGGAGGTCCTTCAAAACTCGCCTAAAAGAGCATATGACAGAAACCTACCATAACTGAATCGCCAAATCTGCCATTGCAGAACACTCACACAATTATACCAAACATTTAATTTGTTTTGAGAAATCCAAAATTCTGGCCGATTTCCCCTTGCATTCGAACCATGTCATTTAAGGGAAGTTCTTGAAATTGAAAAGCACCTTAACAACTTCAATAAGGAAGATGAATTTCAGTTAAGCCAGTCTTGGAAGCATACTATCCATTTTTTATCATCTAATGTCAATCCTAACCCTTCTTAAGCCCCCCATATATCTTTTATTTATTAATATTAATAATAATATTATTAATCCAATTTTTAATTCTTTATCTTTTTCTTATAATCTCAATTTCATCCCGTTTCAATCAATCTTTTTTCTGTCTAATTCTAATCTAATACTATATTATAATTAATTCATTTTGTGCTAAATTAATTCTATTCTAATCTAAAGTTTTATTACTTTATTCTAGTTTAATATTATTTAATAATTCAAATCTAGTCACCGACTAATTGTATAGTCCTATTCTACCTTGAAATCAATATTCAACCCTAATTTCTAGTACTAATGTGAATTTGATAAAATCATATTAATCTAATTTATTATAATTTACACTAATTTAATCTTAATACATTATTTTTCTCCTATAATTTACTCCAATCCACTATTAAATTACTATTATTTAATATTCTAAATAAAATTAGACTCTGTGTAACAATAATATCAATTTGACGAAATTAAAAATTAAAAGTAAATTTATTACTTTATTACTTGAATTCTATTTATATCTTAAATAATTAATAATAAATAAAATAAAATAAAATAATTATTATTTCATTAACGTTCAAATCCTTTTCACTCTCCCCAATGGTTATATCCTATCTCTAACTTTCGGATTTTACCTCTTAGTTTATTCATGGTCAGACACTCTTCGCTTCATCAAATTAAGCTTTGTCCTTGAGAATGAGTGAAGCGTTCAACTGAAATGTTGAACATCTCAATGAGAACACACAATTATCCAACAATCTTCATCATTAACCTTCATTCTCTCCCAAGCTCCAAACTGTAGAGAAATTAGATGCTTGTAGATTAGGGTAGATTTCTCTTAGCTTGGTAATTACTTGTGAATGTTTGTTGACTTCTTATTACATTTATATTCTCTTCATAAAGCAATTGCCAAAATGTGCAAAACATGAAGATCACAAGAGACAAAGAACATAAGAAAGAAAAACCCCACAAGGGGAAAACCCAAGAAAATCCTCTTCTTATAGAATCATATCAAAGTGAGTTATCGAAGACCCAAAACCAAGACCAAGACTACCACAAACACCCAAGTCATCCCTCCTCCAAGCCATCTCCAATAAGTCATAGTCAACAAAAGTCAATCATTAGAGAAAGTTTGAGGTAAAAAATGGGTCTCAAATAAAAAATGTACAACAAAAATTAACGTTTTAAAAATGCATATGATTCAATATGATGATGTCAACCATGGGGGATGATTCACCAATATTGGAGTAAAAATGCAGTAAAGAAAAAAAAGAAAAGAAAAAGAAAAAGAAAAAGAAATAAAAAAGAAAAATAAAAAAGAGAAAAAGAAAGAAAAAAAGAAAGAAAAAAAGGCTACTTTTTCAACTATCTCACTGCGATTTTACTTAACTTTTGAACGAGATCACTCAGATATAGAATTTAATTTTGCATCCTGTTATCACAAAATTGTATTTGATTGGATGTTGATCAGACAAATCTATGTAACTGTTTCAAACCAGCTTTTGACTAAAGCTTAGCCTCTTCAGTTTGAGAGGGCTCTCTCAAAGGGGTTTATGATATTAGATAATGATAGTGCTATATGGCTAACTCTATTTGAAAAGTAACTTGGTTTTTGTGTATGTAGATTGAAAAGAATGCAGGCTTGCTACCATTAGGCTTATGGAGTCAACAAATCAGTAGATTCAGTGGAAAGGTTTCTTGACATGGAAGCTGAGGCAGATAGGGGTCTTTAAAAAAGGCAAATCACACATATAACATAGTTCAACACAATCATTTGATCAATAAAGGAAGTCAGAGCATAAACATATGAATTTTGAGTAATATAGATGAAACCTACTGCAAGTGGTACACATAAAGATATAGATAAGAAAAACATTAGAAACCCCATAAGAATCTCAGGTCTGTCAAGAAGAAAACCCTTTGTATTACTAATATAAGTCAAATTACATAAAGTAACAGTATGGTGCAAAAAATATCCAATCCTTTACTACTTCGATGATTTGCATTTAAATAGACATTCTTACAGTAGGGATGATCTGCCTCTTGAATAGATTCATCGAATTATTCCTATGACATCCTCATATAACATGAAAACATGTCTTTTAACAAGAAAATGACAACTACACCCTAAAGATGACATCTCCTAATAGGACTCAAACTCATATTTATTACATATTCTACCTTATCTTTGTGAAATAGTGACATATCAGTTACACAAAAGCATCATATGCTTGAAAATTCTATGACATAGTTCATCACTACTTTACACATTAAAAACCCTCCTAGACATGTGGAACAAAACCCTATTTTTCAGGAATACAAGACATTTTCTTCAACGAAATATTTAGCTGATGAGTTGTCTTCACTGCACTTTCTTCAAGTCATAAATGTTTGATGATAAGGTCCCTTGACTTGTTGGAGGAGTCCAATTGTCAAAAACTGCATTTAAACTGCTTCAAAACCTTAAAAAATAGTTCGCTACGAAAATAGGACAGTTTCGTAGCGAGCTTTCGTAGCGTCCAAAAAATAGCTTTTGCACTAAAATTTTTTTGCTCCTTTGCTGTTCCATGGTGTCCACCAAGACATGACACCTCACCACCATTAAAATACCTCCTTGAGAATTGTAAAAAGTACTTTTGGAAGAAAATAGGCTGCTACAGAAATTTTTGTAGCGTTTTCTTGGCTTTAAGCCTAGGAAACGCTACGAAACTGTGAAAAACTGCAGCATTTCCAGATTTCAAAATTTTATCGAAAAAGTGATCTCCAACTGTACAAACTTGGTCTTCAACATGCCATGAACCTTTTAAAACACATTCAAACTCAACTTAAGACCCTTGAGGTGTTTCTTCTTCATTAATGATTAGTTGAGCTATGGGCTCCTCAACCATAGTCATCTTTAAGCCCTTCTTCTCCAGCTCTTCATGAATCAATTCTAATTGCTCTTGAAGGTCTTTGACTTGGTCCTTCAATGTCCTATTCTTAGATTTCAAGCCCAGGTTCATTTTTCTGATATGCTTCACCTCTTCTCTCAATGGATGAGTCCATTTGATCAATTGCTGTGTGTTATCTAAGGTCTTTGACACACTATTAACCTGCTCTTCCCAAATTTCTTTCATTTTCTCAAACTGTACCTTTTGAACCTTGTGCTTCCTTGCCTCTTTCTTCAAGACTGATATTTCATCATTTTCCAGCTTCAACTGCTTCTTAAGGACCTCAACCTCTGTTTTTTCAATAATTTTCTCTTGTCCTTTCCTTTGTTTAATGAATGATTCTTCTTTTGTGGGTGAGGAAAGGTCAATGATGCTTGGTGGCGGTTGGACAGTTTCAGTGACCTTTTGAGTTTCTTTACTACTTTCCAAAATTTTTCTAGCATGTCTTGTCATTGGTTGCCTAGCTTGAAACATGAATCCTGCATCGTCATCTTCAAACTCTAACTTCTTAGCTGTTTTGGCTTTCTTGAGCTTCTTTCCTCCCTCATCTATATCTTCAACATGGACTATGGGAGTTTCTTCAATATCAATAGCATGCTGAATGTCTTCTAAGTTACCCTTAGCCACTGTTTTGATTCTTGTAACCCTCTTGCTTCCATGTTTGTTCACTGTTGGCTTTTGTTTTGCAGGTGTATCAACTTTTTGCAATGGCTTTGTCTCCATGATCACTGGCTCACATTGCTCTGCCACTGAAGGTGATGGTATGCCTCTAGGTTTAGGAGTTATTTTAGGAGTGATAGAATCTACTTCAAAACCACTGAAAAACATAAAAGATGACCAGTCTCTGCCTAATCTCTTTAACTCTTCTAATACCAACAACTTGATTAAACCATGATGAAAGAGTGAGGTTTCATTTCCTTCAGATTTAGCTTGAACTTTGTCTGACATTTTAGCTAAGATTCTGGATAAGTAATAAGGTAAATCAAGAGACCTCTTACCAAAAAAATGTAGCAGAAGCTTGAGGTGGTAGGAATAAACTATATGATACCTCCCTTCACAAGTGAAGTATTTCTGAATGATTAGCAACAACTTTGAGAAGTTGTTTTTCATGTATCTCCTTGGGATGGCATTTGTGAGATCAATCTCACTATGCTCTGGCTTGATAAATTCCTTACATTCCTGCATGGTGAACTTGAAACCTTTGAACTATTGTTATCCTCCTCTAGGAATTCCATTTGCTGCTGGAATAGTCTCTGGTGTTACAATGAGGTTCAACATTCCCACCTTTGAATCTGTCCCATTGAAACTGATGGAAAAATACATAGAAACCTGCACATGGCATCCTTGCAATCTTTGGCAAAACTGAAAACACCCTGTTCTTCTGAAAACTTCTAAGGCAGTTGGGTCTTCATTCAACAAATTCATGTTTGATGGCTCATATATGAGGCAGTGGCCTCCTTTGTTGGTCTTCCTCTTTGCAGCCATGGTGCTTTTATACCTTCTCTACCTCACTTGATCAGTGACACCTAAAACTTTTGAAAATGCCAGCAACCAGCTTGGCTTGGTGAAACAACTCTCCAGGACTCAATAACATGCAAAGATGGAGTGAAGAATGACAAATGACTCAATTAGGTAATGTTTTAAAGTTTCAATGACAACCCATGACTTAAGTATGACTCATACATGCTAAAAACAATAATAATGACATCATCCATGACCATTGTACCTTGATTTAACCCTAACCGACTCGAATGACATCCACCCTAACACTTCTAATCATTGACTTACACCTAGCACTTGATTTGAAAAGACAGACATAAATACCTATTTTCATAGCGTAGTTAGTTAAATTCCTGGCAATTTTGCTACGAAAGTATTAGCAGTTTCGTAGTGGAAACTGCCTTTTTACTGTGTAATTCGCTACGAAAACAGGTAATCTTGGCTAAAGTGACCTTTTCGAATTTAAAAACTTGGAAAATGATATATGTCAGCAAATGATGATTGATGGGACATGATAAGACTTGAATGGGGGTGGGTTTAGACCTTAGGATAGGCTAATATGAAAAATTTAAATTTTCCTAATGAACTCTATGACCATACCTTTGACAAATGAACTCTATGACCATACCTTTGACAAATGAACTTCTAAGACTATGTCAAATGATGTTTCACTTTTTCTGAGTGATAACAGTGGCTCCACTTGGGATGGTGCGCCCCTGTGATACACCAAAGAACCTGTAGTTCCAGTGCTATCCATATTCTTGAAAACAAAAACTCTGAAATTTTCCAAGCCTTCTTCAAAATCTTATGGCCTTCACCTCAGGCTCAAGCTTGATAATTACTGTTGAAAAACCAAATTTGTACCTACTGAAAAGATGCTCAGTCTACTTTGAGCTTATTCTCAGACATTCCTACCTACCCTAACAACTGAAATCTTCATGTTTGATTCAAGCAACATGAAACCTCCAATAAAGCCAGTCAATGAGCTGATCTGATACTTGAACCCCTTGATTGCACTTGAACCAAAAGTAAACTGGATACTGAAATGACCGAGGCAACATAAAATGAGTTCGATTTTCACAATGAAAACATAATCAGAAATTTGGACTGTAGAAATTTTCCATGTAGTCAGCTATAGGATCATAGAAGACATAGTCTGTTTGATAATTCTCAAGACATTCTGCAGTTTTAGACAACTCATATATGCTTTCTTTAACAACATAAGATTTCAGTTGTGTGCTATCAAACTCATTTTCAAGAACAAGGTATTCTTCCTCAATCTCAAAAGAGAAAGGTAGAAGCAACCTCTCTTTGTGTTCTAGTATGAAAAACTTTTGAAAAGACTGAGCTTGATCATGAAGACTATAGGATTGAATTTGGTCTTCTAAAACTTCAATGCCTTTCTCAATGTTCTTAGCAACTTCATCCAAAAATTGAATCTTATCTTCTGTCTTGCACTCAAATGACTTTAAATAAGAAGAAAAGGACAAAGACAAATTTTCATCCACTTCCTCATTAGTGTGATCATCATTCCATTGTTTAAAACCTTGAATGGAAGGAGAGTCTACCACCAAATCTGTTATTTCCATCCATGTTTCCAAAAAAATAAGCCAAAAATCTGCAAATGACTTAATAGATATGATAGGAAAGCTTTCAATCCACTGTTTACATTTCATTTGAAATGAATCATAGAACAATATGATGAAAATATCTTCATGACTGACTCTAAGAAGCTCAATAAAGTCACAGAAATATAATATATACTTCAAGGTCAAACTCAAATCTTCTCCATTGAATTTTGGACCATTCCTTAAAAAATATGCATCCTTGGGAAAATGATTTGAGGAACCATAAATTCTTGAAAAATCTACACACGCATAGCTTGAAACAAGAATGACAGCATCCAAGTTCTTCATTAGTCCAGTGGAATCACCATGAATCTATGAAATTTTGAATTCTTCAACAATGGAGTCGCCAAGGTAGTTGCAACCTCAAAAAAATTCTGAGCTCTTGCTACCTCCAAGAGTTCAACTTCACTATTTGCACAAAAACTTCAGGAAATATGTCTTCAGACTCCTAGAAGACGCACCAAAATGTTATCACAAAATTGTACTTGATTGGCTGCTGATCAGACAACTCTATGTAATTGTGTCAAACCAGATTTTGACTGAAGCTTATCCTCTTCAGTCTGAGAGGGCTCTCTCAAAGGGGTTTATGATATTAGATAATGATAGTGCTAGATGGCTAACTCATTTTGAAAAGTAACTTGGTTTTTGTGTATGTAGGTTGAAAATAATGTAGGCTTGCTACTATTGGGCTTATGGAGTCAACAAATCAGTAGATTCAGTGGCAAGGTTTCTTGACATGGAAGCTGAGGCAGATAGGGGTCTTTAACAAAGGCAAATCACACATATAACGTAGGTCAACACAGTCATTTCATCAATAAAGGAAGTTAGAGCATAAACATATGAATTCTAAGTAATATAGATGAAATCTACTGCAAGTGGTACACATAAAGATATAGATCAGAAAAACATTAGAAACCCCATAAGAATCTGAGGTTTGTCAAGAAGAAAACCCTCTATATTACTGATATATATCAAATTACATAAAGTAGCAGTATGGTGCAAAAAATCTCCAACCCTTTACTACTTCGATGATTTGCCTTTAAATAGAAATTCTTATAGCAGAGATGATCTTCCTCTTGGCTAGATTCATCAAATTCTTCCTATGACACCTCATATAACAGAAAAACATGTCTTTTAACAAGAAAATGATAGTTACGCCCTAAAGATGACATCTCCTAATAGGAATCAAACTCCTATTTATTACATATTCTACCTTATCTTTGTGAAACAGTTACATATTAGTTACACATAAGCATCACATGCTCGAAAATGCTATGACATAGTTCATTACTACTTTACACATTAAAAACCCTCCTAGGCATGTGGAACAAAACCCTATTTTTCAGGAATACAAGACATTATCTTTAACAAAAGCTTTAGCTGATGAGATGTCTTCACTGCACTTTATTCAAGTCATAAATGTTTGATGATAAGGTCCCTTGACCTGTTGGAGGAGTCCAGCTGTCCAAAATTTTCTTTAAACTACTTCAAAACCTTCGAAAACAACTCGCTATGAAAACATAACAGTTTCATATTGAGCTTTCATAGCGTCTAAAAAATAGCTTTTTCACTAAAAATTTTGGCTCCTTTGTTGTTCCATGCTGTCCACCAAGACATGACACCTCACCACCATTAAAATGCCTCCTTGAAAATGGAAAAAAGTAATTTTGGAAGAAAATAGGCTGCTACAGAAATTTTCGTAGCTTTGTCCTGGCTTTAAGCCTAGGAAACGCTACGAAATTGTGAAAAACTGCAACATTTCCAGATTTCAAAATTTTATCCAAAAAGTGACTTCCAACTGTACAAACTTGGTCTTCAACATGCCATGAACCTTCTAAGACACATTCAAACTCAACTTAAGACTCTTGAGGTGTTTCTTCTTCATTAATGATTAGTTGAGCTATGGGCTCCTCAACCACAGTCATCTCAGAAGCCCTTCTTCTCCATCTTTTCATGAATCAATTCTAGCTGCTCTTGAAGGTCTTTGAATTGGTCCTTCAGTGTCCTATTCTTAGATTTCAAGTGCAGGTTCATTTTTCTGATATGCTTCACCTCTTCTCTCAATGGCTGAGTCCATTTGATCAATTGCTGTGTGTTATCTAAGGTCTTTGACACACTATTAACCTGCTCTTCCCAAATTTCTTTCATTTTCTCAAACTATACCTTCTGAACCTTGTGCTTCCTTGCCTCTTTCTTCAAGATTGATATTTCATCATTTTCCAGCTTCAACTGCTCCTTAAGGACTTCAATCTTTATTTTTTCAATAATTTTCTCTTTTCCTTTCCTTTGTTTAATGACTGATTCTTCTTTTGCGGGTGAGGAAAGGTCAATGATGCTTGGTGGTGGTTGGACAGTTTCAGTGACCTTTTGAGTTTCTTTACTGCTTTCCAAAAGTTTTCTAGCATGTCTTGTCATTGGTTTCCTAGCTTGAAACATGAATCCTGCATCCTCACCTTCAAACTCTAAATTCTTAGCTGTTTTGACTTTCTTGAGCTTCTTTCCTCCCTCATCTATATCTTCAGCTTGGGCTATGGGAGTTTCTTCAAAATCAATAGCATGCAGAATGTATTCTAAGTTACCCTTAGCCACTATTTGGCTTCTTGTAACCCTCTTGCTTCCATGTTTGCTCACTGTTGGCTTTTGTTTTGTAGGTGTAACAACAGGTGTATCAACTTTCTGTAATGGCTCTGTCTCCATGATCACTGGCTCACATTTCTCTGCCACTGAAGGTGATGGTATGCCTCTAGGTTTAGGAGTTATTTTAGGAGTGATGGAATCTACTTCAAAACCACTGAAAAACATAAAATATGGCCAGTCTTTGCCTAATCTCTTTAACTCTTCTAATACCAACAACTTGATTAAACTAGGATGAAAGAGTGAGGTTTTATTTCCTTCAGATTTATCTTGAAATTTATCTGACATTTTAGCTAAGCTTCTGTATAAGTAAAAAGGTAAATTAAGAGACCTATTACCAAAAAAATGTAGCAGAAGCCTGAGGTGGTAGGAATAAACCATATGATACCTCCCTTCACAGGTGAAGTATTTATGAATGATTAGCAGCAGCTTTGAGAAGTTGCCTTTCATGTAGCTCCTTGGGATGGCATTTGTGAGATTAATCTCACTATGCTTTGGCTTGATAAATTCCTTACATTCCTGCATGGTGAACTTGAAACCTTTGAATCATTGTTCTCCTCCTCTAGGAATTCCCTTTACTGCTGCAATAGTCTCTGGTGTTATAGTGAGTTTCAAAATTCCCACCTTTGAAGCTGTCCCATTGAAACTGATGGAAAACTCCTTAGAAACTTGCACATGGCATCCTTGCAATCTTTGGAAAAACTGCAAACACCTGTTCTTCTGAAAACTTCTAAGGCAGTTGGGTCTTCATTCAGTAAATTCATGTCTGATGGCTCATATATGAGGCAATGGCCTCCTTTGTTGGTCTTCCTCTTTGCAGCCATGGTGCTTTTATACCTTCTCTGCCTCGCTTGATTAGTGACACTTGCAACTTTTGAAAATGCCAGCAACTAGCTTGGCTTTGTGAAACAACTCTCTAGGACTCAATAGCATGCAAAGATGGAGTAGAGAATGACAAATGATTCAATTGGGTAATGTTTTAAAGTTTCGATGACAACCCACGGCTTAATAATGACTCATACATGCTAAAAACAGTAATAATGACATCAGCCATGACCATTGTACCTTGATTTAACCCTAACTGATTCAAATGACATCCAACTTAACACTTCTAATCATTGACTGACACCTAGCACCTAATCTAAAAAGACAGACAGAAATGCCTCTTTTCTTAGCATAGTTAGTTAAATTCCTGGCAATTTCACTATGAATGTATTAGCAGTTTCGTAGCGAAAACTGCCTTTTTATTGTGTAATTCGCTATGAAAATAGGAAATCTAGGCTAAAGTGACCTTTTTGAATTTAAAAAATTGGAAAATGGAATATGTCAGCAAATGATGACTGATGGGACATGATAAGACTTGAATGGGGGTGGGTTTAGACCTTAGGATAGGCTAATATGAAAAATTTAAATTTTCCTAATGAACTCTATGACCATACCTTTGACAAATGAACTTCTAAGACTATGTCAAATGATGTTTCACTTTTTCTAAGTGATAACACATCCAAGGAGTACCCATGTTGCATTCAATGGACCCTGCTACACAAAAAATGTGAAATACAAGGAAAAACATTATTGCAATCAAAATGTTTCATGTATTTCACCTTTTTCATGTAGTGGGGGCCATCGAAAGTATGCAACATGGGTACTTTTTGGATGAAAAAATAAATTTCACATCCAACGACTGCTCCCACTCAAAATTTGAGTAATATCATAGGGAGATAAGTTGAAAAAATGAGTTGAAAAATTTGGTTTTTTTGTTTATTTTTTTATTTTTCCCTCCAAAACTTAATGAATTAATCTAATATTATTTTATTATTTCCACTATTATTTTATAATATTCCTTAGGAGGCCCATTTTAGACCTCAACATTCAACTCTATGAATTCTGGTCAATCCCTAAAAATTTGGTTCCTAAAATTTCGGGCCTATAACAGCCTTCAAAAACCACAAATTTTTTTTTTTCACAGATGTGAACAGAATTAGGGCATAAATCAATTCTTCTTTTCTCTCCTTTGACCTTCTTCTCTCTCTCCTGTGACTTCACTAATTTATCTTCTCGTATTGGCACAAAAATCAATGTGTATGAGTGAGTGATGAATGAGGTCGAACTTCCTTCTATTTATACATGGCCAGGAGGTCGAAAGGCTACCCCTAGGGTTGACTTGGTCTATGGAGGAAATTTTGAATCCAACTCAAGAAAAAATAATCTTTCCTTTTCTTACAAGAATTCTAAATGGGACTTTGACTCAATTACATTTCTTTTGACTCAACAAAATTTCTTTTGACTCTTTTGACCCTATAAGCATGAAGAACATGCTTTGACTAAAAAAAAACAATAATACTGAATATAATAAATACATCAATAGTACATTTGAATTACATTATGAAGACCGATACACGTTAAATTTACAACACTCCCTCTTAACTAGGGAGGCATTCATAATGATTCAACATGATACTCTCAAATTGAAATATTCACATAGTAAGGGATTTGGATTGATAGGCATCAACGTAACCAAAATTTTCAAAAATAACAAGGCCTTAAATAACAAGCTCTATCTCTCCACTAGATCATAGCACAATGCTGGGAAGCATAAATTTGGACACCACTGCCTCTATAGGAACATACCCCATCCAAATTTTCACTAGGTATGTCCTCACAGGACTATTCTTTTCTTGGATACCCATCCTAAAATAATATTGGTTCTTGGGACTATCCTTATCTTGGATAAAAATCCTCAAAGAATACGGGTCCCAAATTCTTATCTAATCCACCATTCTCCCTACCAATGCATTCATTAAACCTTACGACTATTAGTCCTAACCTAGTACATGACACATGGAGAATAAAAAATCCATCCTCACTCCCTCTCAACCAGGGAGGAGATCCTCACTCCCTCTCAACAAGGATAAATAACCACAAGCCTAAGTTTGACTCAAAATTTCATAAAAGAAAATACATTAATCCATCAGCTACTGGTTCTTCCATAAATATTTGTTGTAGCTTCTTGGCTCCTATCTGCATCATTTTCAAATCATAAAACACTTCAACCTACCTAGATCTTTGAAAGTCTTAAATAACTTCAATAATCAAATCCATCATGTCATCAAAAAGTCTATCAAACATCTTATGGAGCCAAAATTCTTCACAAATGATAGCACAAACCTTCACATCTTCTTTCTTCGTATTGCAATAGAATTATGCTTCATGTTTTTATAAGAAAACAAATAAGCTTCAAATCATCAGTAGTCTCTCTATCAACATCAATATTTTTAGCCCAATCAATATGTTCCCGAATGGAACGAATCAGAGCTCCCTCTTTCCAATTGTGTTAGGTGAATATCTAATCGACTTTTTCTTCCTCCTTTTTAATCTTCATGCTTCACCATGTGCTTCCAATTCTTCTAACTGTTAGTCAATATTAGATAATTCTTCTTTTGACCTGCAATCTTTGTTAGAAGAATATTAAAGAACAAACGTAAAAAGTACAAATACAATAACATTAGTGGTAATCGAGGATATGTAGAGTACTTATTCTTGAGGAAGGTTAGCTCCTTAACCTTAGACTTGTTATCATCAAGGGTTATATCTACATCTTACAACAGAAACAATTAGATAAGATTACAGTTCCTAGGGTTCTTCTTAGTCCAAAATTTTCTAAGGTTTACAAAACCTAGATGCCAAAGTATTCAAAATTTGTCATTTTAGAAATTTCAAAATCTACAAGCATGCAATTGAGTTAGTCAAAAAACCATAAGAATATTATTTACATGCTTTCTTATGCAAGGGAATTTATTTCTTGATAATAAAGAACTAGAAAGGAAAGACTTCAAATTCTATCATAACAATGATCTCTAAAATATATCTACACAAACCCTTATTATGATTCATTACTATCTTTCAAGAGATCATTATCTTAGCATTACTACTTTTTTACATACATCATACCTCTTTTAAATTTACATATTATCTATTATTATCTTCAAGTATGGTACTATAGAAATTTAATACAATTATGTATTGCCAGATTCTCCAGATCTAATAATTATATGCCACTGTTATATACAGAATCCTTCTACTTAAATTATTGCGGAAATTTAATCACCAATTGCAAACACATGAAGAAAGATCAATCACACATAACACATATGTTTTTATCGGGAAAGCATAAAGCTAAAAACCCCACTATCATATATTATGTATATATCATGGATCATGAAACAATCACATATGAAACTCTAATCCAAGAGCTCTCAGTGCAATTTACAATCGTCTGACACTGTCATACAAAAATTGGCATATTCATGCACCAATTTACTTCCTCCTGATAGCCTGCCTCCATTGCGCAATTCCTGCTGATCACAATCCCTGAATAAATTCAATATTTCCTTTCCTTGACTGCAAAATCCTCATTGGCATCTCCAATGTTTGTTTGGTTGCACTTGTGCACCCACTATAGTCACAACTGATAGTATAACTGTCCCTTTCACCTATCTCTCAACTGGATCTGACATGCATGTAGTTAACAGTGGTAAATCTTCAGTTGCATGTGAGATCACTCCATGTGAATTAATTTAATATTTAATTCACTGATCTCTCACTAGTGTATTTTTAGTTACAACTAGTTACAACTAGCACAAATGAGTTTAACTCACTTAACTAAGTTAAACTACTTTATAACTCACATAAATACACATCCAAATCTGTTACAAATTTGTATCACTTAGTTACAAAGAAGTCCACTAGTCCCACCAACCAACCTTTGAACTCGAAATTCCTTCAGTTAACTGGTTTGCCACATCAGTTAACTGAAATCAAGTGCTTCAAGAAAATGGATTATTATTTATTGTCTAATTATTGTTAAGGGCTAACAATAATCGACATGCATTCTATTTTTAGACATGCATTCCACGAAACAACTTCGCACATGCATTCCAAAAATAGATGCCCATCCATCCATATACTTTTCTCAACCATCTATAAATAGATTACTTCTAAAAATAGAATTTGATACAAATTATAAAAATAGACATATCACCTAAAAATACCCCGCGGGACCCACATAGTGTAGGTGCTTAATTTTCACTAGGATCATCATCTTGTTGAATCTCAACACTCCCTCTCAAAAAGAAAGGGATTATCCTTCACCCCGATCCGGTCTCTATGGTATTCAAATTTTCTCCTGGTGAGCGCCTTCGTCAGAATATCTACATCCTGATCTTCCGTAGGAATGTACTAAAGCAACATGATCTTCCGCTGCACACAATCTCTGATATGCTGATACCGGATATCTATATTCTTAGATCTATCATGAAACACATGATTAATCAAGATTTTAATGCAACTATGATTATCACAATGAATCACTGTAGGATCTAAATGAGAACCGAACAAACCGACCAGAATCTTCCTCATCCAGATAGCCTCACATGTAGCTTGACTTGCTGCCATGTATTCCGCTTCCGCTGAACTGAGTGCCAAAAATCTTTGTTTCCTGCTGTACCAAGAAAAAACTGTAGATATGATACTGAAAACCCCTCCTGATGTGCTCTTTCTGTCCGTTGGGCTACCTGCCCAATCTGCATCCGTGAAGCCATGCAACTTCACCTCATCCGTCTGTCTATACCATAAGGCATACTCAGATGTTCCCTTGAGATATCTCAGGACATGCTTTCCCGCCTTCCAAAAGAGCTTGGTAGGCTTAACCATCGCTTGACTAAGCTGGTTCATTTCATAGAATATGTCTGGTCTTGTATTAACTAAATACATG
This sequence comes from Pinus albicaulis, assembly GCA_034641835.2. Classification (NCBI taxonomy): domain Eukaryota; kingdom Viridiplantae; phylum Streptophyta; class Pinopsida; order Pinales; family Pinaceae; genus Pinus; species Pinus albicaulis. Next base: position 7,943 of record JAXQQM020089677.1, on the reverse strand, counting down.
AGCGAACCCACCAACTGTCGATAGACAGTAGCATCCACTACCTCTCCAAAAGTAGCATCCTCTTTCCTCCAGTTTCCTAGAAGAGGAGTATCCATGGGTTTGCAGCCCTTCATGTGAAACTTACCGAGTATCTCCTGTGCATACTTTCCTTGAGACACAAAAAGTTCACCTTCTCACTGCCATATTTCCAATCCAAGGAAATAGTGAAGGAGGCCCATATCCTTCATCTCAAACTCCTTTGCAAGGTCCTCCTTGCATGAGTGTATTAGCTGCTCATCACCAGTCAGTATTAAATCATCAACATAAAGAACAATGATTAAAAGCTTACCCTCCACCACAATCTGGTATAGGTTTGCATCCGCCTCACTCTTGATGAAGCCAAGTCCAGTAAAATAGCTGTCGATTCGAGTGTACCAAGCACATGGTGCTTGCTTCAGCCCATACAACACTCTTTTGAGTCTGCACACATGCGACTCACTGCTGAAGATCTCAAATCATTCAGGTTGCTCAATGTACACTAATTCCTCATGATCCCATTAAGGAACGCAATCTTCACATCCATGTGATGAATGTGCCAACCCATTTGTGCTGAGAGAGAAAGGATGGTCCTTATGGAAGAATACCGTGCGACAGGTGCAAAGGTTTCTTCATAATCAATCCCCTCGATCCGTGAGAAGCCCCAGGCCACAAATCTTGCCTTATACTTCTCAACACTTCCATAAGCATCTTGCTTTACCTTGTAGATCCATCTTGAACCTACCATTGATTTATCAACTGGCCTTGGAACAATTTCCCAAGTAATGTTTCTGACAATGGAGTCATACTCCTCCACCATTGCATCTACCCATGTGGGCTCCTGCACTGCTTCCTGAAAGGAAGATGGCTTTGTCACAATACATTTGCTCATGAGAGCCATGTATCTAGTGAATCGGTCAGGAGACTGTCTCCGTCTGCGTTGTGAGGTACAGACTCCTACATTCTGTGCCGCATCAAGCTTCAGCCTCTCAGCTTTTGTGATACGCCTTCTGCTAGTATTGATGTTTGGCTCTACGTGAGTGGACTCCTCCACTCCATGAACCTCCTCCTGTGGCTGATCCAAATCTAGAGACTCATCTTTGGGAACAAGTAGTTCCTCCTCTGCATGCAAGTCTAGCTTTCTCTCAAGTAACAACTTCATGGCTTTCTTCTCATTGAAATTTATATCCTATCGCACCACAGTCATTCGACTGTTTGGAAAATACACACGATAATTATGGGGTGCTTTGTAGTTCATAAATATCCTTAAATTCGTAATTTGGCTCCAAATTTTTCCTCATGTTTGGTCACAACACAAACATATTAGAGTCAAAATATTTTAAATGAGAAGATCTGCTCTAATGTAGCTTCTTCCGGTGGCACTCATGCTAATATCATGAGGATAACCCATTTTCACATATCTGCAATGCTTATGTCTCACACAAGTGCATTGGTAGGCCTCTGACTGCTAAATATAGGCCTTTGCAAGTAACACCTACGCATCTATTTCGTTTTTCTCTCTCCGCACCCCATTCCGTTGTGGGTTATGAGGAATTATGAGTTCTTCTTCTAATTTTCTTTGTTACGTAAGTCTTGAATTATTCTGAGAGATATTCTACCACTACTTATCGCTCCAGAGCCTTCTAATTTCTTCCCTTTAATTTTCTTTCTCCACCAATGCTTTAAACTCACATAAATTTGAGAATGTTTGATCCTTCTTCTGCATGAAGAAGATCCAACATCTACGATAATAGTCATCAACAAAAATAAAATAATACCTGTGTTTTGCTGTTGAAGCAACTGGGAATGGCCCACACACGTCTATGAGAACTCTCTCCAGGATCACCAAACCACGATTCTCATTTTCATGAAAGGTGGTCTTCACAAACTTACGCATAGTACATCCATTGCACTGATCTATTTGCACAAGTGTACCCTTGGGAATTCTAGTAGAAATTTGCTGCAAAATCTTCAGGGCACCATGGTGAAGATGGCCCAATCGGCTGTGCCATAATTTTCTCTCATCCTGGCTCACCACTTCTTCTTCTTTTCCCACCATTGCAACGCAACCATCTACCTCCAACTTGTAGATACTCTTGACTCGAATCCATATCCTCTTGGTTTGACCCATTATTTTATGTCGCGGGAAAGATTTTCCATTGCTGAAAACAATGTCATAACCTCTGTCTTCCAACATTGCGACTGAGACCAATTTTTTCTTCAGACCTCGAACATGCATAACAAATTTCAACAGAAATGGTTTACCTGAATCCCTCTCAAAGGTAATGGTACCAATGATGGTCGCACTGTATTGTCCATCATCACCCATCTCTATATGCATTTGGAGATCTTTCTCCTCCAAGTCACTGAAAATATCCTTATCTCCGGTCATGTGGAAGGAAGCACCACTATCAAGATACCACATCAATCCCATTGCACTTGAAAAAAATCATGCGATCAAAGAGAAATCAAGTTCAAATTGTGAGGCAAGGGCCTCACCAGTTGCAGCTCCAACAACCTTCTTTTTCTTCTTTTTCTGTGGGCAGTTAGTGGTGAGATGCCCATGTTCGTGAAAATGAAAATACTTCACCTTGGAAAAATCCAGATTCTTTCCTTTAGCCTTGGATTTTGAGTGAATTTTCTTCCCCTTCCCTTTCCTTTCCTTGGAAACCAAAGAATAATCCTCTTCATCATCATGCTTTGATGAAGAGCCATCTCTGGTGTTCTGCCTGAACTCCTCCTGCACTAGATCTGACCACAGTCGTTCCCAATCCGGTAGTTTTTCCCGTCCGTTGACAGAGTCTTGATAACTATGCCAACTCTTATGAAGTCCCAAGAGAGCCAAACTCACCAAATCATCATCTTCAAATGTGATTCCCACACTCCCCAGTTCATCTCGACATTGGACGAACTTTGTGAGATACTTAGGAATATTGTTTCCCTTCTCCATTTTGATCTTTCTGAGTTTATCCTTCAGCGCCAATTTCCTATGGTCGCTGCTGCTTTGGAAAAGCCTTCCACATTGAAAATGGAGTGGCTTTCCCATGAAGTCTTGAGAAAATATGGTCTTTCACACCTTCCAACAGAATCCTTCTTGTCTTCGCTACTTTCTTTTGCCAGGCGTTAAGTAATGCAACATCTGTCGAAGTGGGCTTAGGAACATCACTGTCGATGAATTCCTTCAAGCCATTATCTTCAAGCACTGCCTCCATCCTATCCTTCCATGTAATTTAGTTCAATCTACCCTCGAGTGCATACTCTAACTGCAAACCATTGAAATCCATTTCGATGTTTACTCAACTGTCACACCAAGAAATTCTTGCAGCAAATTCGAATTGTTTCCACCAACAAACTCAGCTACTGCTTCAATATTGCAATCTTCTTTGCTCTGATACCATGTAGAAATTTTAATACAATTATGTATTTTTGGATTCTCCTGCTCTAACAATTATATGCCACTGTTAAATACATAATCCTTCTACTAAATTCTTGTGGAAATTTAATCGCCAATTGCAAACACATGAAGAAAGATCAATCACACATAACACATATGTTTTTACCGGGAAAGCATAAAGCTAAAAACCCCACTATAATATATTATGTATATATCATGGATCATGAAACAATCTCATACAAAACTCTAATCCAAGAGCTCTTAGTACAATTTACAATCATCTGACACTGTCATACAAAAATTGGCATATTCATGCACCAATTTACTGCCTCCTAACAGCTTGCCTCCACTGCGCAATCCCTGCTGATCACAATCCTTGAATGAATTCGATCTTGACTTGCCTTGACTGCGAAATCCTCATTGGAATCTCCAATATGTGTTTGGTTCCACTTGTGCACCCACTATAGTCACAAATGATAGTCAAACTGTCCCTTTCACCTATCTCTTAACTGGGTCTCCACTGGATCTGACATGCATGCAGTTAACAGTAGTCAATATTCAGTTGCATGTGAGATCACTCCATGTGAGCTAATTTAATATTTAATTCACTAATCTCTCACTAGTCTATCTTTAGCTACAACTAGCACAACTGAGTTTAACTCACTTAACTGAGTTAAACTAATTTACAACTCACATAACTACACATCCAACTCTGTTACAACTTTGTATCACTCAGTTACAACGAAGTCCACTAGTATGTCCCACCAACCAACCTTTGAACTCAAAATTCCTTCAGTTAACTGGTTTTCCACATTAGTTAACTGAAATCAAGTGCTTCAAGAAAATAGATTATTATTTATTGTCTAATTATTGTTAAGGGCTAAAAATAATCGACATGCATTCTATTTTTAGACATGCATTCCACGAAACAAATTCTCACATGCATTCCCAAAATAGACGCCCATCCATCCATATAATTTTCTCAACCATCTATAAATAGATTACTGCTAAAAATATACTTTGATCCAAATTCTAAAAATAGACATATCACCTAAAAATAGCCCGCGGGCCCCACCTAGTGTAGGTGCTTAATTTTCACTAGGATCATCATCTTGTTGAATCTCAATAGGTACTATATTGTAACTTCTTGAGGTTACTTACACTAAGATCAAACTTCTCATTTAATTCAATTCTGCAATAAGGTCTGCATACGGTCTTCACATTGATCTCAGTCCTTCATCCTTCAAGATTTCAAGATTCAATGTCAGATATGTTAGCTTTAAGGCATCATTCATTATTATATTATGTATAAGAGTCTTGGTAGCGTGTTTGCTTCATATATTCGTGTCATAGAGATGATATTTTGTTCTTTTATGGAGTTTACAAGATCTCAACCTCTAGTGATGTTTTACATAGTTCTGGTCCCTTCCACTATATACTACTGACTTCAGGTCCAACAAGGTAATCTTCAAAAAGTCAATACAAATGGTTGTAGGTATTTCCTTTAATGTAACAATATCATCTTTAGATTATAATAGATATCAAGCCTTCACACGATAATCCTTATATCTTTCTACTTGCATATAAATTATATCCTTCATATAAACACATATAATCATTCCTCAGGTCTTTGTATACAGTTCCTCAAAAACACATATAGTGTTACAAAGCTTCTCTCAAGTTTTCGTGGTCAGTTTTGTTACATATTCATAGGTCTAATTCTTATTCAAATGTTGTGATTTTCAAATTGATTCTTTAGTTGTTCACATAAATTCATAGGAGATGTCCACATGAACTCACATTGTTTTCATAGAAATTTGATTACATTGCATTATCTTTAGGATATTAGGAACAAAAATCGTATTATATATAGGAAAAGGACTTGCAACATAAGTAGGGAGTATAACTTGCATAAGATGTAGCTTGAATCTTCATGTATTACAAATGATATATTCCTTAGAATCTTCGCTCAAACCACCAAAGGATTCATATTGCTTTACAGATCATCATTGTTGTATATGTTTCTCAAAGGTAATTCTTGGCTGCAAAACTACGCTGAGAAGCCAACTTGACCAAAATTTAGGTTCAAGCTGGCTCCCTCAATATTACGAGGCTTATTAATGTTGTTCATTGTCACTGAACACCAACCTATGAAGCATAACAACCAGATATGTGATTTTTATAAGTGGTTGCTGATGAGTATCTAATCTATTCTAAAAATAAAGTCATCTCTTGATGAGGTTTTTTCAAAGTGACAACGTCTAGTTTCGACATAATAACATAGATTTAAATAGTTTGGTAGAGGAATAGAAGAGAAGTTAGATAATTACGTATCCATATTGAATACTCAATTAATCAAATTTAGTAGATGCCCGTAGAAAAATTCTAAAACCAAACAAATATACATTCAAGAGATGACAAAAAGCAACAATTAAATGATGCAAAGGCACTGTTTTAAACATTTTGTTCAATTATCTAGTCTCGATAATGATGATAACTTTGTAGTGGGTCGTCAAGGAAGTTAATACTTAACTTAGCCTTACCCTATCTCCTATGTTACCTTGAACATATGCAAAAACAAATTACGAATTCAGAGGGAAAGAAATACCTGAGAAAATAATTCTTTCATAAAACTAAAGGCAGAATAATTCAATTAAAAATTTTGCAATATAAGTCTTTACAAAAATGGCAGGGTTTTGGCATCAAAAGCCAACCCTTTTTACATTAAAAATCAAATAATATATAGAAAAATCCCTCTCCTCAACTGTTACAATATTTTCGTAATAAAAATTTCAATAATGTACCAAAAATAAATGCAATCTTTAAATAATCTGCATGATACTTGGATCTGCTTGCTCATTTTTTATCATAAATCTGCCTTAATCTTCAGCTTGTTGATATTTTGCCTTAGAATTTGGAGGTTGTTGAATCTGCTCCCTAAAAATTAGTTAATATGCCCATAATTTGGTTGACTGATCCTTTTTATAGGATTGATTAATCCTTCGATAAAATCCTTTGATAATTCAATTATCTTAATTATGATTCAGGTGCTTAGCCACTGCCAAGAAATTTGAAAATGATTTGGAAATCATTGATTTTTTGTCACTCTTTAGTTTTCAAAAATATTAGTTTTAAGTTTTTGGGAATAAGATATTTTGATAAAAATATTGCCCAAAATCTATAAAATCATATTTCCATATTTGCATAAAAGTAATTCCTGCTTGTGGTTTTGAAAAACCATGTCTTCCATGGAAAATCATGTGTTGTTTTTCCTTGTAAAACTCTTCTTTTATTCACGAATTTCATAAATGAATTCTCAAAATATCTCCTTAAATAATTTTTGCTTTGTAAAACCATCTATGGTTTTGAAAACCATATCTTGTAATACTTCGCCATTGTAGCATTTAATTTTATTTATGAATTTCATAAATGAAATTTACAACAATTTACCCACTTGGTATACTTATTTCATATTTAGTTTTAGTTTCCATATTTATCTTTTCCCACCTTTGGTATACTTATGAATAAATGAAACTTCATAAATAATTTTCATTTTTCTGTGAAAAACATTCACTGGTTAGCTTCCCATGGTTTTGAAAACCATGTCTCGATCCATGTTTGGAAAGCTATGAAAATATATTTTCAAATCCCTTTTTTACTTCTGTAAAAACTTTGGATAATAAATTATCCAAATTTTTTCTTCACGTGCATTTTCCTCCTTATGCCCATAGCTTAAAACATTAATTTATCTTCTATGTAAAATTTCATTTTCACATCTGTAAAATTATTCCAAAGGGAGGAAATGTTTCTTTATAACATTGGAAACTCCATGATTTGTATGAAATGTCCTTATGGAACATGTATCCTCATTTTACCTGCACGAGAATATATTTCAATTGTTGGCCTAGACTCCTCTTACCTCAAGCTTTCACACGTAAGATAATTCCAGAATAATAGAGCTATAAAAATCTTCCCTCCATTATCGTCTTCGATGTAAACTTTATAATTTTTTTAAACTCCCACCTCACATTTAAATTAATATGGTAAATGGTATGGCAGCAGTATTGCAGGGAGAGGGGGGGGGGGTCCGCAATACATAATGTTGAAAATGACACCAAGAACAATTTTAATTTAATTTTCCCCTGAATTAAATTAGAATAAAATTGTAATTCCACATCACAAGACAACTTGTACGAGTTAAATAAGATAACATGACTTAGTTAGTTCAATTAATTCGAGTGGAGGGTCTAACTTGAGTCATGTAGAGTGTCTCCTATATTATTGGAGCCATGGTTGAGTTTATTTTGAGTTGTAATTAATTAACTAAGTTTATCTCAATTAAAATCAATTTAACTAGTTCTAACTGATGGAGGAACTAGTCAAAGGTCAAAGAGTGGAGCTTGGACTTGAACCACGTCTAGTGATCAATCGGATAACTGATGATTCACTCATAAATAACTCATGCATGTCAGTTCCGAGAAAGACCTAGTTGAGATTCGAGTTCAAGGGCAATATACTATTAGTTGTATAATCA
>JAXQQM020074564.1:0-124043 GCA_034641835.2 Pinus albicaulis | reverse complement strand
CCATAAAACTTGCTTCATCTACCTGATCTCAAAAGAGGTCCTAATAAGGATCCCATTCAACAAATCAAACTTTACTCCCACAGGTGCTTAATTCATCAATCACAACAACATGGCCCCTAAAACTCTTCCCACACACGCTAGTTAAAAATATCATCCATTGGTTCTATCACTTTCCTAAAGAATCTATTTACAACTTTATATGATTTTCAAACAATTTATCCAATATTTAATCTTTCCCAAAGCAAACTAGTAAGGTGTTTCTACCCTATCCAACAATAAAGAAGGAAATAAACAAACTAACTTAGCCTTGATACATAGATGGTATAATTCCATCCATGCTTCCATGAACACCTTTCTAAACAAAAATTTACTTCAATTACTTGTTAATTCAGCATATCGTTGAAAACATAATGCACCTATACATTTAAGACCCTCATGTCATTAAATATGGTATAAGTTATCATATTAGACTTGAAAAAGCATGAAAAAAGTTGTTATTGGTTGTGGATATGAGAGTTGAACTTAAACCTTTCTCAAATGTCAAACAAAAATGCCACCGTTGACATTGTAACACAAATTCCCCCTCCTAAAACTAGAATTAAGATTATCATTGCACTAAATCTATCGACCAACCTCATGCATCCAACTCTAAAACTATCATGTGGTATACATATCAAAAGTGTAATGGGCATGACACTAAAAAATTTTATGCACTAAAATGAAAAGATGGAACACAATTACTAATTAAAATACTATATTGATGTGCAATCACTTAGCCCATGGTTGAGTTGATTTACCAATATAAACCTTAATTGATTTTGTGGAAATTAAATTGTTTATCTATGTGTGTTATTTCAATATGTATTCATTTTGAATATAATGTAGTATTTTCATATTGTAATTTAAATACATAAGGGGAATATCTGAAATGCACCATAGTCCTTGCCTCCACTGCTAATTAAATGGGTTCCATATTTTTCCCTGCATTTCCGTTTACACACACGCTACCTCTGCACAACTTCTGCTAATTAAATGGGGTCCACATTTTACCCCACATTTCTATCTCCAAAGATTCTACCTCCACACATGCTCTAGGCTGGACTCCACCAACATTTTCATGGTTGTCAAGGTGTTGTAGCACATCACCCATATGGAGAGCATCAAGCTACCACAATCTCGGGCTGCTGGACCAACTCATTATGCTAGCACATAGGGAGGTGAGTGGAGCGTTTCTAGAAATAATTATGTAGATGTATATGAAACATTTAAATGGATTTCATGATAGCTATTAATCTGGGAATTTTATGAGTGAGAGCGTGAAGTTGGGTCACAACATCAACATGCCATCCTCTCCTTGAGGCTCCCATGTGCTCTGCACAATGCTCGTGTCAAACAGGTAGGAATTTTTCCAACAACCTTGGGACAATGCATTTAAAAGAAATACACTTTAAATTAACCATGTTACTTTTTAAAATCAAATATGACCCACAAAGTTCATTTAATTAATTTATTTACCTATATAGATTTGATTCCTATAAATGTCATGAATGCCCAGTTTATGAACTTCGTCTAAGTGCAATAATTCATGCCACATGTTGGTTTTTTTGGTAATCCAAAAGTGTGCAGAAGATAGGTTGTGCAGAGGTGCGCTTTATAATCCGAAGGTGTGTGGAGAATTGGTTGTGTGGAGGATAAACCATTCTCCGCACCTCCACATAATTAAAGATTTTTCACAATGGTTATATGTGCGAATATTTCTTAAAGGTGTTACAATTTCAACTACTTCATGTAAAAGTAAGGACAAGAAGTTTTATCCACGTGACAAGAAATCCCTTCCAATGATGCTCTCCAACACAAAGGTATTTATCGTAGCTATGTTCTTCCACAATGGCTATGGAGTGAAAGAAATCCCAAAGAGTCAACAAATCATTCTCTTCACCATGATGACTAAGCACTGTGCCACCCCTTTTTATCTTGTTTACCAAATTTATTAAGTTATCCATAACACTGCTAATGAATATCCCTAGATTGCTTCCTCGCCAAGATCCTATGCTGAATGAAATGAATAAATCACTATTGATAGCTAGATTTCATATGCCCAGAGCCTACACTCCATTAAAGGTTCGTTGTTTATTGGAGAAATCAGATAACTGACAATGAAAAAATAACAAGATACTCATTTCCAAAGATATTGTTAGGAGCGTAGTGAAAAAATGCTATAGTTTAATGTATGGACTCTTATTACTACAATTTTTGAGTTAATTGATACATACATATCTCATCAAGTGAAATTGCTTACTATGAAATAATTTGTGAGTCTCATGGAGTACAACTCCACCTTGAAGAAAATTGTGATTGTGATGAACGACATTAGAAATAGAAATTGTGTCAAATTAGCCAGAATATCTCATCATTATAGGAGCCCATGCCCCACCCTAATGGGGATTCTTTTGTATTTGAGTCAGAAGTAAACTTGATTTCTAGACTATGAAATGAACATTTCCCCTAACTTCCTCCTGATCAGATTTGGATCAAGGACCTAAGTGATAACTCAAAATTCAAAATGTTTGGAAGTGTGCAAAACCTGAGTGAATTGATAAATCTTGTCTTCCTGATTCCAGCACTGCAAATGGTTCGAAAAACTGACACCGTATGACGAAGTTATCGTAGTTTGAAAAGTCTAGTAAATTGAAATTTTTGGACTTTGACCAAGTTTGACTAGAATTTTGGGAAATTCAAAAAGAGAATATTCCAAGGAATATTCATGGAATATGCCTTAGAATATTCCATTTGGACTAGTCAGGTCATGACAAGTGTCACCATGTTATTTGTAGTTGGCTGCACGTTTTATTTTTATTTTTATGGGCTAATGAATGGGCGACATGTGGCCAGCCCTGAGGCCGCCACGTGTCCCTAGGACTATGTAGCAAAATTTGTTGCGACTTCAAAGAATATAACCATGGAACTTGTTCCAGCTAGCCTAACCGTGCATCAACGCACCACAAGTAGTTCTTGTAAACCATAGTGGGCGGTTAATATTTATGTTTAACGAAGATTGATTTTGGGGTTGGGACTGCTGGCGGTCCCCAACCCGCCGACGTCCCGTTGTTATGGTCACATGATACTAGTTAAAAAAAACTATGACATTAAACTGTATTTACCGTAACCCCTGCCAATTAACACGTTCACATGGTGGTATTCGTCGCAGTTCTCCACGCGGTTAGTCCACCCTAAACTTTGGTTCAACCACAAAACAATTATCTCCTACAGTTGCACTCCAAGTTTAATGTGACTGCGGGGTTCGGGGGTTGGCATGTGGCCACCCCCTCCCCTTAACCATAGCCATTAATGGTCAGGACTGGCGGTTATTGTATCGCCAATTTTTTTTCGGAAATATGCCAAATTTGGCCTTTTAACTGCAGTTTCTCCACATTTAGTGGAGCTTTTTAAGGGTCACTGGACAAATTGGGTTTAGGCTCTATCTTGAGCTAGATTCGACCAATTTTGTAGTGCCAATAGTCAATTTCGACTATCTCAAACATTCCAGACTCATTAGTGAGGGTTGTAGAGCTATCAAAGGACTTTTGAGCAGGTTTTTGCTTTAGAGAAGTTCTAGGGGCCACCAGGGCCCATAGAAAATTTTAGGGCCAAATTTTCACCCATGGGAAAAATTAAAGGGTTTTAAATTTTTATTGGGCGAATTTTTTATATCATATTATATTATTTCATTATTTCAGATAGCCCCAAATTTATTTTATAAAAAAATTACGTCTAGAGGGTAGCCTACCTTATTTTAAGGGAGAGGGTAAAAAAAAAAAATTTATATTTCAAGTTGCTCCAAATTTATTTTATAAAAAAATAAGGTCTAGAGGTTAGCCCACCTTATTTTAAGGGAGAGCGGGAATTAAAACAACTTATATATATATATATATATATATATATATATATATATATATATATATATATATTAAATCTAAATCTACTGGATCAAATCTCCTTTCACTCTAAAGAGGTTTGCATCTTAAGAGATTTAATTCCTCTAGGAAAAATAAAAATAAGAAAAAAAATAACATTAAAATAAAAATAATTTCATGGTATTTAGCCATGGTATTGACACATGGTATGAGAACCCATGGTATTTACACATAGCATTCATGTGGAACATAATATATTTAAAGGGTAAAATTAAACCAACCTAGATCCATCTTAACTTAGGGGTCTACCAAGCCGAGAGAGATATCAAATAGCTTGTGACGCATACCTATTTTCAATGACTGGGAAAAATTTGAACCCTTTTGAGGTTTGGTGGATCCAAAGTTAAAATGGATTTACACTAGTCACATTTTGTAAGCCAAGATGATGCTTCAGAAGTGGGTATCTTTTTTATGTTATACATTCCTAGATGAGGCTTTAGAAGTGGGTATGTTTTTTATGTTATACATTTTATTTTAAAATATTGTTAGGAGGGGTAAATAATTTATTTCCCCATTAAGCTAGAGATTTAAAGATAATAGGGCAATTGAAATTATGGATTGTGTGAATTTGTAGATGATGTTTATATAAATAGTTGTTTTCTTTATCTTAGTGAGTTATATCTTAGTGAGAATATTTTAGTATTTTTCTGCATCAATGCTTCAAATTAAAAGTCACTTGGACTATTTTTCCAACACTATCATGTGTGGCAAATTCTGATATATTGAGGGTAGAAATTTTTTTTAACAAAATCTTCTTGTAATTTGCTAAGAATGTTTGATTTCATGGAATATTTTCCTTCCTCCATGGAATTTTTGCAAGATGAGACTCCTCCTTTAACTGGGCCTCATGCGTAGCAGAATCTTCTCTCGGAAAGGGTTCATCTTAACTTCAATAAGTTCAAGTGAACTTTACTTTCATTTTAATATCTTTATTAACAATATCTAATATCAACACGTTCAACATCATTTTAGCAAAATATTATTGAAATTTAAACTAAAATGTTATATTTTCTAAAAAAAATATCTAATTAAAAAGGAAACTTTGGAAATTTATTTTTAGTAATGGCACGTTGTTTTTCATCCTAATCTCTTCAAAGTTTAACTGCATTGGCTTCAATATTTGCAGGTATACATTATGGTTTTTTTTTTTTTTACTTTTAACTTGGATGAAACTCGTAAAAAGAAATGCTAAAAGTGATATGAAGGGTTGTTTAAAAATGAGATCATCATAAAAAATTTCTATTACTGGTAGGAGGACCCATCAAATTTAACCCCTGAAGCCATGGATTTTAAACCTTCACAATTTACAACCTTCACAATTTCGGAATAAGTCTAGGTGGTGTTATTAATTTTTTTTTTAGTTTATTCTTAGTTTGGTTTAATTAAGTATGAAATTTTTTTCTTGAGAAGTAAGTAAATGATCTCTAATTATTTTATATTTTTATTTATTTTTATGAAAATTATGAAAACATTTCCTTATAAAATAAGGAAATGATGATTCTACATTTTTTTTTTTTAATGAAAATTATGAAATACAATTCTAGCTATTTTTCATTTCTTGAAATGTATCTTTAAATACATACAAAGTTAAATTCTACAATTCCAAAAAAATTACTCAAAAACTAAAAGTGATTTTATCATAAATAAATAAAAACAAACAAATAAAATTATGGGTTCAAAATTAACACACGGGTTACTTTTAATTCAAATAATATATAACCTCAATCCCACACATAAAGTTATCTGAAAAAAATTCAAAAATAAAATAAAATATTTTAACCAATTCCACTAAAATTTGTAACGAAAATATATAATAATTTTAACACATAACCTTAATCTTATAAAAAAATAAATAATACAATCACAAAAAACACCGAGTTTCAAAAACTAACCCTATTTGAGGTTTTCGCCACTTCTACCTAATTTGATAACCAACATGGGAGGGAATGCCACATTGTCCTTCCAAAAAAAAATATCCAATACCATCGTAAAGTCTGTTACTAATAATTTTAGAGGTTATTACATTAGCAAGCATGACTTTTTAAGGAATAATCTTCCTAATCCAATGACAGTCTTATCATTCATACAGACACATTCTTAACTTTAAACGAATTACTCGACAAATGTTTCAAGATCACATACAAAACTTCCCAGTAATTGTAGGATCAAACATAGGCATAAACTTAGTAACGAAGTTGTCCAGTTACACAAGAGATCTAAGTTATTATAGAATCAAATATAGGCATAAATTCAGTAATGAAGTTGTCTAGTTACACAAGAGATCTATGATAATTGTAGTGCGCTACTCTAGTTGATTGACAATGATATGAATTTTAACATTATTTAGCCCTAAGGACCACACTTTATTCTTTGAGGACCTCAGGTTGAGGATCCATACACATGACTCTATTATTAGTGGATTTGATGGTTATGTATGTTATTTATTGATACTGTGATGATGATATCATTAATGTTTATGTACGTTCTCTATTGATATGATTATAGCATTAATGGATATGCATGTTCTCTATTGATATCATGATGATGATAGACTTGATGGATAGGTATGTTTTCTATCAATGTTATGATGAGGATGGATTCGGACACATGACTTTATTATTAGTGGATTTGATGGTTATGTATGTTCTTTATTGATACTGTGATGATGACATCATTAATGGTTATATACGTTCTCTATTGATATGATTGTAGCATTAATGGATATGCATGTTCTCTATTGATATCATGATGATGATAGACTTGATGGTTAGGTATGTTTTCCATGAATGTTACGATGAGGATGGCTTTGATGGATATGATAAATTCCCATTGATGTTACCATTATGATAACCATGATGGATGTGTCCCATATGTTAGCTACTTACATTAGTTCTGATTCAAAATGAACAACGATGTGAATGACTAGGTCATGTTGATGTTTCTATTATGATAATGACTAACATTGAGAAAATTTGTTACTGATGATTATTGAGTATGACAGGAAACCACCAGAGGGACTCGCATATGATGAGTTGACAACATATGGTTTGATAGAAATTAATATTTTGTCTTTGAAATTCTAAGTTCAGTTTGAAATTGGTTATATATATATATATATATATATATATATATATATATACTCTGATGATATGTCAGTGGTTGTAGGAACATGTTAGTTGCTTGGCCGAATGACTCACATATGGGTGATGGGGTTGTACAATTGGATGGAACAACATGGGAGGGGTGGGACAATGTCCCTGATCTCACGCACTAGCACTCCCATCGTGACTTAGGCTGGAAAGGTCGAAATACCTTCACCTTGAAGATCACGGTGTCGTGGGGGCAGGTCCCAAATTTGGGTCGCTCACGAGCATTTTATGGGGGGCGTGCATCAAGGCGGATTCCTTGATCCCTAGCACCATTAGTCTCACTATAGTAGGAAAAATACGAGATGATAGGGGTCTTTGTCATTGCACATATAATTTCCCCTCGTAGCCACTAGATGTTTGAAGGGCAAGTGGTGTGGCACCCTTGGAACTTCAAGAGAAATTTTTGAAGGGCACGACCGACTTGGCACCCTTGAAACTTCAAATAGAAGTTCTTGAAGGGCATGACCAACTTGACACCCTCGAAATCATTAAAGAAACTAATAAATATAATCAATATATGAAAATCCCACTAATTCATATCAAGTGATATATGATGTTAGAACCAGGGGAATTAAATCAAGAATAAAACTTAGGGTAAGGGAAGAATATGAAGAAATAAAATATTTTTCCATGATAAATTTACCCTTTCCATATTAAAACAAAATATTAAGTGGATAATGTACATAAGTAACTTAATTAAGCAAAATGGGGAAAGAGGGACATAGAGTTAAGTTTAAAGATTAATTAAAAACTTCATTAAGAGAAGGGGGTGGTGAATTAAAATAATATTAATAAATTAAAATTGGAAAAATTTAGAGAACTTCCATGTCGCAAGAGCCAACATAAGAATATTCATCTAAGAGGCAAATTGAATTAAATTAGAAGGTAGTTAGGCGACCAAATTTGAGACTTATTAGTTAACTTCAATAATAAAAACAAATTAAGGAGTAGGAAATGGGGGATCAAGAGACAACTAGGAGAAGAAATAGGAAGTCTTGTTGGGGTGAGGAAAATACTATTTTAAATTAATAATTAAGTAAATTATTTTAGGAGAGTCTTGATGAGAGGGTAACACATTGGTGGGTGAATAATCAAATTTTGGGTTAATAAAAAAATAATTATTTATGCATGAAATTCCAAGTATCACCTATAAAGTCTTCTATAAAAGGAGCAGAAAGCGAAGGGAAAAGGACTTTTTCTTACCCTATTGTTGGATGGAGGAGATTATGCCATTGTGAGTGGTTATGAGCTATAGTTGATTTTGGTGAGGTAGAGTATTTTAGAGAGGGGAATCTTGAGCCAAGAGGTGCTCACCTCTATCAGTTAACACATTCCTTCGTTGTACAAACCTAAGGAAGGAGAGTACCCAAGGAGTAGGCTGGGAGGTCAACCAGTCAGTCATTACATTCAAATTAAGCACAAAAACATTTAGGCTTGGAGGTAGATGACAACAAAGGAGCTCAAGTAGCGACAAGTCAAGTTTGAATCTCATCTAAGGGTGAACGGTACATGTGTTATTTATAATGTTTTTTTTAATATGACTTCATTGTGCCTATAATCAACATGTAAATTAGATGTATGTGTAATAAAGTTAAATTCGTGGATGTTTGATATAAGCGAATAATATTTTTGAGTTCTCAATGATTCATCTACTTATGATTGTAGTCTTAATTGGTTCTGTAAAAAAAAAAAAAATTGGTTAGTCCTTACACTTGGTATCAGAGCTTAGGTTCAACCTCTAGGACCTATGGACCCATCAGTGGAATGGAGTGGATTCAATATCAATACGTCATATATGAATTTAAAATATTATGATAAGATAATAATTTGATTACTGTAAAAAAAATTAAAAAAATTGAATAATACTTCAAGAAAAATCCGCAGCCTGTAACCTGTACTAACATTCCAATTAATATGTATAATTAAATCATCCATCTCAAGTACACGCATAATTTCTTGTAAGTTTGGTTTTTTTTTTTAATTCACTTAGCTAACTAGAACACATATATTATTGTACATACAAACTTTGTTTTACTGAGTAATGCTGCATATTATAGAAATGCATTTCATACAACAAAGTAAGCAAAAGTAGCCTAATTTTAAAGATTTTTTTTTAGAATAAAACAAAATAAATTTATCACTTTACTCTTTGGTGAGTGAACTGATTTTGTCCAACTTTCTTTGAGTCAGGATATCCATAAGGTACAAACACTAACCCATTAAAGAGGCGGATCCTCTACCACTTGAATAAAGGTGTTTACTACCTCGATCGACCTTTATTGTTGGGCTTTCATTAGGGGAATTTTGAGGTCTAAAATGGGCCTCCTAAGAAAAATGTACAACCAAAATAAACTTTATAAGAACCAATAGGATTCAAGATGATGATGTCAACCATGGGGGATGATTAACCATTTTTGGAGTAAAAAAGTACAAGGAATAAAAAATAATAAAATAATAAAACTACTTTTTCAACTCATATTTTCGACTTATCTCCCTAAGTTTGTACTCAAATTTTGAGTAGGAGTACTCGTTGGATGCAAAATTTAATTTTTCATCCAATGAGTACTCATGTTGCATACTTTCGATGGACCTTCCTACATGAAAAATGATAAATACATGAAAAAACGTGATTGAAATCACATTTTTCATGTATTTCTCAATTTTCATGTAGTAGGGTCCATCAAAAGTATTCAATATGGGTACTTCTTGGATGAGAAATTAAATTCTGAATCCAATGAGTGTTTCCGATCGAAATTTGAGTAAAAACTTAGGGAGATAAGTTGAAAATATGAGTTGAAAAAATAGTTTTATTACTTTATTATTATTTATTCTTTTTTTCCCTCTAAAATTTGATGATGTAATCTAACATTATTTTATTATTTCCACTATTATTTTATAATTTCCTTATGAGGCCCATTTTAGACTTCAAAATTCCCCTAATGCTTCATATAACGGTGGACTAGTAGAAGAGTGAAAGAGATGATCTCTCCTCATTTGTTGGGTCCTTGATCTCGACTGTCACTCCAAAGGTTCCCATGTCCATAGAGGTGGTGGGAGCTATGACATTCGTATAAGCACCGAGCTGATACAACTAGATCTGTTATTTGTTCTATATATGATTATTTTCAAACCACTTCACCGAGTCTAAACCATAAATTCTCTGCACCACTTCACCAATTCGCTACTCACATCCACTCGATGAACCTAAAAGATGATTTAATCCCAACTATTAAGCATGACCTGAAGGCTTCACAATGTATACAGGTTGGCCTTTGGATTGCAAGATTTTTTTACAATGTAATCACCACCTACTTGATAAAAAAAAAAGGTAAAAAGAAAAATGTTTGCTTATCTCTGCTCCATTATTCTTAGCAGAACACCGAGAAGAGCATCCGGGTTTTTCATGTTGGCCTTGATCTTTCACCTCCTTTAATTTCTTCTTAAATTGAAGTCAGCTCTCTTGGCGGCAACCGATTGACCTCTGAGGAGAAAGAAAGCTCACGAATTCTCTTGAAGAGAACTGTAGGGGAATCCTCTCACACTGTTGTAGGTGGAAACCCTTTAACATTACTCATAGGTGAAATGCTTAAAGAAAGTTTAAAATTGTTATGTGATCTTTCTATCCATGCATTAATGAAACTCCAATTAGTGATAATTACCCATCAACGGTTTGAAATTTCATTTTTACTACCCTTCGTGATCTTCGTATCCACCCATTAATGAAACTCCAGTTGGAACTAAATGTGGGTATCTCCATCTCCGTATCATCAATTACAAATCTAAAAAAAAATTATTTCTTCATTGATTCTACGTGTTAACACAAGTCATAAGATAATAAGCTTCTCCACGTGTGTCCATTTGCTATAAAAAAAATTACATAAATAGAAACAAATCGGTAAATTTTTTTTACATAAATAGAAACAAATCAGTGAAAAGGAGAAACAAATTCATCCAAAATCAACGAGATCTATAAGAAATAATTAATGTAAGTTGAAGATCTTGTGTGAATATTTTGAAAGATAGAGTTATGATCCTAAATCTTTCTGTGCACCCAGTAACGCTGAATATTTTGAAAGATAAAGTTATGATCCCAATTCTTTCTGTGCAGCTAAGAACCTCGCTAGAACATATAGATTGTTGGTATAAATGGCATCACAATCATTATGTTATAGTGTTAATAATATATTTAACAAGATTAATAGGAGCGGAATCTCTTGGAAAGAGTTTAATGAGTCACTTAATAATTTACAGGAGGAAGAAATTGTTATAAATGCTTCACAACATTATTTGGATTGGGCTTAAAAATTATGGTTAAATTAACAAAACGTATGTAATAAATTTGGTCAGAAAGCCATAGAAATAGCCTTTGGTGCATTAACTACATGTACCATTTCACGAGAGATCATCCTCAAAGTTCTCATGAGACTGATCTTCCTCTAAATAAATCTATGTATGTGAACTGTTTTGACTCTTAGTATTTTTTTTATTCTTAATATTTTTTTTACATGGGATCTTCTTTGACTTTTAAGAACGTGGTGCCTACTAAAACCGAATTCAAGAAACCGTCAAGCATTTTTGAACGAATGATAAACGTGAAAAAATAAAAATAAATTCAGCATTAAATTATATATATAATTCCTGTTTTAAATATCAGGTTGAGTAAAATTAGTAAAATTCAGCATTAAACTATATATATAATTCTTGTTTTATATATTAGGTTGAGTAAAATTATTAAAATTCAGCATTAAATTATAATTATAATTATATATATATAATTCGTGTTTTATATATTAGTGGTAGGTTGAGTGGGTATTTCAATTTAAATCAATGAGACCGATTATGTAAATTTTATATTACATTTTAATATAATTAAAAACAAGTGTTACAAAAAAAAAAATTGGTTTGTAAATTTTAATGGGCATTAATAGAAATCCAAAGTTATTTGGAGTATATTGAACATTATTTTATTAAGTTCAATATACATAGTTACTAAGAAATATTACCCACCACAATTTATGAATGCATAAAGGTAGGTACAAGTAAAAGGGTAATAATGTTTATTTATACAAGTAGTTGAACAAAATTAGGGTAGGAGTAACCTACTTGGTCTGGATAATCAACTTGAATGTGTAAGATTGGGTGGTAAAATTTTACATTCATCTAATAAAATTTCTCTTTTTAATATTGAATTTTATCATAAAAGTAAATTCATCAGTATGTAGTTAATAAACATGCTTCTTGTCTTAGGGTATTACAATATTGAATAAGAAATTATAGTTAAAAAATATTTAGAATGAGAGATTTCATATGCCCTAAACAATTATGAAGTAGCATGCAAGGTTTATCAACTAGCTTTTGGTACATAAATAAATAAATAAATGTTTTTATAGGTGTATATATATTTTTAAAATGTTAATAGTCATGTTTGTAAAATTCAAAAGATTTGTAATCAACCCTATTTAAAGGAGTGTGAGAGATGAAGTGATATGCTAAATAAATGTTTTAAAGATAGATCATTTATAGCTTTTCCATTTTTATTTTAAAAGGAGATTTAGTTTATAATTTTAAGTTTCAATGTGAAGATGATATGTTGTTTTCCACTAATTAAAGTTATGTTTAATGTAACATACAAGGCACATAATTATTTTTATAAAATAAATAAAACACCTTTATAAACATTAGATATCATATAATAATAAATAAATGGTTTTAAGTGGAGATGGTTATTTTAAATTTTATTAAAGATAAAAATAAAAATAAAAGGAACTTATAAATGCATAAATTGTTCTTTTGGAAGTATATAATAATAATAATAGAACAACTGAGGTTGGTTATAATTTTCATTGATTAGGTTTTATCTTATAAGGAAAATTGTGTTAAATTGTAGTAGGATTCATTGGTGAACCATTGTTAGAAGAAGTACAAGAAGGAACAGAGCAACTAGAGGGCGCAACATGGCATCCACAACAACCAACTCCTGCCACCCCACCCAATGATGAGGAAAACATAACAACATAAGGACAAATACCAGCTGGAGAAGTGTTAAACTTAATGACATCATTCCAGCACATGTTTGAGGCATTAATAAACTGTCTAGAACGAGAGCATGGAGGACTAGTCATACAAAATGAATCACCCCGAAACACTACAAGAAATGATGTATGTCGAGATTTAGAAAAGGTAAAATTTCCAGAGTTTTGGGGGTCCACAGATGGTCAATCTACAGAGGCATGGTTAGAAAACATGGCTATGTGCTTTACCCTGAGAGAGTACACCTCAAACATGAAGGCCAAAATGGGTATATTGTAGCTAAAGGAAAACACACTACTTTGGTGGAAGACATTATTACCCCAATTGGGGATGGATATCTCAGAAGTAACTTGGGAATTGTTTGAAGAAAAGTTTATAGAATGCCACCTGTCAGAGGAATTTCTTCAAAGGCAATTAAATGAATTCAATGCATTAAAACAGGGGAGTCGCTCAGTATCAGAGTATGAGGCTCATTTCATGGAATTACTCCATTATGCCCCTCACTTAAACACATAAAGACTCAAGGTGAAAAAATTTGTGTATGGATTGAACGGTAACATTTGGGCTAAGGTTAGGATCTTAAAGCCTCACACTTTGCACGAGGTATTTCAGCTGGCAATTATCGCAGAGGAGGAGATCATGAATAGTGGACCTAGTAAGACAAAAAAGCCTGCGGGATTGGGAGTAACCAATGGAAATAGTATGGAACATAGAAGTTTTCAAAGGGGTCTTGTGCTCGATCATCAAAAGTGGTCTACCAGAAATAAAAGAACACCATATAGGCATCCAGCTTAGCAGCTCCATAGAGTACCTCAGTAAGCTCATCAACAACAACATCATCGTCTTATGCGACAACACCAAGTCACACCACCTCAACATTGATCTCAACAGTCTGGCTCTTTCTAACAGAGTTCCAGGCTAATTCCCAGTTTAGTCAATAGTAGAAGACAAGCTCCTAAGAGGGGGTGTTGGACTTGTGGAGGTCCTCACTACGAGAGGGATTGCCCTCAAAAGACAAGTAATACCAACTCAACTCAGAAAGCAGCTACAGTGGGGGACTTGGGGAAGGCTCATCACATCCATGCAGTGGTGAACAATTGTCAAGTTGAACACCAGTCCACTATGTTGGAAACCTTAGGTAATATTGATGGTATGAGTTTTTTCATTTTAATAGATCCAGGAGTTACTGATTATTTTATTTCTTTAAATGCATTATCAAAGATTAAACATAAACCAATTTCTCAACATGATTTTAGACATGTAGAAATGGCATGTGGTATGAAAAGAAATGTAGGAAAGATGGTAAAGGATTGTGAGGTGGACTTGGGTGTATGTAAAACCAAGGTATCCTTGTACTCTATGATCTTAGGAGTCTATGACGTAGTTATAGGAATGGATTGGTTGGAACGACACGAGGCACTCCTAGATTGCAAAGACAAGGTACTATATTTCAAAAATGATGATGGACAAAGAAAATCATTGAGTGGAAAGAACCGAGGGGTGTCCCTAAGGTTCATCTCCTCCATGCACTTAATGAAATGTAGATGAAAGGGATGTCAAATGTTCACGGTGGTATCTCTAAATGATAAGGGTCATTCTAAAAACCTTGATGAACATCCAATTCTTGTTGAATTCCTGAAGAACTACCTGGGTTACCCCCAAAAAGGGAAATTGATTTTACCATTGAACTTAAAATAGGCACTGAGCCTATTGCAAAGGCACCCTATCGTATGTCAGCTCTAGAACTAAAGGAATTGAAAATACAATTAAAGGAATTGTTGGACTTGGGGTTCATACAACCTAGCATATCTCTGTGGGGAGCTCCCATGATTTTCATTAAGAAGAAGGATGGGTCTTGGTGACTATGCATTGACTACCGCCAGTTGAACAAAGTGACGATAAAGAATCAATATCCTTTACCTAGGATAGATGACTTGTTTGATCAAATGAAGGGGGAAAATATGTTTTCAAAGATAGATTTGAGGTTAGGATATCATAAATTAAGAATCAAGGAAGAAGATATCCCGAAGACGGCCTTTAAGGCAAGATTTGGGCATTATGAATTTGTAGTTTTACCCTTCGGACTGATAAATGCCTCGGGTGTTTTCATGAGTTTGATGAATGGAATATTTTGGGATTACTTAGACAAGTTTGTACAAGTATTTATCGATGAAATTTTGATCTACTCAAAGACCCCAGAAGATCATGACGAACACTTGAGGATTGTTCTTCAATGTCTTAGAGAAAACCAATTGTATGGAAAACTATCAAAGTGTTCCTTTTACCAATCAAAGATTCATTATCTTGGGCACATTGTCTCTGGGGATGGTATTGTCATAGACCCGACAAAGATCGAGGCCATCATGGAATGGCCAACACCAACCAATGTTCATGAAATACGAAGTTTCATGGGCATGGCAAGGTATTATCGTATATTTGTCGATGGGTTTTCAAGGGTAGCAATCCCCATTACTGAGCTCCAAAGAAAGAACAAGAAATTCATTTGGACTGAAAAATGTGAAGAGGCATTCCAAAGGTTAAAGGTATTATTAACGATGGAACCAATTTTGAAAGTGTTAGATATGGAACAATAATTTTTGTTTTGCACCAATGCCTCCAAGCAAGGGTTGGTTGTATATTGATGCAGGAAGGAAGAGTAATAGCATATGCATCAAGAAAACTTAGAACCCACGAAGAGAACTATGCAACCCATGATCTAGAAATGACAGTAATTGTTTATGCACTAAATATTTGGAGACACTACCTTCTAGGAAGGAAGTTTAAACTTCAAACTGACCATTTTGGGCTACAACACATATTCACTCAGGACCACTTAAATGAAAGGCAAAGACAATGGTATGAGCTAATTAGTGAATATGATTTTGATATTAATTACATAAAAGTAACATTAAATAGGGTGGTTGATGCTTTAAGTAGGAGTCCTCGAATATTTTTAGTGATTCCCTTAAAGAAAAATTTGAGGGAGAAGTTTCTTGAATTTCAATTTAAGGACACCTGGTACAAGGAGGTACTACGATTTTGGGGAAGGATATATGTGCCACTGAATGAAGATATACGCCAATTGATCTTTAATGAAGCACATCATGCAATATACATGGCACACCTTGGTGTTAAGAAGATGAGTGCAGAACTCAAACTACTTTTCTTTTGGAAAGGAATGAAGAAGGACATTGTAAACATTGTAAGAAGATGCTTAGAGTGTTAGCGAGTACAAGCTGAACACAAACATCCAGCAGGGTTATTGCAAACCCATGAGATATCAAAATCTAAAAGGGAAGTTATATCAATGGAATTCATTATGGGACTACCAATGATTTCAAGATGACACGATTCCATATTTGTAGTGGTGGACACATTGACCAAGAGTGCCCATTATAGACCAGTTAAGACTACATATAAGGCACCAGAGATAGCGAGATTTTTTATTGATGAGATTGTGAGATTACATGGAGTTTGTAGGAAGATCATATCAGATAGGGGAGTAGTGTTTATAGGAAGGTTTTGGACCAGTTTCCAAGAAGACTTGGGAACCCGGTTGAACTTCAGCACTGCATACCAAACTGAGACATATGGCCAGACAAAGAGGACTAATCAAATCCTCGAAGACATGCTATGAATGTATGTGATGGACCAACAAAAGAAATGGGAGGAGTTTTTACCTTTGGTGGAATTTTCTTAAAATAACAGTTATCAAAGTTCCATCAATATGGCACCATTTGAGTTCTTGTATGGAAGACTGTGCAGAACACCTCTTAGTTGGGACTGACTAGAGGACTGAGTAGTAATAGGGCCAGAAGTGGTGCAAGAGATGGAAGAAAAAATGACTATGATTAAAGGGAGGCTAAAAGAAGCACAAGATCAACAAAAGAGTTATGTGTTCCTGTCCCCCACTTCATAAATTCGGTCTATTAGATGAGAGTAAGGCCCCAAAAGAGCTCTATAAGATTTGGAAAGGGAGAAAAATTGTCTCCACGGTTTGTGGGACCTTTTGAAGTTTTAGAAAGAAAAGGGTCGGTAGCATATAAACTTGCATTACCTCCATCCCTAGCACGTATTCATGATGTGTTTCATGTTTCTTTTTTGCGTCATTATATTTCAGATCCATCACATATTATTGACTTAGGTCACTTATAGGTTTCAGATGAGGGCAAGGTGATGGCCGAACCAGTTCACAGATTGGACCAGTGAACTTTGCAACTTAGACGATGATTATTGGACCAGGTTAAGGTCTAGTGGGACAATTACAGTCCTAGTTCAACCACTTGGGAGGATGCCAAAGAGATGTGTCATCATTTTCCTTATCTATTCCAAGGAATTCAAGACAAAGTCTTTTATTAAGAGGGGGTGTATGTAGTGCCCTACTCTAGTTGACTGACATCGATATGAATTTTAACATTATTTAGCCCTAAGGACCACACTTTATTCTTTGAAGACGTCAGGTTGAGGATCTGGACACATGACTCTATTATTAGTGGATTTGATGGTTATGTATGTTCTTTAATGATATTGTGATGATGACATCATTAATGTTTATGTACGTTCTCTATTGATATGATTGTAGCATTAATGGATATGCATGTTCTCTATTGATATCATGGTGATGATAGACTTGATGGATAGGTGTGTTTTCTATTGATGTTACGATGAGGATGGATCTAGACACATGACTCTATTATTAGTGGATTTGATGGTTATGTATGTTCTTTATTGATACTGTGATGATGAAATCATTAATGGTTATGTATGTTCTCTATTGATATGATTGTAGCATTAATGGATATGCATGTTCTCTATTGATATCATGATGATGATAGACTTGATGGATAGGTATGTTTTCTATTGATGTTACGATGAGGATGACTTTGATGTGTTAGCCATCAAGAAAATTTTGTCATAGAAAATGATGGCTAAAACAAGTCTTGAGCCTTCAAGAGATTATTTTCACAGAAAATTACTCATTCTTGAAACCTTCTAGTGTTTTCTAACTTAAGAGTAATCTTCACTGCTGTTTTCTTCAAAAAATCCTCAAGAAGACCTGATGTATAAAGAAGACTGTTTTCACCATTTCTCCATATTTTAACCTTTCTCTCTTCCTCCAAAATTCCCCCATATCACTCATTTTTCCCCTTTACATATCCTTCATTTTCCCCTGTTAAAAACCTCTTTTTCCTTTCCTTTTAGCCTCCATTTCATCAAAATCCCCTTTAAACCTATAAAAACCCTTTTTTTATGGTTTAAATTATCCTATTTTACCTATCTGAACACTAAAAAATCCCCAAAAAACCCATTTTTGGGCTTATTTCGACCTTTTTTCAAACATTGGGCTTTAAGCCCCCTTGGCTTAAGCTCTCTTCCATTTTTCCGCCATAGAACCTTGAGCCTGCGACCAGGCGCTAGCCCCTATTGCAATCGCACTTCGGCATTTTCCAATTCTTCATGCTTTTCCTTTTTCTCCGCCTATTTGTGAAATACCGATGCGATCTACCACTATAAATCTGAGCTGTCGATCTCATTCCGATCCGATGACCCTCGCTCCATCGGCGATCTCCTTTTCCTTTGTCCCAAACCCTTTAACCCACCGATGGTCGATCTGCCGATTGGATCTGAGCCTTTTATTCCACATAGAATCCAACGGCTATCGGCGCATCGCAAGTTCCCCCCTCCGATGGATCTCTCCCGCCGATGTGATCCTGCGATCAAATCTCCATCATCGATCTCGATCTTGGTCAATGGCGTGCACTTCATCGCCATCGCGCATCGACGTTCGTAAATCTTCTTTCCCCTTACCTTTTTTTTACTCTGATGGACCGATCTCCCGAGGGCTTAAATCCCCAGCCCCTCTTTCCTTGGCTCCCGGTCCCATGCTCCTCCATGGGACCATGCCCCAGCACCAAGTTTTTAGCCCCCATTGCATCAGAAAATCGTGTTTTTCTTCATCACACATTAATTTTCCTTCGTTGATAATCAAAACCCCGACTTGATCTGCATTGTTGATCTACCTAGATCAACGACTGTCAGCGCTCCATCAAAGCCTCCTTATTTCATCGCTCCCATCCTTTTTCCCCCCGACAGCAGATCTCCACCGTTGATCTGTGAGATCCAATGGTTGTCCTTAGCCCCTTTCCTTCATGAAATCTCGCTATCCCCAGACCCTTATCCCTCTGCTCTTGGTCCCCTACTCCTCTACAGAACCGCACATTCTCCACTCCTTAAGCCTCCTTCCCTTACCTTTGTTTACTCCCACACCCCTTGTAAAATGCATTTTCCTTTGTATTTCCCCCGCCATACTTGTCAAATCCTAGAGAAATCTCAACCATAGATCAAAGGCCTCAAGCCTTGATCTAACGGCCACCATGCTCCCACCAACCACTTGACCATTCCTTATCCTTTCACCCCTGCAATCGATCAACACTGTAGATCTTATTGATCTAGCGGTTATCGTTTAACCCGATCGAACAACCCGTTGCAAATAACATCCCGCTACTAAACAAAAGAGCTAACGCCAGCATTATGGCCCACCTCCCACTACTCTGTCACATCTCCCAATTGCCGCTTGACACCTGGCTCGCACTACATCCTCGCTCGAGCACTTTCCATCTATTGCGCTCACTTGTAGCCGTTAGATTTGCACCGCCAGATCCAATGGCCTACGTTCTATTTCGTGCAAATTTTTGTGTCAAGGTTTAACAACCCAAATCCACGCAAAACCGATGGTTTCATAAGGGGTATGTATCGCGCCCTGTATGCTATCGCGTTCAAAATGCGCAAAACCATTTATCGCTTGGATGCCGCGCGAAAACCACCAACGGTTTTTCGAAACCACCAATCCATATTTCGCGCCCAAATTCACATTTGAACCCCATTTTCACAGATTTCTCCATGGAATCTCCTCCCACATGCATTTTCCTCTCCTCACTGCTCCTCCTGCTTTCCCATAGCCTCTGTAAGCAATAATTACCATTGTGCAGGGTTTTATAATGTTGTTTTGTTTGTCTTATGCAGGTTTGATGGCGTTCAAAGGCCGAAAACCCTTTCCGCAGTCCATAAAGGGACAGGGCCGAAGGTTAACACATCTGAAGCCCAGATAACGCAGAAAAAGAGCTCCCTGGGTGTAAATTATGGGTTTTTAATCAATGTTTCATATACATTGGTAATTCAAATCAAACCCTCCATGCACTAAAGCCACCTGTCCATAACAGCAAAAGGAAAAGCACAGTGAAAGAGACGAAAGGTTAAAGGCTAAAACCAAGCAAAGTATGGATAAAGCGCAGTGATTAAAGAAATAAATAAAGGCAGAAAACCAAAGGAAAAAGATGATTAAAGGTTAATACAGTTAGCGGATAAAGACAAAAGCCCCGAAGATGATAAGAAGACCTAAAAGCCAAATCAAAGGCCTAAATAAAGTTCAAAATTCCAAATCAACACAAATCAATAAAGAAATCCTCCAAATGCCACATCAGTGAGGCAATTAAATCCTCAGAAATGCCACCTACAAGCTTATTTTCCTCAAAATAATATAAATTGAATGCACAGTCAGAGATATTTGCCAGAGACAGCTCAGAAGTAATTGCCAGCCTACCAAAAGCCTCCAAAGTCAACAAAAGTGACTGAAGTAGATAAAATTTAATGAAAAATTAATTAAAATAGAGTTAAAACATCTGAAATCTTCTCCATTAGGCCTCCCAAAGGTCAAGAAGCATTTACTCTGTATTAATTGAACAATTGGACCTCCTTTCACTCCACCTCTTCAATTCACCTATATATACCAAAAGAGGAGTCCATTGTAAATGTTGGTTGAATACTTATCAAGTGTAAATAGCTATCAAGGCATGCTGAAGCTCTGTTTTGTAATTGAAGAAAGATAGGCTGTGAAGAGAAGTTTGAAGTTGTAAAGACCTATTGGACTTGAAGATTGTAACTGGTTTGAACATCAAATATACAAGCTGATTTATGGGATCCTGGTCTATGTCAATAGTGATGTGTTTCTTACTGTAATTGTTATTTTACTTGTGTTTTCATACTTTCCACTTTCTTTGATAAAGAACAGAAAATATAGATTAGGATTTACTCTAAAGTACCCTATTTTTCACTGATAAATATTTATCTTTACTTTTTCTTCTAATTGCGTTTTGAGGATAATTCAATAGAGTATAACCAGTGAAGTGTTGGTGAGCCCATGTTTACTGAGTATAACTTGAGATATTGTCTTTGAAAGTTTCCCTAAGAGTATGCCAAAAGCAGGCTAGATTCAAATTTCTTACCTGATCTTAGGCTACTTTTTATGTTCACCTTCAATGTTTTCCTTTGAGAATATGCTGAAAGCAGACTAGGTTAAAAGTCCTTTTTCGATCTTAAGCTATTCTTTGTTTATCTTAAAATGTTTCCCTTTGAATATGTTGAAAGCAGGCTAGGTTAAAAGTCCTTACTTGATCTTAAGCTATTCTTTGTCTTAAATGTTTTCCCTTGAGTATGTCAACAGTAGGATAGGTTCAAAGTCCTTACCTGATCTTAGGCTGCCCTTTGTTTTCATATGTTTGCATTCCTTCAGCACACTTCTTGATGTTTCATACCATAACTCAATCTAAAAAGATCCTTTGATATAGATGACTTGCCCCATAGACCACACTTGAAACTTGTTGTGCAATTAAATCCTTTTGTGACTGCATAGCCCAATGGATTGATACGGTTTCTTACCTATCCTATTAGTTGAACCATTTTGTCAACTTGCTCACACCTTTACCCCTAAAAAATACTTCCTTCATTTTGATGATATCCATCCCAACCAAAAACAAACAAAACCCTTGTACTTCATAACTAGCCTAATATCATATCAAAATCCTTAGAGAAATACCTTTGAAAACACTTATATAGAGAGATCCCTCTCTAAATCCAGGAGGGCTAGATCCTAGGATTCCAAAGTGGTTTTGATGTAGGCTCTTCAGCATTTTTTCTTGCCAATCTTGCAAACTATGGAGACCTAATAGAGTGGCGACCATACTGGGGAGATAAACTATATTGAGTAACAGATAACTTCACAAATCAAAGAACCCCTATTTTTAAATGAAACAAGTGTCACCAAGACTAGTTATTATGGATTGTTGATGGTGAACAACAACCAAACTTCGAAAACAAATAAAAATCCTTCACCTAGCGACTCCATTGGTATTCAGTAGGCCTACTGACCCCAATGGTTTTTCTTAAGACTCCACTGGGAAACATTTATCATAACATCATGAAAACTCAGTTAAGAAGATTTTTAGGATTAAGTTTTCTTTGAAAAATATTAGTTAGCCTTTAAAAGACTGTCATACTTGGCTGAAATTTTATCATCATTGGGTCTCAAAACACCACATAGTGGCTTCTAGAAGAATTTATACTAGAGGCTATCCTGACCCAAATCCTCCTGAAATAGTTGATAATCCAGAAAGTATCCTTAGAAAAACTCCTAAATACAAGACTTCAACTGTTGTCAGACCAATTCAAAGAGCTAATTCTGTCCCTGAAAATCTCTCAGCTCTGCAAGATACACAAATTGACTTGAGAAACTCATCCAGAACTAAGTCACTTAGTGATATTGATCAGATAGACTTTGAGTCTCCACACTCACCCCAACATAGTGGTGAACATCCTGGTAGTAGAGAAACCACCCCACCTGACCTTCATTTCATTCATAACTTTGGTCTCTTTCATCCTAGATCCGCTCAACAGTCTCTTGCTGCTCCAAGTACTTCTATTAAATCCATACACTCACTATTCAAAATACTCCATTCCATCCTCCCCCTCCTTTCATAAACCCTCCACTTGTAAACCCCTCATTTATTCCACAACTTCCTATCATGGCAACATGGTATGCTCCTCTAGTCCTTCCTTTACCTTTAGTCAATTTTCCTTAGGACTATCAGTCCAAAATTCCCCATTTCACCAGAAGTGAACCCATTACTACTCAACAGCATGTAGACAAGGTGAATGATGCCTTTGATTATATGGAAATAGAAGATGAGATCATTAAGATGAGAATCTTCGCCCAAATTTTAGGAGGAGAGGCTAAGAAATGGTTTAAGGGTTTAACTCCTAATAGTATTAATGATCTCCCTTATTTGCATCAAACGTTCATAAACAAATGGGAAATGAGGAAGAACCCTCTCCAAATAATTTCAGATTACAACAATCTCAAGAGAAACCCTAGGGAAAGTGTTTAGAATTATTGCACTAGATTTAATAGTGTTTATAACGCACTACCCCCATAATTTAAACCTCCACAAGGCTCATATTTGGCCAAGTTCCCTGAAGGATTTGATCCTAAAATGGCTTATCAGCTAAGAGAAAGGGACCCCTTAACTTTATAAGATATGCAGAGGGGAGCCTTAGGTGTAGAAACAAATCTGATTGAGAAGAGAGCCAGAATGAAGGCTGAGAATAGGGTATCTTATAGGGATGAAGCTGCACCTTCCACATCAGACTCAAAATTGGAAAGGATGATGGAAAATATGATGGATAGGATGAGCATATATGAGAGAGCTCAATCTAGAGAAAACCAACCAGCTCCTCAAAATAGAAACAAATCCCAAAACCAGAATTAGAACTTTAGAAGAAATCAACCTCAGAACAGACAAAGAGATGCTGATTAATAGATCAGACCTCCTTTTCAAGAAAATTATGTTAATGAGGGTGAATAAACAAATGAACAAACAGAGGATGATAACATAAACATGTTGGGAGTAAGCGATGAGGATTTTGATTTCCTCATTGAAAGAAAGCAAGGTCTATATACACCGTATGATGATAGAAGACTAGAAACTGAATACTATGAACCAAATTTTGAAAATGCCATCATAGGAGTGCCCAAACAATATGACCTAAGAAGTAAAAATAATCAAGAAACTCCCAAGAAGAAAACCTCTGATAATTTAGCCAAAAAAAACCCTCTAGATACTTCCAAAAAGACAACTGAAAACCATGACATAAGGGCTGAAAGTTCTGATTCAAACAAGGGAAAAAACACCCAAATCAATGAAAAACAGAGTGGTGACCCTAGCCGCACTAGCACTTCAGCTAATGCTCCTGAAAAAACCATTTTGACTGCTGTAAATAGTAGAAATCAACAAGCTCATTTTGCTGATAAAAGAGTGACTAACAAGGCTAAAACAAACATTTTAAAAAAATCAGATTCCCTTTAGCCTAGAGAATGAAATTTCTAAAATCGATATCTCTGTCCCTCTCACTGAGTTAGTCACTCAAAATGCATATAGAGGCCAAGTTTTGAAAGCCTTGAACATAGAAGATGTTCATGACACTGTTAACTTAAATGATGATACACTAGAGCTTCTGTTTGGTCCAAAGATTGAAGGAAAATTTCAAGAAGGAACTACCCCTCCATTCTATGTCAGTTTGAATATCCATGATAAGATTTTGCACAATGATATGCATGATTCAGGGGCTTCACATAACCTCATGCCCAAAGTAATCATGGAGAGATTAGGCCTTGAGATAACCAGACCATATAAAGATTTATATTCTTTTGACTCTAGTAGAGTAAAGTGCTTAGGCTTGATCAAAGATCTTTGTGTAAACTTGACCCAGATCCTAGCCAAATGCCTAGTGATGGATGTGGTAGTGGCGGATGTGCCCCCCAAATATGGCATGCTTCTTTCAAGATCTTGGGGTGCTAAGCTGCAAGGTACTATGCAGATGGATATGACTTATGCCACCATCCCTGTCTTCAGTCAACCTAGAAGACTCTATAAGGAAACAGACATGAAATATATGGTGAGTAGTCAAGAAAGACTAGAAAACTCCCCTCTCTATTCTATACATACTAATATTGACTCATTCATTCTTTATAATGATGAGATTACTAATGAGCAAGAGTTAGTAAATGAAACATCAACCAAGATAGTGGCCACTCCATCCCCTAACATAGTGGCAGCCATAGATAAAGAGGAAAACAAGGAGAAAACTAAAACAAAATTTGCTAATTCAGAAAATCATAGCAAACAAATCTCAGATCTTGAGCATCAAAACAATCATAAACATAGTATCAATCATGGACATCAAAGAACAAATCCTCAAAACACTGAAAATATTGAGGAACAAAACAAAATTCAACATGATGTAGACCTACAAGAACAACGTAGTGATAGCTGTAATAAACGAGACATAGATGAAATAAAGGACAAGTCTGAAGACAATCCTCTTTGGAGTATGATTTTTTATGGGTCTTTCTCTAAAACTGGTGCAGGAGCAGGCATATGGGTGCACAACACTGAAAACAAACATGCTGAGGGTCATTCCTATAGATTAAACTTCCAATGCACAAATAACATAGCAGAGTATGAAGCTTTCCTTTTAGGCCTGCATTTATTGAAAAAATTAGGGGCCAAAAGAATAACAGTTCATGGAGATTCAGAGTTGATAATTAGGCAAGTAAATGGGGAATACACTATTAAACATCCCATAATTAGAGCCTATAGAGATGATGCCATGGACTTGTTAAAAACATTTGCTGAATTACAACTTACCTTTGTCCCAAGGAACCAAAACATTCTTGCTAATGGATTAGCCTTTGCTGCTAGAACTTGTCTAACACCTTATCAAACCAAGAAATGCACCACCCAAGTCAAATATAGACCAGCTGTCCCAAATAATAAAAAATACTGGCAAGTTTTTGATAGAGATAAACAAATAGAAGACTTCTTACAGTCCAAAAATGAATTTGAAATGCCAAAGTCAGATTCAGATTATGAACAAGATTGTCCTATTGAAGAAAACCCACTTTCTGAAGAAGAAAAATCTCCTGAAATTGCTGATATAAATCTATTAACCCATGAAACCAAACATACAACAGAAAATAGCATAGATCTAGAAAAAGAAGACTTAGAAGTGCTGCAATCTAAATATCAAAGCTTGCCAAAAGGACTGGTCCCATTAGAAGAAATTTTTGACTTGAATGATGTTGCCAAAAAGCCAAAACAGGAACCTATTGAAACTGAAGTGGAAGAATGCAACATAGGCAGTGAGGAAAAGCCCAAAATGATCAAATTGTCCAAGACACTGCTAGCTCATATTAAACTGAAATACATTGAGGTTTTTAAAGAATTTTCTGATGTATTTTCATGGAGCTATGAAGATCTAAAATCATATGATACAGAAATAATCCAGAGAAGATATTCCTCAAAGAAAACCAGAAGCCTTTTAAACAAAATTGTGCAGAATCAACCCTATTCAATTACCTCTGGTAGAGAAAGAAACTAGAAAAATGTATGATGCTGGAATTATAGTCCCTGTTAGATATTCAAACTAGGTATCTAATCTTGTATCAGTTAGGAAGAAAACAGAAGAAATAAGGCTTTGCATTGACTTTAGAAATTTAAACAAAGCATCATTAAAAGACAACTACCCCTTGCCCAAAATGGATCATATCTTACAAAAGGTCGTTGGTTCTAAAATAATTTATTTGCTAGATGGATTCTCAGGTTACAATCAGATATTGGTACATCTCGATGATCAACTTAAAACAACCTTTACTACACCCTAGGGTACTTTCATATATTTGAAAATGCCCTTTGGTTTAATGAATGCTGGTGCCACATTTTAGAGAGCCATGGATATAGCATTCTCAGAAGAAATATGTTACCTTATAGTGATTTACTTAGATGATATCACTTTCTATTCAAAAGCAGATGAAGAACACCTAATACGCTTGAGAAAAGTCTTTGAGAAATGCAGAAAATATGGGTTGTCCTTAAATCCAAAGAAAACATTGTTTGGTCTCCAAGAAGGTAAAATTCTTGGACATATCATATCTGAAGAAGGAATAAGGATAGACCCAAAGAGGATTGATGGTATATTGCAAATAAACCATCCTAGAAACATCAAGGAGCTTCAATCTTTCATTGGGAAGATTAATTTCTTGAGAAGGTTCATACCCAATTTAGCTAAACTCCTTAGAAACATGACAAACATGCTTAAGAGAGAAGAAGGAGTTAAATGGACCTTAGAAGAAAATAAATCACTTGACCTGGTAAAACAAGCACTTACCAAAACACTAGTTCTCATTAGTCCTGATTTTACAAAATATTTCTTCATTTTTTCATTTGCATCAGAACACACAGTAGCTGCTATCCTATTACAGAAAAACTTGAAGGGACAGGAGGAGTCAATTGCATTTTTCAGCAAGGCATTAAGAGATGCACCTTTGAAGTACAACATAATGGAAAAACAAGCCTTTGCCTTGGTCAAAACCTTAAAATACTTCAGAGTTTATGTTTTACATTCCCAAATTATAACATTTGTGCCTCATTCAGTTGTAAAAGACATATTGACCCAAGATCCAGATGGAAAAAGAGGAAAGTGGATTTCTGTAATTTTGGAATATGACTTAGAAATAAAGCCCACTAATCTCATAAAAGGTCAAGGACTAGCAAAAATTATGGTTGAATCCAAATTTCAAGCTCTTGATATAAACATGTTTAATGCATTAGATGAACAGGAGGAGTTGACAACTCTAATTATTGAAAATCATTTTCTGAATTCATCTTCGTATGCTGATATTTTGTATGTTTTGCTCAATCTTAATGCCCCTCCTAGTTTGTCTAAAACAAAGGCAAGATTCTTAAAGTTGAAAGCTTTAAATTACTAAATTTTGGATAAATGTTTATATTGGAAAAATGCTAGCGGATTATTGCTTAAATGTTTGCCTAAGAATGATGCAGATAAGATCAAGCATGAGTTTCATGAAGGAGAATGTGGAGGCCACCTCTACTGGAAGTCAACTGCTAACAAAATCCTTAGAGCTGGTTATTACTGGCCCACTCTCTTTCAAGATGTCCACAAAATGATTACTACCTGTCACAAATGCCAAATTTTTGAAGGCAAAAGAAAGCTGCTTCACTTACCTCTGCAACCAATAACTGTTGAAGCCCCTTTTCAGCAGTGGTGTCTAAACTTCATTGAGGAAATCCATCTTGCCTCATCTGCCCAACATAAATAGATCCTTTAGGTATAATTTATAAATAATGTATTATATTGGGTCATTCTACAACATATCACCCTCAAGGTAATGGGTTGGCAGAATCCTCAAATAAAAGTTTGGTAAACATAATCAAGAAGTTGTTGGAAGATAACAAAAAATCATGGCACAGTAAGCTAGTACATGCTTTATGGGCAGACAGACTAACAGTTAAAAAATCAATTGGAATGTCCCCCTACCAGCTAGTTTATGGGATAGATGCAATATTTCCAACCAGTCTAGGAGTGCCAGTCATGAAGTTGATCCAAGAAGTACAGTCTCAAGATGATGATATGACAAGAAGAATAAACCAGACTATACATCTACAACAAAACAGAGAAGAAGTATACATCAGAGCACAACAACTACAAGAAAACATCAAGAAGTTGTTTGACAAAAGAACCAAGGCAAATGATTTTAAGATTGGTGATAAAGTATTGAAATGGGATTCAAGGAGAGAAGATAAGGGCAAACATGGAAAATTTGATAACTTATGGCAAGGCCCTTACCTTATTCAATTTGCTATTGGAAACAATGCATTTTTCTGCAAGAATTGGATGGAGCTGAATATTTTGGAGGTCCTGTCAATGGCAGGATGCTCAAACATTATTTTTGTTAACTTATATTTTAAAAATTTTCCAAGTTTTTTCTGTTCATTGTATATAACACTGCTTTTAAATTTTAGAAAAGAAAAAATACAAAAACAATAGCAAAAGAGAAAAGAGGGCAGAAATAAAAGAAGAAAGGTACAACCCCATACCAAAAAAGAAAGGAAAAATCTGAAAGTGTGCAAGCTTAAATGCCACTACTTGAAAAAATCACTGTTACTTAGTCATACAGCCTAATCATGAATAGATAGGTTTTAATTTACTACTGATAGGTTAGTGAATCAGATTAGCCAAACAATTTAATCTTGGCTTATCAGTAGAATAGATTAGGATAGAAACAAATGGCTCTAATCAGATCAAAACCTGAGCCAAAAAGAAGAAAAAGAACTAGTTCTAATATGCTAAAAACTTGAACCAGGTAAAGAAGAACAACTCTAAAAGATCAAAATCAGAGCTGAGGAAAGAATGAAGGATGTTTTAAATTTTCAGATCTTAAGCCTTCAAAATTTTGTTTTTAATTTCTGCAAATCAAGTCTATCAGCAGCTTGTACATACAACCTTAGACACCATAGCAAATCAGACAATTTAATCCCAGTTTTGCTATGTTTTAATTTTCTGTTTTAGAATATAGAGAATAAAATATGTCAAACAGTTTAAACCTGGCAGATAGTAGCTTAGGTAGAGAATTTATGAGTCCAACTGTTTAATCTGCACTCATGGAAGAAACAAGGGTAGATTTAGATTAGTTTCCTGCTTTCAATAAAAGAATAAAATGTGATGTCAAAGGTTTGCAAGTCTAAGTGCACCTTATGAAGAAAAAATGTTAGGAAAGTAGGCTATGTAGGTAGTGTTTTGGGGGGTTTTCTGTTTGATGTCATAATGATCATCTTTTTAAACAACATGAGTAAGGAAGAAAAGGTTTTCAAGGATAAGGCATAGGTCTACATTCCAGAGATAAAATTCTGAAGTTCTTGACACCTCCAAGGAGCTGCCATCCCCAAGTGGAGCCACTGTTAGCCATCAGTAAATTTTTGTCATAGAAAATGATGTTTAAAACAGGTCTTGAGCCTTCAAGAGATTATTTTCACAGAAAATTACTCATTCTTGAAGCCTTCTGGTGTTTTCTAGCTTAAGAGTAATCTTCACTACTATTTTCTTCAAAAAATCCTCAAGAAGACTTGTTGTATAAAGAATATTGTTTTCACCATTTTCTCCATCTTTTTACCTCTCTCTCTTCCTCCAAAATTCCCCCATATCACTCATTTTTCCCCTTTACATATCCCTCATTTTCCCCTGTTAAAAACCTCTTTTTCCTCTCCTTTTACCCTCCATTTAATCAAAATCCCCTTTAAACCTATAAAAACCCCTTTTTTATGGTTTAAATTATCCTATTTTACTTATCAAAACACTAAAAAACCCCCAAAAAACCCATTTTTGGGCTTATTCCGACCTTTTTTCAAACATGGGGCTTTAAGCCCCCTTGGCTTAAGCTCTCTTCCATTTTTTCGTCATAGAACCTTGAGCCTGCGACCAGGCGCTAGCCCCTATTGCAATCGCACTTCGGCATTTTCCAATTCTTCATGCTTTTCCTTTTTCTCCGCCTATTTGTGAAATACCGATGCGATCTACCACTATAAATCTGAGCTGTCGATCTCATTCCGATCCGATGACCCTCGCTCCATCGGCGATCTCCTTTTCCTTTGTCCCAAACCCTTTAACCCACCGATGGTCGATCTGCCGATTGGATCTGAGCCTTTTATTCCACATAGAATCCAACGGCTATCGGCGCATCGCAAGTTCCCCCCTCCGATGGATCTCTCCCGCCGATGTGATCCTGCGATCAAATCTCCATCATCGATCTCGATCTTGGTCAATGGCGTGCACTTCATCGCCATCGCGCATCGACGTTCGTAAATCTTCTTTCCCCTTACCTTTTTTTTACTCTGATGGACCGATCTCCCGAGGGCTTAAATCCCCAGCCCCTCTTTCCTTGGCTCCCGGTCCCATGCTCCTCCATGGGACCATGCCCCAGCACCAAGTTTTTAGCCCCCATTGCATCAGAAAATCGTGTTTTTCTTCATCACACATTAATTTTCCTTCGTTGATAATCAAAACCCCGACTTGATCTGCATTGTTGATCTACCTAGATCAACGACTGTCAGCGCTCCATCAAAGCCTCCTTATTTCATCGCTCCCATCCTTTTTCCCCCCGACAGCAGATCTCCACCGTTGATCTGTGAGATCCAATGGTTGTCCTTAGCCCCTTTCCTTCATGAAATCTCGCTATCCCCAGACCCTTATCCCTCTGCTCTTGGTCCCCTACTCCTCTACAGAACCGCACATTCTCCACTCCTTAAGCCTCCTTCCCTTACCTTTGTTTACTCCCACACCCCTTGTAAAATGCATTTTCCTTTGTATTTCCCCCGCCATACTTGTCAAATCCTAGAGAAATCTCAACCATAGATCAAAGGCCTCAAGCCTTGATCTAACGGCCACCATGCTCCCACCAACCACTTGACCATTCCTTATCCTTTCACCCCTGCAATCGATCAACACTGTAGATCTTATTGATCTAGCGGTTATCGTTTAACCCGATCGAACAACCCGTTGCAAATAACATCCCGCTACTAAACAAAAGAGCTAACGCCAGCATTATGGCCCACCTCCCACTACTCTGTCACATCTCCCAATTGCCGCTTGACACCTGGCTCGCACTACATCCTCGCTCGAGCACTTTCCATCTATTGCGCTCACTTGTAGCCGTTAGATCTGCACCCCCAGTTCCAACAGCCTACATTCTATTTCGCGCAAATTTTCATGTCGGGGTTTAACAACCCAAATCCACGTGAAACTGATGGTTTCATAAGGAACAAGTGTCGTGCCCTATATGGTATTGCGTTCAAAACACGCAAAACTGTTTACCGCTTGGATGCTGCGTGAAAACCACCGAAAATTTTCCGAAACCACCAATCCATATTTCGCGCCCAAATTCACATTTGAACCCCGTTTTCGCAGATATCTCCATGGAATCTCCTCTCGCATGTATTTTCCTCTCCTCACTGCTCCTCCCACTTTCCCACAGCCTCTGTAAGCAGTAATTACCAATGCGCAGGGTTTTATAATGTTGTTTTGTTTGTCTTATGCAGGTTTGATGGCATTCAAAGGATGAAAACCCTTTTCGCAGTCCATAAAGGGACAAGGTCGAAGGTTATCACATCTGAAGCCCAAATAACACAGAAAAGGATCTCCCTGGGTGTAAATTCTGGGTTTTTAATCAATGTTTCATATACATTGGTAATTCAAATCAAACCCTTCGTGTGCTAAAGCCACCTGTCCATAACAGAAAAAGGAAAAGCACAGTGAAAGAGACGAAAGGTTAAAGGCTAAAACCAAGCA
The DNA here is from genome assembly GCA_034641835.2 of Pinus albicaulis. Lineage (NCBI taxonomy): Eukaryota > Viridiplantae > Streptophyta > Pinopsida > Pinales > Pinaceae > Pinus > Pinus albicaulis. The sequence goes on along the minus strand of JAXQQM020074564.1, from coordinate 91,858 downwards.
AAGTATGGATAAAGCACAATGATTAAAGAAAGAAAAAAAGGCAGAAAACCAAAGGAAAAAGATGATTAAAGGTTAATACAGTCAGCGGATAAAGACAAAAGCCTTGAAGATGATAAGAAGGCCTAAAATCCAAATCAAAGGCCTAATTAAAGTTCAAAATGCCAAATCAACACAAATTAATAAAGAAAGCCTCCAAATGCCACATTAGTGAGGCAATTAAATCCTCAAAAATGCCACCTACAAGCTTAGTTTCCTCAAAAGAATACAAATTGAATGCACAGTCAGAGATATTTTCCAGAGACAACTCAGAAGTAATTGCCAGCCTACCAAAAGCCTCCAAAGTCAACAAAAGTGACTGAAGTAGATAGAATTTAATGAAAAATTAATTAAAACACAGTTAAAACATCTGAAATCTTTTCCATAAGGCCTCCCAAAGGTCGAGAATCATTTACTCTGTATTAATTTAACAATTGGACCTCCTTTCACTCCACCTCCTCAATTCACCTACATATACCATAAGAGGAGTCCATTGTAAATGTTGGTTGAATACTTATCAAGTGTAAATAGCTATTGAGGCATGCTGAAGCTCTGTTTTGTAATTGAAGAAAGATAGGCTGTGAAGAGAAGTTTGAAGTTGTAAAGAACTACTAGACTTGAAGATTGTAATTGGTTTGAACATCAAATATACAAGCTGATTTATGGGATCCTGGTCTATATCAATGGTGATGTGTTTCTTACTGTAATTTTTATTTTACTTGTGCTTTCATACTGTGTACTTTCTCTAATAAAGAACAACAAATATAGATTAGGATTTACTGTAAAGTGCCCTATTTCTCACTGATAAATTTTTATCTTTATGTTTTTTTCTAATTGTGTTTTGAGGACAATTCAATAGAGTATAACCAGTGAAGTGTTGGTGAGCCCATGTTTACTGAGTATAACCTGAGATATTGTCTTTGAAAGTTTCCATAAGAGTATGCCAAAAGCAGGCTAGATTCAAAGTTCTTACCTGATCTCAGGCTACTTTTTATGTTCACCTTCAATGTTTTCCTTTGAGAATATGCTGAAAGCAGACTAGGTTAAAAGTCCTTATTTGATCTTAAGCTATTCTTTGTTTATCTTAAAAATTTTTCCTTTGAATATGTTGAAAGTAGGCTAAGTTAAAAGTCCCTACTTGATCTTAGGCTATTTTTTGTCTTAAATGTTTTCCCTTGAGAGTATGTCAAAAGCAGGATAGGTTCAAAGTCCTTACCTGATCTTAGGCTTCCCTTTGTTTTCATATGTTTTCTTTCCTTCACCACACTTCTTGATGTTTCATACCATAACTCAATCTAAAAAGATCCTTTGATATAGATGACTTGCCCCATAGACCACACTTGAAACTTGTTGTGCAATTAAATCCTTTTGTGACTCCATAGCCCAATGGATTGATACGATTTCTTACCTATCCTATCAGCTGAACCATTCTGTCAACCTGCTCACACCTTTACCCCTAAAAAAGAATTCCTTCATTTTGATGATATCCATCCCAACCAAAAAAAAAAAACCCCTTGTACTTCATAACTAGCCTAATATCATATCAAAAGCCTTAAAGAAATATCTTTGAAAACACTTATATAGAGATATCCCTCTCTGAATCCAGGAGGGCTAGATCCTAAGATTCCAAAGTGGTTTTGATGTATGCTCTGCAGCGTTTGTTCTTGCCAGTATTTCAAACTACATAGACCTAACATGATGGATATGCTAAATTCCCATTGATGTTACCATTATGATAACCATGATGGATGTGTCCCATATGTTAGCTAATTACATTAGTTTTGATTCAAAATGAACAACGATGTGAATGACTAGGTCATGTTGATGTTTCTATTATGATAATGACTAACACTGAGAAACTTTGTTACTGATGATTATTGAGTATGATAGGAAACCACCAGAGGGACTCGCATATGATGAGTTGACAACATCTGGTTTGATAGAAATTAATATTTTGTCTTTGAAATTAGAATTTTAGTTTGAAACTTGTTATATATATATATATATATACTCTGATGATATGTCAGTGGTTGCAAGAACATGTTAGTTGCTTGGCCTAATGACTCACATATGGGTGATGGGGTTTTAAAATTAGATGGAACAACATGGGAGGGGTGGTACAGTGTCCCTGATCTCACCCACTAGCACTCCTACCGTGACTTAGGCTAGAAAGGTCGAAATACCTTCGCCTTGAAGATCATGATGTCGTGGGGGCAGGTCCCAAATTTGGGTCACTCACAAGGATTTTCTGGGGGGCGAGCATCAAGGTAGATTCCTTGATCCATAGCACCATTAGTCTCACTATAGCAGGCAACAAACGAGATGATAGGGGTCTCTGTCATTGCACCTATAATTTCCCCTCGTAGCCACTGTATACTTGAAGGGAAAGTGGTGTGGCAACCTTGGAACTTCAAGAGAAATTCTTGAAGGGCACGACCGACTTGGCACCCTTGGCATCAAAAATAAACTCTTAGGCATGGCACCCTTGGAACTTCGAATGGAATTTCTTGAAGGGCATGACCAATTTGACGCCTTCGACATCATTAAAGAAACTAATAAATATAATCAATATATGAAAATCCTACTAATTCGTATCAAGTGATATATGATGTTAGAACCAAGGGAATTAAATCAAGAATAAAACTTAGGGTAAGGGAAGAATATGAAGAAATAAAATATTTTTCCATGATAACTTTACCCTTTCCATATTAAAACAAAATATTAAGTGGATTGTACATAAGTAACTTAATTAGGCAAAAGGGGGAAAGAGGGACATAGAGTTAAGTATAAATATTAATTAAAAACTTCATTAAGAGAAGAGGGTGGTGAATTAAAATAAGATTAATAGATTAAAATTGAAGAAATTTAGAGAACTTCCATGTGGCAAGAGCCAACATAAGAATATTCATCTAAGAGGAAAATTGAGTTAAATTAGGAGGTAGTTAGGGGGACAAAATCTGAGACTATCAGTTAACTTCAGTAATAAACACAAATTAAGGAGTAGGAAAGGGGGGATCAAGAGACAACTAGGAGAAGAAATAGGAAGTCTGGTTGGGGTGAGGAAAATACTATTTTAAATTAATAATTAAGTAAATTATTTTTGGAGAGTCTTGATGAGAGGGTGACACATGGGTGGGTGAATAATAAAATTTTGCATTAATAAAAAAATAATTATTATGCATGAAATTCCAAGTGTCACCTATGAAGTCTTCTATAAAATAAGTGGAAAGCGAAGATAAATGGACTTTTTCTTACCCGATTGTTGGATGGAGGAGATTATGCCATTGTGAGTGGTTACGAGCTATAGTTGAGTTTGGTGAGGTAGAGTATTTTAGAGAGGGGACTCTTGAGCCAAGAGGTGCTCACCTCTATCAGCTAGCACATTCCTTCATTGTACAACCCCATTGCATCTCAGGGGTTCGCGGGGAAGGAGAGTTGCCAAGGAGTAGGCTAGGAGGTCAACCGATCAGTCATTACATTCAGATCAAGCACAAAAACATTCATGCTTGGAGGTAGATGACAAAAAAGGAGCTAAAGTAGTAGCAAGTCAAGTTTGAATCTTGTCTAAGGGTGAACGATACATGTGTTATTTATAATGTTTTTTTTAATATGACTTCATTGTGCCTATAATCAACATGTAAATTAGGTGTATGTGTAATGAAGTTAAATTCGTGGATGTTTGATATAAGCAAATAATATTTTTGATTTCTCAATTATTCATCTACTTATGATTCTAGTCTTAATTGGTTCTACAAAAAAAAAAAAATGGTTAGTCCTTACATAATACATAATCTCTGAATAGCCGCATACTAAAGATTCATTGAATAAGGAAAAAATGAGATAGCTTTAATTATCTGAGTCTTCACCACCTTCCTTGCATTTGAATATCTATAGTATGAAGAGTGATTTATCCATCACCTCCCTTTATTTTTAGCGTTGGAGGCCTTAGGTTCCCATCTGAGTGCAGAGGAAACAATTCGAGCAATTCTCCCCTCTTTCCATATTCTGTTGAAATTGCTAGTCCCTACTCATTAAATAAAATGTAACTTAAATTAGAATTTGAAAAACATATTTGAGAACTTTGAAAGCTAGAATATAAACAACGTATTTGAAAATTTTGAAAATTGGTTGCTGAATGGGGAAAATTCATTTGCATATATGTTTGAAATCAATAATAAAAGTGAAGGAATTTGGATGTAAATGTATTATCTGACAGCTGAAGAGGAAAAGTATGTAACAAAAGAAAATATTTGATTTAACTTCTAACACTGAAGGCTCATTGCATTTCTTGAATAGGTTGGAAATATAATAAAGAAGAAATAGACTAGCCAATTATTTGACTTGGCTTTTCATTTTAATTGTAGTTTTCTCAATATTTTGGTAATCTGATAGATATGAAAAAAGTTAATTGTTAACTTTTTAACTTTGTGCATATCCATCAAAATTTCGAGAACATTTAGAAACCTAAAATGAGTTATGCTCAAATCCCTTTGAAAACAACTTGGATCGCTTTCTTATGCATTTAAAAAAATATTTCCCTATTAATATCCAAATCATAGAAATCGACAATCGATAATATACTTACTTGAGATAAAAATGTAGCTATATTCATCGAAGTCTTGCAGGTAATGTTGCAGGTTGGGGTTGAACACAGATAATGCCAAAAAATAAGTATTTGTTAGGAAAATAGATAAAATGATTGAAAAACATAAAAAAACAATGTAGAGTTTACCAGGGGTTAAAGGGGTGCAGGGTGGCCCCAAAGAGAGCTCTGTGATTTCCTTCTCATATTGAGAAGACTCTTGCACGGAATTTTTTTCTTTCGAGTCTCTTGCTTGTTAGATGATCCAAAATAAATTTTATCATAGGTTATAATGTTTGAATAAAATAATTATTAATTTAAGATATTAAATTAATAATTATTATTCTAGAATATTTAATAAATCTTTGAGATACTTAGAAATAGAAATTTGTTATTAAAAATAGGACTCTAGAAAAGAGTCGTTTCCTAGGCTCTAAGTTAGGAGTAAAGTTAGTAGAATAGTTAGAAGCTCATTTAATGTAATTGGACACTTGTTATTTAATAAGTGATCCATAATTAGTGGAAGTTAGGACATTGAGCTTATAAATAGCTCATTGCAAGAGTGTTTTTGTTGTTCGGGTGTAAACTCTTGCATAATTCCAATGTAATTATTTTTTTGTGATTAATAAAATTACGTGTACGAGGACACTTCTGCCATTATTCTTGTAGTGACTGTTTTGAAATCAATAAAAAACACTCTTTTCTTCTAAATCTTTGTAGGGTTTGAGTAAAATCAAAATATATGTGACCTCATGTGGAGTAGGGTTAGTACAGATACATTTTGCGCATAATTCTTTTTGAAGCTTCTTATGCTTTTGGGTTGGATTCTTCCAGAAGCTTCTTATGCTTTTGGGTTGGTCTCTAGTGAGGCAATACATTTGATTCATTTCTCCACTCTGAAATTCTAATATGTGGATATCCAATATTAAGAAAGCCTAACCAATTTTGCTGTGACGAACTTCGAGATTTGACATCTATGGGTGGAGGGAAGGAACAAGGTGCCATACTTTTTTATATTTCCTTACTGAAAGATAATAAAAACCCCAAATCAACCAAAATTAACTTGCTATTGACTTATATCATATAGTCAATATATATAAGAAGTTTCAATAGCTATATGAACGGGAAGTGGACGATTTTAAATGATTTTTTTGGGGCAACATTAAGAATCTGAAATTGGACTCATGATAAATTCTTTAATTAATGAGGGTATGTGGTAAGCAAATAGTGTATCAATGTACTTTCCTTTCAATTATTATTTTTTTTTTTCTAGTAACTTGTATAACCAATGAAATATTTTAAAACATTTTTTTCCTTATTTTAAAATTGATAATTATTGTATTTTTTTAATTTTTTTTTCTAAAATTTTGTATAACCATGCAATGTTTTAAAACATTTTTTTCTTATTTTAAATTGATATTAGGTTTTTTCATTTTAAAATTGATATTAGAGTAAATTATTTGATTGTAATTTTGATAATATAATTTAATAAGTACATTGAGTGAGATTTATAATATCCACTTATTTATAATTATAAAAAATAAAATAAAAGTGTAATTTATTTATATTTATATTTATAATTAATCCAAAAAAATTATTATCAATACACATCTATTTATATATGAGATAATGTAATAAGAATTCTCTCTCTCTCTCTCTCTCTCTCTCTCTCTCTCTATATATATATATATATATATATATATATGTCATGTTATAACAATACAGGGTTCCTTTGTCATAACAATGACCTTCCTTCAAGGCTTTCCATCTTTAATAGCCATCATCTATCATGTATCATACACTTACAATTACAATATATATATATATATATATATATATACAACTTATAAATTCCAAGTCTATTTCATAAATTTCATAAGTATGAAATTCCTTCTCATGGGGTTTGGCTCTTAGCATAGTACCTAATATTACACTCATTTTCATATTTGAGACCATTCCACCTACAATCTAAATTTTTTAATCAACAAAAAAAAAGTGATTATCTATGCCTATAATCCTTTCTTTCAATATTTACTACCATCCATGAGGTGTTCTCAGAATAATATTAACAAACTAATAATTAAATCATTTTTAGTTGTTAATCATACTCAATTAAATGGAACTATGTTTCAATGTACATGTGTTACTTAGCATACCTACCATTACAAGATAAAACTAAATATTTATTCCAATAAACAGATGTGTCGATACTCATAATCACATCTACTCAATCCATCCCTGTCGCTTGATTTCAAAATCATACATTTCTATATCATGTATTCCACCATCATCAATTCGAATGTCTAACCAATACTTCAACACATCATCTAGTCGCCCCCCACATGTACCTCGAACATACTACAAGTAAAGTCCTTTCTCTACTATATATTACCTTAGGAATCCTCTCCTTTATAGGTGCTCCTCACTATTTTCCAGAAGGTTATAGTCTACAATGGAAATATAAGCAGGGAGACAAGTGGACATTTGTGTAGTACTATACACTTCCATATCCATCAACAATATGGTCTCACACATTAGCTCTATTGGAATTCACTATCATGTGTTATACAAATTCATAACATGATTTTGTTACCCATTCACTCATTATAAGTGAATCAATCATGAGATACTAATTCATGGTTGAATCAAAAGGATTATAAAAATCTTTCCATACCAAAATATTCTTCATTCATCATATCCAACCTAGGTATCATTATAGTACATGCATTCAATCATAAACAAATAAATGAATATATAAAGTATGCATAAAGGAATTCTTACTCCAATCATTACAAGTCATATATATTGGCATGATTAATTTTCATATTTGGATAGTTTCCTTTAGCATTCATGACGTTAATTGATCATTTGATGTCTCGTGGGAACTCAGATGATCCCTTAATCAACTTCTTGACAAGCATCCTATCATCTTTATCCTTTTCACAAGGTTTTATATCATAGGCTACTTCATCATCAACATTTTCAACCATCGTTGAGATTTTCAATATTTGAAATGTCAAATGTTTCAAGTGGACACTCCACCCATCATCAAGGAAAAAAAGGAAATAAAATATGAGGTGGTTTTAGTAATGAAAAGAGAATATAAAGGTAACAGAAAGGAGTTAACCGTGAAATAAGAAAATGGGTTCCAAGGAATGGAAAAGATCTTTAAATAATATAAAGAATAAAATATACCTTAGGAGAAATTTGAGGCATAAATTATTAAGAAGCCAATGAAGACAAATATTTATAGACTAATTAAAGGTTTCAAAAAAATATTAAAATATGGATTAAAATATTAAATTGTTATTTTTTAAATTCAAGGTATTTTGGATTCATCAAAATTGTTTCAACAAGCCATGCGCTTTGCTGAAACAATGTGGAAACAATTTCATGTTTTGGAGAATCCTCTAGAATATGGCGTGATAACAAGATTATGGAATATTTTAGATGATAGCTAATACTTACAAGAAAACATATCATAATATTTCAAATTAGAATATTTGTGTCAAACCATGATTTTTTGATCAATAGAGGATGAGAGGATGTTTAGTGCACTATCATATTTGAAGTCAAATTTGAGGAACAAACTTGATAAACATATGGATATATGCCTAAAATTATATGTAGCAAAGTATGACATTAACTATTTTCCATATGAGAGAGCACTAGATCTTTGGTGATAATATTGTGATAGAAGGGGCGAAGACAATACAACAAAATTCTCTAATAAAATTGATATGGAACACGATATTTTGGAGGATCAAAATTACAATTCACGTGGAAAAGATTTTGTTCAGAATGAAGAAAATGATGATGAAATTGAGAAGTGGAAAATTGATATACCACAATATTTTATCTATTCCAATATACATGAAGTCCCAAATGACACTTATTTTAGTATACATGTTCCATAGGTTGTGTATGAAAAATTGAATGGAATAGTACAAATGAGGTGATTCCTTTTATTTGATTAAATTTGTTGTTCCTCTATTTTTGGTGCATGTTCTAAATTATTTATCACAACAACATTACTAATATTATATGCCAATTTGACATTGAATTTGCGGTAATAACATGTTATATATTTTCTATTCTTTATTGTAACATTGAATCCATATTTCCTTGCTGAAATGTTTTTTAAGATTGATGTCTTGATAATTAACTATTACTTTATCCCTTTCTTGTATGTGCAGTGGAAGATCATGTTGCTTTAGTACATTCCTACGGAAGATCAGGATGCAGATATTCTGACGAAGGCACTCAACAGGAGAAAATTCAAATACCATAGAGGCAGGATTGGGGTGAAGGATAATCCCTATCTTGTTGAGAGAGAGCGTTGAGATTCAACAAGATGATGAGCTTAGTGAAAATTAAGCACCTTCACTAAGTGGGGCCCGCAGGCTATTTTTAGGTGTATGTCTATTTTTAGACATGGTGAGCATATTCTATAAGTTGCAGGATGCTATTTGTTGATGGTTGGTCAAATGTGAAAAATAGATGAAGTTATGTTTTTATAATATTGGGTGAAGTCTATTTATAGACCGTCAATCTAAAAATAGATGCATGTCGATTATTATTAGCCCTTAATAATAATCCGACAATAAATATCAACTTATTCTCTTGGAGCACTTTATTTCAGTGAAAATATTTGGCAAATCAGTGGGCTGAAGGAATCTAGGGTGTTTGGTGACTCATGCAAGGAGGACTCAGTTAGAACTGAAGTGGCAAAGTTGTGACAGAGTTGGAAGAGTAGTTATGGGAGTTGTTATTTAGTTTAACTCAATTAAGTGAGCTAAACTCAGTTGAGCTAGTTGTAACTAGTCTAACTGAAAGATACACTGGTGAGAGTTTAGTGAATTAATTAGTTAATTAATTCACAACTAATAACTCACTAACAACTGAACAAATACAACAGTTAACTACTTGCATGTCAGTTCTAGTGGAGACCCAGTGGAGTGATAGGTGAAAGGGTGAGATGGATTATCTGTTGTGACTATAGTGATGCATTCAATGCATTGGCACACATTGGAGATGCCAATGAGGATTGCGCAGTAAAGGTAAGGCCAATTCAAATTCATTCAGAGGTCTTATTCAGCAGGGATTACGCAGTGGAGGCAGGCTGTCAGGAGGCAAGAAATTGGTGCATAGATATGCAAATTTCTGCATGACAGTGTGTAATGATTGTTGATTGTACTGAGAGCTTTATGTACTAAGCTTTTTATGAGATTGTTACATGATTCCATTGATATACATAATATATGATAGTTGAGGTTTTTAGTTTTAAGCTTTCACGTTAAACAACTATGTTTATGTGCGATTGCTTTTCTTCATGAGTTTTGCAATTGGTGATTTAATTTCCGCAAAGAATTAAGTGGAAGGATTCTATATTTAACATACGATTAATTTTTTATATTAGGAGGATCTGGTAATACTATCAGTATTAATAAATTTCTACAGTATATTCCCCGCCAAAGATTAATTATATGGCAACCTATTCCATGCCTGCGCCAATTTATGATCTAGTATGTGATGTAGTTCATCATTTACTAGGAGCATTGGAGCCTGGTATTTCCATTGGACCCCTTGATACTTTTCAGAGAATTGTTATTCCATCTAATGAGAACCTCTTGGAAGCCATGGCCTCATAGAATTCATGATTAAGTTTCCTTGAAGTAGAGTTCTGGGCCTTTTATTATATCTCGTAAATTCCCAGTTGAGTCTTTCACTTTATCTCATAAATAAACCTTCATTCCATCCACTTGTTAGTAACCAATAGTTTAATTAGGCGAATGAAATGAAGCTTGGGGGGAATGTTCCTCAGTTTCCGTCATTATGTGTTGGCCGGATAAATCGATCTTGCGGACAAGACCGATCTCCCTAGTATCAGAAGATAGTATAGCAAAAAACAGACAATTAAATCTATCTTTCTCTAGATATATAATGATTTATAAGTAAATGCTACAAAGGTGTTACGATCCTACCTCAATCCAATGCTTGTTTGAAGTAGATGTCCTTCGCCCGAAAGAGTTATCCTTGAAGACTTTCAATCACAAACAAGAAAACATTAATAGCACCTACATAGCATATATTTATCTATCATATCTATTATGGTGATCAAGGAATCCATAAAATAAACAATCAAATGACAGTTTATTGAGAAAAACAAACTTATTTGTATTAACTTTGAAATAGTAGAACAACCTTACAACCTTTTCAGCCTTGATGATGAGCAGATCCTCCCTGGGTCCTGTTAGGGTTCCGTGATTTGGCCAATTGGTGAGCCAAATGACGATGTAACATCAAACCAAGCTTTGGAGCCCAAGGACCTAGCCTTCCTAGACTCAGAGAGGGCTCTCTCTATATGTGTAAGGGATATATGTTTGTTTGCTTATTGTGTTCTGATTTTAGGCTAGTTATGAAGTAAGTTTTTTGGTTTTTTAAGTTGTGAGGGATGAAACTGATCGAAAATGTAAGATAGGTAAAAGATGTCAGATCAACTGGGCTATGGGGTCAAAAAGGTCAAGGAAGCTATCAGATGATGATACAAGGCTGCTGTAGGGCCGATTTGATTCAAGGTAGAAAGGATCTTGGGGCAAAATGGAGTAAATGTACATTAAGTTTGTGAAAGACGAAGGATTTAAAGCATAATTAGTTTGATAGCAAACATAAACATGGTATGGCAAGCCATTAATCATGCAAAATGTAACTACAAGCTAAATAATACATAGAAATAAACATTCAAGCCATACATAGAAGTATAAGACCCTCTAACTTTGGGAAATGGCTATCAGACTTTGGGGAAAAACACATAAGATGGACTAACAACTCAAAATACTATCCCGGAATGCCTAAACACGGTCTTTAAGTTATTGGGCACTTTGACAAACAAGCTTTCATAGTTTTAGGCAAAGGGCTAGATCGGGACTAGGCCTCCTTGGTTCAAACAAAATGATAATCTAATCAGTCAAAGAGATAGTTTCATGGATGGGACTATGGACAGTCATAGGTAAGCAGGGTACACCATACATCCTACTCAACATGCATAGAACTATGAATGAAACTAGCAACAATATCCTTAAGTTACTAAAGAGCAGTTAAGAATTCTTTAGTATGACTAAGGAGGAAGAAAACATAAAAGCTATGAATATTTAGGAAATTTGAGGTGTCTCCATGGGAATATCTCAAATTTACTCTCTACTGATCTATAGCAAACAAGAAACATGTATCATGAATGAAAACTAGAAGACAACAACAAAGCAAGAGACACTATACCATTCTACCAAGTCATAGAATCCATCAACAATCCTTCTTCATTCATCCAAGAAAATCCAAGAGTCAATCCATAAGCATAACACAAGTATTTCCTTCAAAGCTCATATGACCAATATATTGCTTCTCTTCTCAAGTTCAGCCTTGTTTACAATGAGAGCTTGTGGAATAAATAGGCTCAAGTGAGGAAAACCTTATGGTTCAACTTGCATCCTCATTGGCCTAATCAAAATATCTAAACTTGTCCTTGAGGCTTTGCAAAGCCCAAGGCACAAAATATCTCATAAAATATCTAAGAAAATGATAAAAATGGAAATTATATTGAATTTACATCATTTTTCATGTGCAAAAATAGCTAAACACACATTTGGAAAAAACAGATTTTAGAGGTTCAAAAATTACAAAAATACTTCAAATTTATATCAGAAAAAAGTCCCCTAACTTGCTGGAAACATTTGGAAGCCTTCCTGATGTCAAAACGAGGCTCATGATAGCTCGTTGGAAAGCTCTGAGTGTCTAATTTCTGTTGCAACTTAAATTTATCCAATCCGATGCCCAAAATTCCTCCAAATCTGCACCTGTGTGTAAAAAGCCAGAAAATTACAGTCTGCTGATATACCAGGCAGAGTGTGCAAAATGCGAGCCCTTTTCGCTATTTTGAGGGGGCAGATGATCTCCAAATTCTCTGAAAATCGCTGAGGAAATGCTCATGAAATTATGGCATCCGATGATACCACTCTCCTCCCTTGATGAATCCTCAAAATGAAATGGCGAATTTATGAGTTTTTGACCAAAAACTCAAAAATGCCAAAAAAACCAAAAGTTGTCAAAATGGGCTCAAAATTGGTGTGCATGACCCTCAAGGGTCCTTAGCAACATGTTCCGAAGCTGAAGCCAAAATGTCGAGTGCTGATGTGCCTTTCTTCTCTTTCCATGCCGGGGGCTTCCCCTTTGCTTCCTTCAGTTTTTCTTGGGTGACCTTTAGCTTGCGCCAAGCAAACTGATTCAACTTTTGATAGTGTTGTGTCATCTTCCTTTGCAGCTCCAGGTCTCTGTTTTCCTTTTCAAGCTTCATCTCCAAGTGTTTATTGGCTCTTTCTAGCCATGCCTCCTTATTCTCTTCAATTTCTTGCTCAAGTAGTGCAGTGAGGGGAAAGGATTGAAGATGGGCCTGTTCTTCTTCCTTTTGCTTTTCCAGGGCTCTTTTAAGCCCTATGGTTCTAGGCCTCTTCCACCTAGGCTGGTCTTCTTCATATTCATCAAACTCACCGATGAAATCCTCTATCCTTACTTGTGCTTTGGCAGCCTCATTCTTGTATTTGATTGCTCGTGCCTCATGGACAGCCATATGGACATTCATTTGTTTATTTTGGATCTCCAAGAAATGGTTGAAGGTCTTTGCCCGATGAAGGTCATTTTCCAATGCTTCAATTTGACCCTCTCGATGGATTAGAAGGTTTTCAAGAATGCGGGCTTCATTATCGCTGTCATCACTTTGGATTGGGATGATAGCCAATGAACCTCCATGTTCTTGACTTTCTTCTATCTTGCCTTTCCCTTTGCCCTTGAAAGCTAACCTTGCACTCTTCCTTCTTGGCATGCTAATGAGAGGTTTCTTGGGCGATTTTCTTTTGCTAGGGACAACTCTGGTTACCTTTGGAGTGACAACCTTAGGCCCTTTCTTTCTTGCTGTGCTGGGCTTTATCTTTTTAGGGGAAGGAGGCACAATTGCTTTGCCCTTGACATCTTCTTGAAACTGCTGCTCTTCATCCTTTTCTTCTTGTTGTTCAAACTGCTGCCCCTATTTACCAACATCAAGCTGCTGTTCTACTGCAATCCCTTGTTCAATTTTTGGTTCAACCTGCTGCCCCTGAACATCAAAATCAAGCTGCTGCTCTTCCTCTTGTCCCTGCTGTTCATCATCACTGAGATGCTGCTGTTCAGCATTCTTTTCTTCTTGCTCCTGCTGCTGACCTTCACCACTATCCTGTTGCTCAAATTGCTGCCCCTGTTCACCAACATCAAGTTGCTGGTGTGTTTCAACTTCATGCTCACTTTGTGGCTCAAACTGCTGCCCCTGACCATCAAAATCATGCTGCTGGCCTTCATCAGTTTCTTCATGTTTATCCTCTTCTTTTTCTACTTGTTCATGTCCTTCTTCTTCATGCTGTCCTGACTGTTCTGTGGTAATCTGGAGCCTTCTAGGAGTAGGCCTGCTGGACAAAGGTACAGGGCAATGAATAGGCTAGGTGGGAGATATATGGACAGGAGGAACAGTGGAGAAATCCGGGTGACTGATAAAAACATCCCAAGAAACTCCTTTCTTCTTCAACTGATGTAGAATGAAAATTTTGATCAGAGAATGATGGAAAAGGGAAGCTATTTGCAGAGATGAGGTCTTCTTCTGGACTAAGGATGCCATCTTCTCGATGCTTTTGCATAAGAAGTAAGGGAGATTGAGCTGCCTAGTTCTAGTGAAATGCATCAATAGTCGGACATGATAGGCATAAACTCGAGTAAATCTCCCTTCACAAGTAAAATACTTCATTGTGACCTTCATCAGGGGGGCGTAGCTGGCAAGAAGATAAGAGAAAGGAAAAATAGCAGTGCAAGTATCTCTGTGCTTGGGCTTGATGAAAGGCTTATAATCATCCAAGTCTAGATGGGCCTGTTTGAACCATTTCTCGCCATGATATGGAATTTTGGTGGCCTTAGACACTGACCTCGGGGAAAACTTGAAATCAAGGTCTGTTACCTAGAAATGTTTGCTTTGGAACCTCAGGGCGCATAGGTGTGTCAAGGGCGAGAAACTTTTGACCTCCTGTACTTTCTGGCAGAAATCTAAACAACCTACTTCATGAAAATTGAAAAGGATGGATGGATGTGCATTGACCTCCTCTGTAGAGATTGGCTCATATCTCTTTTGTAAACCACTTCTGTTGTCTTGCCTGGGCGGCATTTTGGTCTAAATAAGTTCTTGAAGAAACAAACAGCCTCACTACTTTTAAACTGCGTTCTTTTTACTAAACCCTGTCAATTTACTGTTTTGATAGAGAAACAATGTATTTGGATGATTTGAAAAATATTTCCTCACAATACAAAACCCCTGCTCCTTTAAAAAGTGGCCTTCCCACCTTTAATATGTATCTCAGCCAGCAGACCCCTTAACAAGAGACAATACAGTGAAATGAAGATAGACTGTTAGGTGAAAATGCTGTGTAAAGTGTCAAAATTGCCTTGCTCTGTGATGTTTGGAACTCAAAAACCTGTTTGTATTTTCTAATCAATGATAAACTTCCCAATATTCACAAAATTCCCTTTTTCTAGCATGCCAATCACCCAACAAACTCATATCATATGCAGTCAACCTTTAGTGTAGTCATACAGTCAATTTCACAGTTATGACAGTGTTTCTTTTTTAAAATGATCCAAAGTTTCAAATAAAGGCTGTAGGAGCTTATCTTGTCAAATAATCAAGGCACCTTATCAATGTGAAACCCTTGTCTTTGTAGAAAATTCCTTTACTCCATCTGAATATCAACTTATCAAATAAGCTCTAAGAACAAAGACAGTCAAGTAGAATACTCAGTGAAAAAACTGTCTTTTTCTGTGGTTCATAGGGTTAACTTTGCCCTTTGGTGTTTTGAGAAATCAACACACCTTTGTTTTTTATTTATGAAAGGTGAACGGACAACGTTTTTAACTTAACACAACTTCTTTTCCTGTAGGCACCTTAATAGTACATTCAACACTTTACCACAGTTTTACACCACAGATAACCACACAGCAAAAACACTGTTTTTCAGATATGTTGACAAAGTTTCAATATGTTTTTGAACTGTGGTATTAAAAACTATAGCAAGTCATAAGTCAAGCTGCTCCTTTTGATCGAAACCTTAACCCTTATATGCATCTCATCAACATTCAAAGAAAATAATCCAAAACTGATCTCTTTGGCCTCCAAGCATTATCCAAAGAACGCGAAATCGAGGGTGGGTTTGTGCAAAATACCTCAAAATGCGATGCAAGACCCTTTGAATAGCTTGGGCCACCTTCAGAAGTGTTTTGGAGGTGTGTTAAGTGTTTAACAATGGCGCGGCACTTTCATGGATGAGAACGCCGCGTAGCAACCTTCGGGTGGCCTGTCGGGTCGTGTTCGGGCGCTCGTGTCCCGCCGTTACAGGGGCGCCGCACACCCTTGTGGCGTAGTTCAAAAAATTTGCGTAAGAGCGCCGCGCACTCCTACAGGAGTGCCGCGCGGTCTGAAATGGTTCAAAACTCGTTTAAATTCCTGCAAATTGACTCGAAACTTGGTTAAACGCCTGGAGATTGCAGAGAGAAGCTCAATTTCTTGCTTGGTGTTTTGAAAATGAAACTTTGCCCTTCGACCTCATTCCCTTGATACATCAAACACCCAACGGTCAGTTTATTTTTTGAAATACAAAATGAACTTTTGGTTGGCCTTTGCAAAGGTTTTCACAGCTTTTTTTCCCTTTTTCAACAATACCTTTGGTGCATCGTGAAACTTGGGTTTCGAAATGATGTAGGCAGCGGAGGTTTTTTATGTTTTTAAACCATGTTAACATGAACCATCCTTTTATAACATCAATGACTTGAAAAGGTGTTTTTCTGCTAACATTGTCCCTTTGGTGTTAACTTGGCACAGGAGCTCTAGCTTTAGAAAATGACTCAACGAACTTGTATACCATCCCTTGACACTTGTTTAGCACTGTTGGTGATTATTTTAAAACAAAAATTCCACTCCGAAACTGTTAAAAAATCACTGAAAACTGCCCTGTTATTAGAAAGGATAGGGCTTGTCTTTTTAACTTGCTTTGACAGTTCTGTCTCCAGATGTCTCTTCAACCTTTTTCCCACTGTAGGTGTCCAAAGTTTCCTGCATTTATTTGGACTTTGTCATGGTCTATTGATTAAGAGGGGCGCTGCTTTCCACTATACTTTCTCTGCTCAGAAAATATTACCATGATGTCTCTGTCCATTTGAATAATGAAACCTATGTTTGTTTGAAGCTTTCCAAAAAACTAACAGTATGTCAAAGCACCTCTTTGCCTATTATGAACAATAGTTTCAATGGTGATGTCTCTTGATGACATAAACCTAGATTGTCTGTTTCAGCTGTTGTAGCATATTTGAAAAGGCAGCTGTCTATAAACAGAATTGCTTTCAATAATGTCATTTCTCCCCAAGGGTTTAAAACTCAGATCATAAATTTTTATACCTTTGTGTTGAGGAGACAAACATATGAGGTGTAGAATTACTGCTAGAATATTTCATAGGTACCAAGGCCTTTATCAGTCATTTTCTTTTCAATGGAGCTCTGAAATCACCACCCTACTGCATCTGAAGGCTACATTTGTCTTTGTGGAGGTGTGTAGCTTGCAACACCTGGACTTGCACTAGCGCTTTGACTGATATCAAGATGTCTCATGTCTGGGACTGTGTACAACTTTCCTGCCTTTTCTCTATGTTCATCTGGAAACCATAGACTTTATCCTACAACCCAACAGAAACATAAGAGCACACAGGGTCCTTTTTACTGAAGTGTCTTCTTACTCAACACTGATTTGAGCCATTCATATTAACACCCCTGCAGAGATATTTTGTTATGATAGCTTTGATCAATGGAGTCTCTTTCTGTTGCGCCATGATGATGATGCTGGTAACTTCAATTTATCTTCTTTCTCAGGACATAAGACCAAAAACTCTACTTTCTTTTGTCTTGCACATTTCAGATCTTAGCCCTGTTTTGATCATCACTTTCCCTCAGAAAACTTGAGTCACTGTTTCACTGTCTAGTAAAAACAAACCTGTGCTTACAGTCAGTTTTGTAATTTCTTCAAATCAACATTGGCCATCACCCTCTGCTTGTAGATGAAGGAGGTTCTTGGCCATGACAAATTACAAGTCTGTTTGACAGTGTAGTCTTTCTTCTACTGTGCTATCAGGCTAAATGAAGCTGTAAGAATTTGATGAGTAAGTCCTTACCCTGCAGATGTATCTCAGGCTCATGTTTACATTGAGAAGCAGCTGTTCTTCTAAATGTGGATTCAAGAATTTTCTCCTGAGATGATGACATGTTTTCTGTCTTTGTAAAATCCATAAAACATTGTAAAACACCTAAAATCAGCTTGAGATTGTGGTCTATGCATTGTTGAGACTTAGGGGTGTGTAAGTGGCGCGACTTAGGGCTGTGATAAATTTCATTAGCAGAGTGGAAGGTAGTTTTATGACTGGTTTGTAGCAGATGGAGGTTTGTTGGCCTTTTGATGGTTTCCAAGGGTAAAATTCCTTAAAGTGCCACTTCCTAACTTAGGGTAGGCTTTTTGAACAAATTTGGATTGTCCTTTTAGAGCTGATGGGCAGACTAGTAGGGATAAAGCTAGATAGGATAGTGATAATGAGGTTTCACCTTGACATGGGCGGACTGAAAAGTAGGAGGGCGAAAAAAGTTTTATGAGGGTTTTCTAGATGACAAATTGACATATGGAGATCAGCTTCTAGAAAACTCAGCTATGGATCTAGTCATCACTAACAAGTGAAAAATACTGATGACTAACAGGTCCGAAGCAGGAATTTCCTCTACTTTTACAGGTCTTGCACTCTTCTAAATGAGACACATACAGGTATGTAATCTTCCCTCATAAAATCTTAGTTAAAGGAGTCTAAATTCCAACATCATTTTACCTCAAACAACACTAAAGCTTGAACTCCCTTTGAGGCTGCCCAATGCCTCTTTCTATAGTGAAAAAGAGGAGGTTACAGTTCCAATTATGAAGAGATAGAGTCCTCTTTCAAAGGGATAAGCTCCTCACATCAAGGGGTTAGCTACTTAAGGCATGGAATACATGAACCTAAAAGGAGCGGAATTGCCACTGCAAGATTCCTTCCAGAAGCTTCTAGAAATGACTGAGAGTGATATTTTTGAGTTTACTTGCACCCTTTTAATATTTTACAGGGGTCGGCACTCTTAACACAGAGAAAGTGCAGTCAGGTTCGCAGGAGACATGACCATTAGGTGCGGGACCGCAAGTAAGACAAAGAGAAAGTGCGATACCAGAGTTTTAGAGACTTTTGAGAACTTTTCTCTTATTTTTGAGGCTTGAAATGAGGAATTGATGTTTTTAGACTTGCAAAGGAGGAAATTATGAGTGATAATGAGCTCATATAGATAGCAGAATATCAAGGTGACAATTTTCAGTGCAACATATTTCCCCTTAAAGTGCGAAGTCTGTAATAGATGAAGATAGAGTCTGTCATGTATGAAGAGTGAAGTACTTTGTCATTTCAAGGATCTTCCTGTGGACACCCCAGTTAGAATCTGTAAAAACATTCAATGAAAATTATATACATGTAGACATATCATCACTGAGGTAGGCATTCCCATACTCAGATCAAAACTAACTAGAAAACTAACTTAAATTGTTCTGATATAGGAATGATTTTAAATACATCAACAGTATAAACATATGTAGACACAGTATGGATGCAGTCATCTATTTATGAATAGTCCACTGTATAATTAAATAACAAAATTCCTCGCAGCCTAGATGGTAGAAACTTGATCTAGGGTCTTGATTTCTACTTCTCAAACTAGTATGATTATATCCATGTGAATGAATGTGTCGAAGTCGAACATGGTAGAAACCACTTGATTACCAGTCAATAATGTGAACTGTTAACAAGTGTTAGAGTAACCACCATTAATGTCAATGGCCCTCAAAGAACTTAGTACAATCCTTGAAATGTGAATGAATGAGCTGAAGTCGAACATGTCACAGAATCATTCGATCGAAGGTCAATGATGAAACCTGTCGTCGAAGGCAAGAAACCTGCCATTGAAGCATGCAGATTTCAAGGTACTAATGATTTCTAGATAGAATTCCTAGATAATGAGCTGTCGTCAATAGAAAGTGATCCGTCGTAGGCAAGCCCACAACAAGAAATCATAGATCAAGTTTTGAAGAAATATATTGGCAAGCACTAACTCAAGGATGGTCAAAATAAAAGACAAATATTTTGCAGATGAATGGTTTGTTTGAACTGTCCTCTTGAACACATAACGACACTGCAGATGGCTTGGTGACAATTGACCCAAAGCTAATACCTGGAAACCGACTGAAGACTTTCAATATGGTTTGATTAACTGTTAGGCAAAGGATTTTCCCAACCCAGGTGAACAAAAGTGTCGTGTTCAAGAGTGGTTAATGGATTTTCGAATAATCAAAATGTAACAAATATGTTCGTTTTTCTCTCTTTTCTCCCACCATTTCTGGCAAGTATATATTTATTTTTGACAAGCTTGAGGAGGATAACATTTGCTTGTTTATAAGCTCATCCTTCGGATGGGTCCAACTTATTTTAAGATTCGAACCCTAAGAAGGAGTGGTTCGTTCCTGTTTAAAATTGAATAGGTCATTTACTATTAAATTTTAACGAGTCTAGTATAGGAGAAACTTAGTGTTTTTCAATTTTAGGGAGTCAGAAGAAAAAACTTAAGAAAACTCCATGGGTGTACTTTTTCGTAAATTTAGTAAAATAATGCGAGAGAGAACTCTATTGACTGTAATTAGTCAACGTATGCCTTTTTCGTAAATAGTCCATTTTAGTCCGTAAAAGGGGTAAACTTATACTAAAAGGACGATCATTCATTTACTTTAATGAGTTTGAATAATCAAGTGCTCGGCAATCTTTTCAATTTTCGAGAGTCTAAAAAGGGCTTAAAAGAGGACTCCAAGGTTTCGCTTTTTCGTAAAATTTTTGAAGGAGTCCGAAAAAGTGATAAAATTATGCTCTTCGTCGAAAAATGATCAATTTTCCTAAAAAATCCAATTTTCTGCACAAAAACTCGAAATATTACACATACCTGTTTAAGATAAATAAAAATGTTTTCAAAAATTACCTTTTTAAAGTGAAAAATAAACAAATTAAAAATTCATTTATTCGAAAAAACTTATAAAAAGGGCTTTTATAACTTCATTTTTACCATTTGAGTTCAGAGTGAAAAGTGAAAGCTTTTGGGTAAAAACGTTCCTATGAAGATTCTAGAAAATCCGTCCATTGGAATCGAAAACCGTCATCTCCGGGTAATCCACGTCCTCCTTAACTTGCATTTCATCTGTTTACATTTGGTTTTTAGGCTTTAAATTTCATTTTTTAAGGAAAAATAGGTTGAAATAATCGCTTGCGGGGGTTCGCAGGTGCAACACGCGGGACCTGCGGACCCCGACTTTTTTATACAAAGAAAAAATTCATGGGTCCGCACCTTTGCACAGCACCCATGCGTACCTATGCATTGTGTGTAAGCAAAGGGTGCGGATCTTGCCCAATGAATTTTAAAACTTAAATTTCTCAATTTCCGCCCAAAATTTTTCAAACAAGTTTGTTCTAATATGTCTTTTTGTGTATTGTAGGACATTCAAAATGTTTATTTGGCGAGAACGCGAGCACGAGGATGTAGATGAAGCCACAATGAATCATATGCCCACAATGCAGGCATTGAGAGCATGCAGATTGTACAAGTTCTGGGCCATACAGGGCATGAGGGCCCAAGTAGACCTTTTGACATGGCTGGTAAACAAATGGAGTACTCAGGACTAGTGTTTTGTTATTGGCGGTCACTGACTCGAAATTGAGCCAGAGGATATATATTTTTTGACTAGTTTGCCCAAGAGGGGTGAACAAATATCTCTGTTTGGGACTAGGCCAGGTGACCAGTCTGTCGCTAGTCTTCGACTAGAGTTTTACGATGATCAAGCAGACCCCAAGGATAAATGGATTGATATTAAAACTATCATACGACTTGAGCTTAAAGTTATTTCACCCACTGTTACCAGACTGTGTGGGAGTGCATCATTGCATGTGGCTACTGGATGCCAGATGCGGATTGCAGTAGATTGTTTCCGAGGCACCATATTCAATTGGTGCGAAGCAGTATTGGCCAATGTGAAAGGCCAATTGACCAAAGCAAAAAATGGAAAGTTAAAAAACTTTGGTTACGGATCCATTGTGGTTTCATTTTCTTTGGAGAGGATTCCCTTACTGGCTCCGCAGCTCATTCCAGTCGATCCAGGTAGTGCTTGGGAACCTCGGATGGTTCGATGGGCAGCTTTGATGGCCCGTCATGCTGAGGGTGTAGAGGTTGTTCGATTTACATTTGCATATTTTCATTGGTTGAACAACCAAATTTTTGCTATTGAGGACTTTCCATACGCCGGGATGGAATTCCGCGGCGACCGAGACATGGCTCTTCCAGCAGGAGAACAGTGGGATGATTCAGGTAAAAACCATTTTCAACATTTTCTAAGTTCTAAAAATTTTTGTATTTTTAATTGTCCAAAAGTAATAATCAAAAGTTTTCTAAGTTCTAAAATTTTTTGTATTTTTAATTGTCCAAAAGTAATAATCAAAAGTTTAAATGCAGATGTGGGCCCACAACAACTAGCCTCTCTCCAACCTTATGAGAGGAGACACCCAGTTGCAGCAGCACTAGCCCCACAGGCCCAATCAGCAGAGATCTTGATCGACTTGGAGCATCATCTAGAGCGCTTGACACTAGATATTCCAGAGACTGATATAGATGATATTCCACTTAGGTTACAGAGATATGTGATTGGGGTACCAGGACCTTTTAGGAGGTCCCTGTGTAGGGTGGCCTGAGCAGTAGTTTCTTATCGTGATCATCACCAGGGATAGGATGATCGATTTTGTAGACTCATGACGTTTTTGACCTTTTGTATTATCATTTTTTCCAATCATAAGGTGTTTTTCAACCTATGATCGAAGACGATGTATATTTTGAAACACACTTCTATGCTATGATATATCATTATTACCGGCTATCTGGTGTAACATGTTATCGAATGTTGTGTAATTTACTATTTTTATTATTGCAAATGTCTATTTATCATACTAGAAGCAACTGCATCTGCTAATGTATTTAAATGACTTGGAATATGCTGATATTCAATGTAATCAAATTCACGTTCCAAGAGATGAACTCTCAAAAATAAACGTAATAATATTGGATTTCTAATGGCATAAACCCTGTTAAGCTGTAATACAACGAGTTCAGAATCCAACCTAACAATCAAACTCCGAATTCCAAATGATATGGACTCAGATAATAATTCAATCACTGCACTATACTCTACAATGTTATTCGTTGTTTGACCGAGGCTAACCCCATGCATGGATACTAACTCATCAGAGGGTGAATAGATAACCCAAGTTGCGGAAGAAATTTTTCATGTACTACGACAAGCACCATCAGCAAAACCAATGTATGTTTGAAGAGACGTCGACATCTGCAATATCAAGAGTAAAACCCAGATAAGCAGGAATAGTGATAAGAACACACTCTAAACTAGGCACGTTTTTCTAATCTAAGACACACCAGCTGTAAAGAAACTAATCTAACAAAAAAAATCTCCACATAGAATTTAAGCATAATATCTCTTCAGATAAAGCCCATTTCTGGGTTTATCCAAAGGGACCCCATCAAAATCTATCAGCTCATAAGCCCCTTTCGCCAGCTTTCGCTTAACAATATAAGGACCACGCCACATAGGTACAAATTTTCCAGCCCCTAGCTTATCGTTTGCTTGATCATATACTAAAACTAGGTCTCCTTCTGAAAAGTTGTGAGGTGTAACATTTCTATCGTACTGAGCTTTCATTCAGTTTGCATGAGTCTCGTTTGCTAATGCAGCAGTGCGTCGATTCTCATCTAGCTAAGCTAAGTACAAAAAAAAATTCTCTTCTTCAGAAGTAGCTGGGAGTAATTCTATGGCTAATTGTGATGACGGAATTTCGCATTTAATAGGTAACACAGCTTCCAAACTGTAAACCAGTTGATGTTTTTACTGAGGTCCGATATGCCCAAAGTGTTGAAAATAGCATGGTATGCCAATTCGACTTATGAATACCAATGATTCGTTTGATCATAGTGACTAAAACTTTATTGATAGCTTCAACCAGACCATTAGCCTGCGGGTAATATGGAGTAGAACTATCGTGGCACAAGCCAAGTTGATCTGTCAGTTCAGTCATCATGATATTGCGAAAATGACTTCCATGATCCGTAATAATAGCTTGAGGAACATCGAATCTAGCAATTATAGGATTGAATATGAAAGTTGCAGTAGTCTTGCCGTCTGCCGAAAATGTAGGCATCGCCTTGGCCCACTTAGTAAAATAATCTACCGCTAAAATAATATACGCATGCCCCCCGACCGAGTGAGGGTTACATGTAATAAAGTCAATACCCCACTTTGTGAAAGGACCGACATCAATTATAGGGTGAAGAGGAGCGGGTGGTGCACGCTTTTTACGATCAAATATCTGACAATTGTGGCATTTCCGGATTGCATAGATACAATCTTTGAATAAGGACGACTAGAAATAACCAGCGTGCAATATATTTTGGGCTGTGGCATACCCAGATATATGACTGCCACATGCTCCAGAATGACATTCATTGAGAAAATTCTCAGCTTCTTCGTCAGAAAATAGAATCCAGTCCATGATGATAGAGTGTATCACCAATAATATTGTATTGTTAGGATTGGAAACGTATTTTCCATCGCTGAGATCGTGAGATTTCAGGCCGAAAATATTGGGTTTGGAGAAAAAAAATAATATGCCCATACCAAGGATCAAGAGTACTAATAAGAAACAAGGATTCATCCGCAATGGGCTACTCTGCCACAGTTTTAGTATCAGTACATGGGAAATCACACATTAGTTCAGCAAATACCAAAGATTTCTTTGCCTTGGATTTTTCAAATTCCAAGTCAAATTCCTGCAGGATAACTATCCATTTGGAATACTTGCCCCCTAGCAATTGTTTGGTCAAGATATACATCATGGGGTTACAGTCAGAAATTACTGTGGTTTTGCATAATAAGATGTAGTGACGAAATCGTTGGACAGCTTGGACAGCTACGAAGGCCAATTTCTCCACATGTGAGTATTTGATCTCAGTCGGATGCAGATTTCAACTAAGATAGTAAATCACATGTTCATTGTTGAATTCATCTTCCTAAACTAAAACCATCCCAATGGTGGAATGAGAAGCGGCGAGGTACAAAAATTAATCCTGGTTGTAATTGGGAGGATGCAGTAACGGTGCATGGGTCAACGCGTGTTTGAGTGCATCAAAAGATCGATCAGTGATCTCATCCCAAAAGAATGGAACGTTCTGTTTTAACAACCTGGTGAAACCTTTTGTTAACTTGGCGTAGTTAAGAATGAAACGACGCAAAAATTTTGCGTTCCCTTGCAAACTTTGGAGTTGGTGAAGAGTCGAAGGAGGAGGTAGATTGATGATGGCTTCCACCTTCGAAGGATGGACACGAATGCCGGCTTTTGAAACGAAAACTCCCAGTAAGCAACCCGATTCTACACAGAAAACACATTTGTGTGGATTTAGCCAAATTCGATAATGCCTACATCTCATAAAGATAGCTCGTAAATGAGTGAGATGATCGGCTCTACGCGATGAATGGGTAGGTAAATCATCGAGATAAGGTTGCACAATGTGATTGATGTCATGAAATGCATAAGACATAGCCCTTTGAAAATTTTCCCCAGCGTTCTTCAATCCAAAGGGTAGTTTTCAATAATAAAATGTGCCCCACAGACAAATGAAAGCTATTTTAGGTTGATCAGTAGGGAGTATGTTGATTTGATTGTAACCGGAAAAACCATCCATAAAAAGGAGTACATTTCACTACCGGCACAATCATCAATAATTTGATCGATATAAGGGGTTGTTGAAAATGGCAACAAGAAATAGTGAAGGAGGCCTCCTGAAACATATTTCCTGATCCTAGTTGGAAAGTGATCACCTAAACTAGGTGGGGACCACACATGTGATTTTTGTCGAAAAGTCTATTTTTGGACTATGTCTATTTTTAGACAAATGGATCATGGACCGGGAGCTGCAGTATGCTATCTTGGAGGATTGGTCATGTTGGTAAAAATAGATGGACCTCTATTTTTAGCATTTAGGTCGAAGTCTATTTTTAGACTGACGGGCTAAAAATAGAACAGTCAAATATTATTTACCCTTAATAATATTTGGACTCTAAACTTCAGTTTACTCTCTTGGAGCACTTCAATTTGACCCCTAGAGGTGGGGCATGCAGCTGCCAGAAGGATTTACGCTTTTCCTATGGGTTAGGTGAGCTAATGCATGGTTGACTTCAGTTAGAGCTCAAGTGGCGGAGTTCAGTGGAGTTGATGCGACAGTTAATGGACGCGATTTACCGCAACTGGTTGAACTGGTTGTATTTAGTTTATTGAGATAATACAATAGAATGGAGGTTGTGTGAATTGTATATTATTTAATTCACAAAATTGTGCTGTTTATTCCACTGAAACACATCATTTCTATTTTTCTAACTAAATTGCATGGACGATTCGATGGCGACAAGTGAAAGAGGTAGATGAAAGGAGTTGAGTGCACTTCTCAATTAGAAGCATTAGTTATGCATAAGTTACACACTACAGCCAGAGAAATTACCAATGACAATTATACGATTGGAGCCAAGGAGATTCGAACCTTGGATCTCTATTTAGACAGGCCATGATTGCGCAATAGAGGAAGGAAATTAGTGGATGTGTTTTGAACCCGTGACTTGTTCAAAACCAAGCTAGTTTGTGTGTAACTTCATGAGATAGTACTGAGTACTTGTGAGGAGTATTGTACTGAGTTTGTTACATGTTTTCTCCATTATAATATACACAATAGTTGAGGGGTTTTCAGCTATAAGATTTCCCCATACATACTGTGTTAATGTGTATGATGATTTGATGTGCTATTGCTTGTTTTATTTCCACGCGTATGACAATTAATTGCCAAGAGAGACATGTGTTATGCATGCAATTAAGAAATTGATGTGTGATCGAGTTAATCTCCATTGAATAATCTGATTTATTATTGAAATTCTCCCCAGGGAGTTAGATATTTCTTTAGGAAAAGCTCTATTAATATCCCTATAGTCGATACATACTCTTATCATTCCTTGTTTTTGTTGACAAGAACAATATTCGATACCCAATCGGTTAAAGGAATTGGATAAATGAACCCTGCACGAAGTAATTTCTCAACTTTGGCTTTGATAGCAGCAACTTTTCTCGGATGTATTTGACGTAAGTGTTGTCGGACAGGTTTAGCATCCGGGTAAGTCTTAATTTCATGGACAACAATTGACGGTGTGCTTTTAATCTGAACCTCAAGTTGAAAAAGGAAAATCAGGGTAACAACTAAACCACGCTCAACCTTGTAGCTAGCCCTACAAGGATAGGAGAGGGCTCTCTCCGTAGAATAGATATTCAATAACACGATAATAAACTGATTTTAGGCTAGGTATATAAATGGGAAAAAGAGTTTTGATAAATGACTGAATTTCAGGGATGTATGGGACAAAGGGACAGTTTGAAACTAAGGAATTAAATCAGGATATAGGGTATTTCATGGGGCAAGATAGGCAAGAGATTTAGCAATCAAGTTTGAAATAAGATGGAGTGGAAAGACTGTTGAGAAGCTGAAAAGGGCATAATAAATAAATCCTTTTCAAGAAGAAGAAAACTCACAGAGTATGAATGATTCCCCAAGGTGGAGCATATAAAATGGATTCTACCTTTCTAACTTGAAAACATTCAACTGGAAATGTTTATGAATGAATGGCGAAACATAACAATGTACATATGAAACACAAAGGAGAGACATATGCCAAACTCATACCAGATGAATCCCACAAATCATAGCTGCATCACTTTATTAATTCCCTACCAAACTGTACAACGGAGCGCAGAGCTCACTGCCACACTATTCCCTTACTTCTGAGTTTTCAGACCTCATAATTTCAGCCTTTACAAAATGATCAGTGTTTACAATAAATAGACAGATTTGCAGGAATACAAATGGATGGGAAGAGGAGAAATCACAACTGAAGATGGAAGGCCAAAAGCCAACAGTCTCTCGGTAAAGGGAGAGTAGCGTTACTTTATTCCACTTGAAATTCACTGATAACCAATGGGAAGGTGAAAACGTGTAGTGTGGATCCCTTTGAATCATAACTGAAGATGTGAATGTTACAATTTTATTTCTCGGCCCCCGACGTTTCGATTTTCCTTTAGTTCTTCATTCTCTAGCTTTTAATAGAATACTGATAAAATGAATTTATGCTTTTTTCGTGAAGGGAAAAATGTGTTTAAATGGGAAAAGGGAAGGGAAATGGAGGCGGGACCCATATGGAAATCGCAATCGCAAATCGGGTGGAAGAGGGATATACAGTGGAGAAATGAAATTGCAATCGAGATCAGAGGAGAGTGGGGAGATATATACAACAAACAGTAATCGCAATCGGAACCAGAGCGGGGCAGGCGGATTGACATATTACAAATATGCGATGTGATGGGGAGGAAGGCCTTTGTAATGAAAAAATATAACCAAAGTTTTGAATTAACAAAGGGCTAGGTCTTTTATTTATGAACGAGTGGCAGTACTGATGGTGGGACCAAAGGACCAATCGCAATCGCAAATCGGAAGGGGAGAGTAATCACAATCGGGAGGCAGGGATGTGCGATGCGATCGAGACAATCGGGAGTGTTAGGGTCCCGTGATTTGGCTGATTGGCAAGCCAAATGACAGTGTAACATCAAACCAAGCTTTGGAGCCCAAGGACCTAGCCTTCCTGGACTCAGAGAGGGCTCTCTCTATATGTGTAAGGGATATATGTTTGTTTGCTTATTGTGTTCTGATTTTAGGCTAGTTATGAAGTAAGTTTTTTGGTTTTTTAAGTTGTGAGGGATGAAACTGATCGAAAATGTAAGATAGGTAAAAGATGTCAGATCAACTGGGCTATGGGGTCAAAAAGGTCAAGGAAGCTATCAGATGATGATACAAGGCTGTTGTAGGGCCGATTTGATTCAAGGTAGAAAGGATCTGGGAAAAAATGGTTAAAATGACATTAATTTTGTAGAAAGACGGCGAATCCCAAGTATAAATTAGTTTAATAAGACATAAATATTAAGGGCAAGCCATTAATCATGCTGAGTATAACTATAAGCTAATTAATACATAGAAATCAAACATTCCAGCCATACATAGAGGTATAAGACCCTCTAACTTCGGGAAATAGCTATCAGACTTTGGGGAAAAACACATGAGACAAACTAACAACTCATAAACTATGTCGGAACGCCTAAACATAGTCTCTAAGTCATTGGGCACTTGGACAAATAAGTTTTCATAGTTTTAGGCAAAGGGCTAGATCGAGACTAGGCCTCCTTGGTTCAACAAGATGATAATCTAATCAGTCAAAGAGAAATTTCAGACGGGACTATGAGTCATCATAAAAGTGGTGGCACACCATACATCCTACTTAACATGCATAGAACTATGAATGAAACTAGCAACAATATCCTCAAGTTGTTAAAGAGCAGCTAAGAATTCTTTAATGCAACTAAGGAAGAAGAAAACATAAAAGCTATGAAGATTCAGGAAATTTGAGGTGCCTCCATGGGCATATCTCAAATTTATTCTCTACTGATCTATAGCAAGCAAGAAACATGTATCATGAATGAAAACTGGAAGACAACAACAAAGCAAGAGACACTATACCATTCTACCAAGTCATGGAATCCATCAACAATCCTTCTTCATTCATCCAAGAACATCCAAGAGTCAATCCATAAGCATAACACAAGTATTTCCTTCAAAGCTCATATGACCAATATATTGCTTCTCTTTTCAAGTTCAGCCTTGTTTTACAATGAAAGCCTTTGGAATATATAGGCTCAAGTGAGGAAAACTTCATGGTTCAACTTGCCATCCTATTGGCCTAATCAAAATATCTAAACTTGTCCTTGAGGCTTTGCAAAGCCCAAGGCACAAAATATCTCATAAAATATCTAAGAAAATGCTAAAAATGGAAATTATATTGACTTTACATCATTTTTCATGTGCAAAAATAGCTAAACGCACATTTGGAAAAAGCAGATTTTAGAGGTTCAAAAATTACAAAAATACTTCAAATTTATATCAGAAAAAGGTCCCCTGACTTTCCGGAAACATTTGGCAGCCTTCTTGATGTCGAAATGACTCTCATGATAGCTCGTTGGAAAGCTCTGAGTGTCTACTTTCTGGCACAACTGAAATTTCTCCAATCTGATGCCCAGAAGTCCTCCAAATCTGCACCTGTGTGTAAAAAACCAGAAAATTATAGTCTACTGATAGACCGAGCAGAGTGTGCAAAATGCGAGCCTTTTTTGCTGTTTTGAGGGGGCAGATGATCTCCAAATGCTTTGAAAATCGCTGAGGACATGCTCATGAAATTATGGCATCCAATGATACCACTCTCCTCCCTTGATGAATCCTCAAAATGAAATGGCAAATTTATGAGTTTTTGATCAAAAACTCAAAAATGCCAAAAAACCAAAAGTTGTCAAAATGGGCCCAAAATTGGTGTGCGTGACCCTCAAGGGTACTTGGCAACATGTTCCGAAGCTGAAGCCAAAATGTCAAGCGCTGATATGCCTTTCTTCTCTTTCCGTGTCGGGCGTTTCCCCTTTTCTTCCTTCAGTTTCTCTTGGGTGGCCTTTAGCTTGCGCCAGGCAAACTGATTCAACTTTTGATAGAGCTGTGTCATCTTCCTTTGCAGCTCCAGGTCTCTGTTTTCCTTTTCAAGCTTCATCTCCAAGTGTTTATTGGCTCTTTCTAGCCATGCCTCCTTATTCTCTTCAATTTCTTGCTCAAGTAGTGCAGTGAGGGGAAAAGATTGAAGATGGGCCTGTTCTTCTTCCTTTTGTTTATCCAGGGCTCTTTTAAGCCCTATGGTTCTAGGCCTCTTCTGCCTAGGCTGGTTTTCTTCTTCATCTTCATCAAATTCACCGATGAGCTCCTCTATCTTCACTTGTGCTTTAGCAGCCTCTTTCTTGTATTTGATTGCTCGTGCCTCATGGACAGCCATATGGACACTCATTTGCTTATTTTGGATCTCCAATAAATGATTGAAGGTATTTGCCCGATGAAGGTCATTCTCCAATGCTTCAATTTGACCCTCTCGATGAATTAGAAGTTTTTCAAGAATGCGGGCTTCATTATCACTGTCATCACTTTGGATTGGAATGACAACCAATGCAACTCCATGTTCTTGACTTTATCCTATTTTTCCTTTCCCTTTGCCCTTGAAAGCTAATCTTGCACTCTTCCTTCTTGGCATGCTAGTGGGAGACCCCTTTGGCGATTTTCTTTTGCTAGGGACAACTCTTGTCACTTTTGGAGTGGCAGCCTTAGGCCCTTTCTTTCTTGATGTGCTGGGTTTTGTTCCTTTAGGAGAAGGAGACACAATTGCTTTACCCTTGTCATCTTCTTGAAACTGCTGCTCTCCCTGAGGCTGCTATGTGTCTTCTTTAGGTTGCTTCTGCTCTTCAATGTCATGATTCTGATCTGTCTCAAATTCTTGTTTCCCTTGATCATCAGCATCATGCTACTGTTGTTCTTGGAATTCTTGTTCATTTTGTGGCTCAAGCTGCTGCTCAAATTTCTGCCCAAATTGTTGTTCATGACCTTCAATATCAAGCTTCTTCTCTTCCTCTTGTCCATGTTGTTCATTTTCACTAAGATGCTGTTGTTCAGCACTCTCTTCTTCTTGCTCCTGCTGCTGACCTTCACCACTGTCATGCTGTTGTTCATCATCTTCAATTTGCTACTCTTCATCCCTTTCTTCTTGCTCATGTCCTTTCTCTTCTTGTTGTCCACTTCCCTCTCCTTCTTCATGTTCCTTTGACTGCCCTGTAGTGAATTTGAGCTTTTTAGGAGTGACTCTGCTAGAGGAAGGTGAGGGGTGATGAATAGGCGATGTGGGAGATGTATGGACCGAAGGGACAGTGAAGAAATCTGGGTGACTAATGAAAACATCCCATGGAACCTCTTTCTTCTCTAGCTGGTGTAGGATGATGATTTTAATCAGAGAATGATGGCATAGAGCAGCTACTTGTTGTGATGGAGGCTTTTTCTGGACAGAAGAGGCCATTTTCTAAATACTTTTTCACAAGAAGTAAGGAAGATTGAGCTTCTTGGTTCTAGTGAAGTGCATCAACAGTCGGATGTGGTATGCATATACTCGGGAGAATCTCCCTTCACAGGTGAAATATTTCATTATGATCTTCATAAGAGGAGCATAGCTGGCAAGAAGATGAGAGAAAGGAAAAATAGCAGTGCATGTTTCTCTGTGCTTGGGCTTGATGAAAGGCTTGTAGTCATCCAAGTCTAGATATGCTTGCTTGAACCATTTTTCGCCAATGTATGGGATTTTAGTTTCCTTGGACACATAACTAGGAGAGAACTTGAAATCAAGGCCTACCACTTGGAAATGTTTTTCTTTGAATCTTAAGGCGCACAAGTGTGTTAAGGGCGAGAAAATTTTGACCTCCTACACTCTCTGGCAGAAATCCAAACAACCAACCTCATGAAAATTGAAGAGGATGGATGGATGTGCATTGACCTCCTCAGTAGAAATTGGCTCATATCTCTTGTGTAAACCGCTTCTGCTGTCTTGTCTAGGAGGCATCTTGACCCAGATGCGCTTTTGAAACACCGAATTACTCCAAAGCTTTTGAAATGCCTTCTTTAAACCAAACTCTGTCTCAGCCTCCTGTCACTTCACTGTTTGATAATGCAGCAATGGTTTTGAGGATAGTGTGAAATGCCCTCCTTTGATATAAGACCCTGTCCTTTCAAAACAAAACCCTTTCTTGCCTTTGTATATTAATCAGCACATACTTATAATGGTATACACAGTCAATCAAAGAAAACACAGTGAAGGTACTTTCCTGTGTTGGTGGTAAGAGAACCCTGCTTTTAGATGCTTAGAGGATACAGTATAACCTTGTATCCTAGACAAAGGTAAGAACACAAACTTTTGAGCTTCAGGACACTGTTTTTCCTTTGTAGGCCACTTCACCAGTGTATTCAGCAATATGAAAATAGACAGTCAAAACAGGCATCCACACAGTCAAAGGTTACTGTGTTTATAGATGTGGTGACAGGGTTTACAATGTTTGGTGAGAGTTTTACAAATCTACACCAGTTCAATCAATCAAGACTTTTCTTTAATCAAGACATTGATCTCTTATGATATGCTTTTTTACCAATCAATTTATCACCACAAACATAGTCACTCAAAATGTATACATAGTCCAAAGTTGACTGTTCATAGGGCAGGGTGATAAAACTTGTGGTGTTTGATGTGTCAACACAGGTTTTGCAGTCAGTCAAGTAGCAACATAAATCCTTTTTAAACAGAACACCGCCCTCATTAAACCCTACTGTCCCTTATACTAGTTTTTCCACACACACTTGTAGACTGCAAAGGTAGTTTTCACTCACTGACAATTCTCTATGGAATGGACCATCAAAACCTTGTTTCTTGCCTTGTTAACACAGAGGGAACTTCTGAAAAAAGGTGAAAACATCATGTAATGACCGATTCTGTTTGAACATAGACCCATAGTTTCATCTTTCTGAACCCTGTGCTTCTTCTTTCAACATAGTTCGAGGATAGCCACAATAGTTTTTATATCAATGCAAATTGAATACTCTTTGATGTTTTACTTCGGGCAAAAATGATCACTGCAAACCTCATTTTTTAAACAGAAACATCTCTATCTTTCAACAACTCAGAACTGAGGTTCACACCGAGATTTTATCTCTTTCACCCCACTCAACAGTTTTGCAAAGGGAAAAAAGGCACATAGAATACCTTTACAAATGATTGCAGGCTTTATTGGAGAGCTGGAATAGCTTTTCACGTGATTTGGAGGCGTGTTGGAGGCCACAACTACGCGCGACGCCTTTAGAAGGAAGGGTGCCGCACACAAATAGGTTCTCGGGTCACCTGTCGAGCCGACAGGACCTGAGTGCACAGGCGCGCCGCGCGGTAGTTATCCGCCTGTGCAAATTTTCCTCCGAGCGCGCCGCGCGCTTTTCCAGGCGCACCGTGCAGTTCCACTTGTCAAAAAATTCTTCAAATCGCTCCAAAACTTCTTTGTTTGATGTTGAGGGCAGCGAAGGGGCTTTGCTCGGGCTTGAGGGATTTCAAAATGGAATGACAACGGCTTTGACCTTTGTTTAAAGTAGAGGAAAACTAACGGTCCTTTTGATATTTGATTTTGAGAGGGTTCTTTTCAAAAAATTTGAAAAACGTTTGTTTTTTTTAAATCCATATTTGAAACCTTACTTTTTGCAAATGAAACTAAATTTCTTTGTTTTAAACAAAACCCAAAGGCGATGATCACCTATTTCTAAGCCTATTTTCCCTTCTCGAAATGACATAACCTTTTTTGGAGAAATATGTCTTTTGAAACTTTGATTGTTTCTTACTTGAAGAAATGTCTCCTTTTGCAGCAGTGGCATGTGGATTCTGCCTTTGATGACTACCAGAACCTAAAGAACTAAGCCAAAGTACTCTTGTACTTGATGAAATTGTAAACTTACTTGTAGGACCCTTTGCTTTTTAAACTTGGTTTGACAAACTTCTGTATCCAATTGCTTCATCAACTCTTTTCCCTAACTGTAGGTGTCAAACATTTCTGCATTTATTCAGACTTTTCCAGTCTTCTATTGATTAAGAAAGGCGCTTTTTCCAATACAATGTCTCTGCTTAGAACATATTACTAGGATATCTATATCCCTTGAATAATGAAGACCTGCATTTGTTTCAAGCTTCCCAAAACTGTCTATGATTGGAGTTACTTTCATTTATGACATATCTGATTATCTTTACATGCTTTTCCAAGGTTTCAAAACTCATTTCATAACCTTTTAATATCCTTGTGTTGAGGAGACAAACATATGAGGTGTAAAAAGCAGCTAGAGTTACTCATAAACACCAAGGCTATTATTAGCCATTTTCTTCTAATGGAGCTTTGAAATCACCAAACCTGCTGCATCTGAAGGCTACATTTGTCTTTGTGGTGGTGTGTAGCTTGCAACAACTGGACTTATACTGGCGCTTTGACTGATATCAAGATGTCTTATATCTGGGGCTGTGTACTACTTGCCTGCCTTGTCTCTATGTTTATCTGGAAACATAGACTTTATCCTGTAGCCCAACAGAAACATAAAAGCACACAGAGTTCCTTTTTACTAAAGCATTTTTCTGCTCAACACTGATTTGAGCCATTCATATTAACACCCCTGTAGAGATATTTTGTTATGATAGCTTTGATCAATGAAGTCTCTTTCTGTTGCGCCATGATGATGATGCTGGTAACTTCAATTTATCTTCTTTCTTAGGACACAAGACCAAAAACTCTGCTTTCTTTTGTCTTGCACATTTCAGATCTTAGCCCTGTTTTGATTATCACTTTCCCTCAGAAACCTTGAGTCACTGTTTCACTGCCTAGTAAAAACAAACCTATGCTTACAGTCAGTTTTGTAATTTCTTCAAATCAACCTTGGCCATCGCCCTCTGCTTGTGGATGAAGGAGGCGCCTTAACCTTCTGCTTATAGATGAAGGAGGTTCTTGGCCATGAAAAATTACAAGTCTGTTTGACAGTGTTGTCTTTCTTCTACTGTGTTTTCATGCTGAATGGAGCTGCCAGGTCTTTATGAGAAACTCTCTGTCTTGCAGATATATCTCAGGCTCATGTTTACATTGAGAAGCAGCTGTTCTTCTAAATGTAGATTCAAGAAATTTCTCCTCAGATGATGACATGTTTCCTGTCTTTGTAAAATCCATAAAACACTGTAAAACACCTAAAATCAGCTTGAGACTGTGGTCTATGCATTGCTGAGACTTAGGGGTGTGTAAGTGGCGCGACTTAGAGCTGTTATCAATTTCATTAGCAAAGTGGAAGGTAGGTTTATGACTGGTCTGTAGCAGATGGAGGTTTTTTGGCCTTTTGATGGTTGCCAAGGGTAAAATGCCTTAAAGCGCCACTTCCTAACTTAGGGGAGGTTTTTAGACAGACTTGGATTGTATTTTTAGAGCTGATGGGCAGACTAGTAGGGCTAAAGCTAGATAGGAAAGTGATAATGAGGTTTCACCTTGACATGGGCAGGCTGAAAAGTAGGAGGGCGAAAAAAAGTTTTATGAGGGTTTTCTAGATGACAAATTGACATATGGAGATCAACTTCTAGAAAACTCAGCTATGGATTTAGTCATCATCAACAAGTGAAAAAAAAGTACTGATGACTAACAGGGAGGGGATTTGCGATTAAGAGATTAGACGTGGGCCGTCCGATCGGCGGGGAAGATCGACGGTGCTGGACCAATCGGGGGTTGTTAATCGAAGGTCGCGATCGGAAGGGAATGCGATTGATCGCAATCGGAGGATCGGGGAAGGGACTTGCGATCAGGCAGATCAGGGGATGGTGTGATTGGAAAATTCTAATTGGCGGAGGACCGTTGGATTGAACGAGGAGATCAACGGTGGAGGGATGATCAAGGGTGATGCGATCGAAGGGATCGGGGCAGGACTTGCGATTGCGATGATCGGAGTTGTGTGCGATCAATCGCATCGCAAGTGTTTGCGATGGGCTGATCGGAGCTCTTCAAATAGAACACGCGATTGTGATTTGCGATTGGGGGGTTTATATAACATAAATTTTGAACTTTGCTATAAGGCTTAAAGGCATGAAGGGGAAGTGGTTATGTAAATTGCATTTGTACTTATAATGCGATTTTATAATCGGAAAAGGGGAAAAGGGAATTTTTTAAAGGAATATTAAACTTTAATAACACAAAGTTTCAAAGGGAAAATGGGGAAATAGGGGGTATATGAGGGTATAAGGGCTTTTACTTCACTTAAGCATAAAATTCAATCCAGAAGTCAGTTTTGAGAGTGTAGTATGCTGTTGGAAAGCTCTTTCCGGGCTCTTTCTGATGGATCTGCTTTGAAGATGATCTGGTGCTGAACATGCTATGGAAAAATTCTTTGAAGGCAGGGACCTCACTTTGCAGAGATAACAGCTTCTGAATTGTGACCGAAAGGCAAAGTATCATGCTTTCACCTCAAAACATGGTTTTGAGGTGAATCTTACATCAAGCTGAATAAATGTCTTTTTTGATTGCCTTGGTGCTGTGACTTTGAATTTATTGACTTCCTCATGACCTTGCTGACGTTATTGACATTTGACCCATTAACTTGACCATGGTGAGACCTTAGAAACTAATGAGACCCATCCTGTGACCTACTGGTATAGTTTTGAGAATGAAAGAGACTAATGTCTGAAGACCATAGGGAGGAAAAACAGCAAGTATCATCATGAGGGAAAACTGATAAAAATTACTACCATCAATGAATCCATGACCTAGCGGAATGGTGAAATTGATTATTATGGGACTCCTAATATGCAAATGCAAAGAGCAATTTTGATCACTGATGGAAGTATGACTAGACTAACACTAACATGTAGATCGATTCTTGGCATTTCTTCATATGACTAGGAAAACACGTCACAGAATTCTTGAAATAGGGCTTTATAAGTTTGGATTTCATCGTCCATACAGGAAGCACCTATATGAATGTTTTCAATAATTCCTGGCTTAACTGAAATGTCAATAGGAACTGTGCGAGAGATATTTTCCAAATTTAACTCACAATCAGAATGTTTTAATGGATTTTGTGGTTCTTTGACATAATCAACAGAAAAATAGAAGAGAAATCATTTTCAAAATGATCAAGCTCAGGTAAAAATGAAGATCAGTGATGTAGATCTTCCCATGGTAAATCATCAACAGACAAGAGTTCACGAATCTGATCATTATTATGAACAAGATCAAGGAATTTTGTTGTAGCTAAGCTAGATATAGAAAGTGATTCCTCATGGATCACATTCATTGGATCATTTTCGGTTGAAGAAGGATAAGAAAATGACTGTACAACCTGATATGCAAGTTCAAAGGGACTCAAAGGCATCATGCCATCAAATGAATCCACCTCGGAATCGAAAGGTACGATCCAAAGATCTTCAAAAGTAACAGTATTTGATGAAATCATATGAATATTTTCGATATGAGGCGATACATTAGGAGGAGGAAAGGAAAAAGTTCCCAGTAAACCGGAATCTTTAACCAAACCTACGCCGACATCTTTGTAAGGGATAGCCATTTTACCGATGTGCTAAATACTATCTATAGAGGTTGGATCGAATGAAAAATAAGTTAGCTGGTCTATTGTAACAATCTTTCCTTTATGTGGAAACTTGATAAGCCGAAAAACTGATGAAACAACAACAGTCATAGCATAAGACCAACTGTGACCCAGGAGAAGGTTGTAATCAAGAGCGGCATCAACCACTTCCACATCAAGATTTATAGTTTTTCCTTCTACCTCTATAGGTAAATTCTGCAAAATACCAAAAGGATGGAACCCTCGGCCATCAAAAGCCTTTAGAATCATCAGAGATTGATTGAGTGTGGGAGACCCAAGCGATTTCCAACACTGGATTGACATAATACATGTAGAAGCCCCTTCATCAATCATAGTCTGAAAGCACGGTCTGTTTTTGACTAATACTGGAATATGGAAAGCCATTTGATGGGGTAGGCAGGGTGTACTATTCTCTAAATTGAAAATTATTAGGTTCGAATCTTGAATATCGACAGCTCCTATGGCAGACAATAGTAATTTACGTTGTGTTGGGCACTATTGCAGCACTTCCAAAGCTGACATTGCTGAAGGGGAAATAGCTAAGTCCTCAACAATGTTGTAATTCTGAGCAACTCTCGCACATGGATTGAAAGCTGATTTACGAAGTACACCTTGAGCAGGCGGTTTGATTACTAAGTCTGAGTTGGGTTTCTCAATCTGTAGTGGATCAGAAACAAGAGGAGGTGTAGTTGATGTGTTCGAATTAGAAGATTCTTCTTCTTTACCATAAACAGGATTTTTACTACCATAATCTTGCGATCGCGTCGCAATCCTAACATGAGACATCATTAGAATGGGCTCTTCTGAGGCATTCAAGGAAGAACCAATCATCTTACTATCTTGAGTAGGAAAAGAATCCTTCAAGACAGCAGGTGTTTGAGAACCTTTAAGGAATTTCGAAACCTCTGCTCGATGGGGCATTCTTTGGTAAAGTGATCCTCGTCGCAAATGAAACAAGGATAGCGAGGTTTGCATTTTTCGTCAGTAGATTCATTTTTATCTGTTTTATCTTTTGAATTTTTTTTGTTTTTATTCTTCCCCTTCTTTTTACTGCCATATTTAGATTTGGTCATAGATGACTCTACGACATGGATGTCGACAGAAAATTCAGCGGAAGAATCTCCTTTTGGGGAATCAGGTAAAGTTATGATAGGAGAGGAATTCTTTGAAGATTTCTTCTTAATTTTAGTACTAACTGAACCAATCATACCATCAGCGGCATGAGACCCTGAAGGAGCTACAGTTATTTGACCGTGTTTTGGAACATCAGGGATTTTTTCATGTAAAGTACCTGACTACGTATAAACGAGGTCAAGGTACTTAGCCTGAGCAATGACTTGCTCTTTAGTAACAACTCCTCCCTTAGCTACATCTTCAGTGATTTTGGGTAATAATGATTTAATAAACCATTCCGCCAAAATTTGATTTGGAATGAAAACTTTCACTAAACACCTTCTACGTCGCCATTCGTGAATATGATCAGAAATATACGTGGACGTTGATTGTTTTAGTGAAGTCAATAGTTCTGTGCCATTGTCGTATCTGACAGGAAACTAAAATTGAGTTAAGAAAGCAGTTGCTAATTGATTGAAATTATTAAAAGAACCTCGTGGTAACTCAATGTACCATTTGATGGCAAGACCAATAAGAGTTTGTTGAAAAAGGCATAAGCGAATTGAATCATCAATTAACGAATTAGATGCACACCAGAGGTGATAAGTCATAATGTGATTTGATGAATCCTCTCCTGACTTACCCTCCAATTTCAGTATATCACTGGGCAACTTATTAGGCATTGGTGGCCAATACGGAAGATAGTAAATTGGATCGTTTGTAAGGCATGACAAGTCAAGTAAATCCAAAGTTGCAATAAATGGTAACTGACGGTTAGGGTCACGAAAACCTTGAGTAATGAGACCAGTTCTGGGAGGGGGATATCTAGGATAACCTGGAGTCAGATTTGAATTAGGAATGGTATAACCTCCCGGAAAACCAGGATTAACCAGACCAAACTGGGGTTGTTGAGGCTGTTGATAAGTATAGCCAGGATACGGTTGATACTGATAAACTGGGTTTTTTGCAATGGGACCGAATTGATACTATCCCTGGTATGGTTGATATGTGAATTGCGGTTGATTTGTGGAAATTGTGGAAATCGTACTTGTACTAGCTTGTCTTGCAGGCATCAGGACCGAAGTCTGAACTGTAGGTCCTGAATGGGGCACAGAGACTTGAGGAATTTGCATGGTAGCAGAGATAGAAGAAACTAGAGATATAGATACTCCAGAAACAAGTGTTATAGGTTGAACAAATGTTTCAGTAGTTGCAGCAGTTTGAGGTGGAGTCTGAGGTGTACTAGGCCCTGGTTGTTGAACAGAACTAGGTGTAGGGATTTGAACAGTAGGCTGGACAGGTTGCTGGGTTGGACCAGAAACCAAAGGCTATCTAGGTTGATTAGGTAACTGCACATTAGGTTGCATATTCTGTTGAATTTGAGATGGATTCCACACCATGTTCATTCCGGGGTATTGTCCCGTAGAAGGTTGTGCATAAGAAGGACCATAGCCTGGTTGAATGTAGGGTTGATAATTAAATGGTGAATTTCCAGTTCCTTGTACAAATGATTGACCAGAAGGTGGTTGGAAAACTTGAGTTGGGTACTGACCTTGAGGTTGATAACCCTGAGGTGCGTACTGAATCTAGGGTTGATAAGGATTCTGAGGAATATACTGAGTCTAGGGTTGACCACTGTCCTTGAGGTTGATAACCTTGAGGTATGTACTGTCCTTGAGGTTGTTCTCCAAAATAATATTGTCCTACAGTTTGTCCTGGGAAAAAATTACCTTGAGGTTGCCCCCTAGGCAGTAACTGACTGCCTTAAGGTTGCCCCCCAGGTGGTAATTGACTACCTTGAGGTTGAGGATTTGGGATATTACCAGACATCATAAAGATTTGCTCTGTGTTCAACGTTTTAGTTTTAGCTCCATTAATACCAGATGATAATACTTGTTCAATCAGTCGAGGAGTTGCTCCTGAGAAAGTACCAGAAAGAGCCTGGTACCCCGAAGGAACAGAAGGACCACTGTGTAAAAATGTTTCTAATGATTGGGAAAACATAGATGACTCTCCTGACATCATCGATGAAGGATAGTAACCTCTTGGTGTAGGATGAAAAGGAATTCGAGGTGGTGAAAAACTAAGACCCAGGTTTTCTAAAAAATCTGTCAATGATAAATACCAAGCGTCACTTCCAAAAGGACTGTAGAATATGGATTCAAACTCCCTAAGATTCAAAGTCTGTGGGGTTTCAGGAAGAGTTGCTTCTTTGTCTGGACCGACAAGTTATTCAATAGAAATGAGGCCAGTAGGAAGATCTTTAGTAATGATATTTCTTACTCTAGATGAACCAGGATCACTAGAAGTTGGAGTAATAAATCCCAAGGATGGTTCCAAAACAGCAGGTTCAGTATCAGGCTCAGAAATTTCAGGTTCTTCAGCTAATTCACTGGAAGGAGAAATACTACTAGTAACTTCGGAAACTGAAATTGGCTCTTGAATATGCTTCGTTATTGGTATTTGATGATCAGGATGAACAACTATAGATGAAATTCCAGATTTTGTTGATCCAATTCTACTGCCACTAGGTGATACTAGAGCTCGCAGCCCTTCAAGTTGACTTGGTGTATACTCAGGGGGCTTCCCCTGAAGTCTCTGGGACTGTCTCGGTAATTCTGCCACGATTGAATATCAATTAATCACACGCAAACAAAGAAAATTTCAATGAAAACACCTAAAGTCTCTAAAGGAACAAACAGCTGAATCACACGCCTAAAAAATCTAAGATTTCAAACCTCACACAAACAATAACTTCCCGTACTAAAAACACTAGTTGGTGATGAAATCCAACTTAGTAGAATTTTAATACAGAAAGGGCCGTTGGAACAATTACCCCGACAACCTGCTTAATGAAACAGACTGGCACAATTTTCTTCACAAAACCATCTCGAGTGAAGAGAACCCCCAGAGAGTCCAAGTGAGTCTAGTCGATGTCTGCTCCAGGTATAGTGAGATCTTTCCTTCACCGTCACCTTAGGAAATAATATTAAGTTTATGGACACTATGGTTACCAGCAACAACAAATACAATTGGGGGAACAGTCTACGATCCGATTCTACACGCAAGGGCAGAGTAACAAAGCGCAATCCCCTTGAAGGCTCCTCGACATTGTCAATCCGAGGTTTACCAACAAGTGACCCCAGGCTCCTCGACAATGGTTAATCCGAGGTTTACCATTTGTAATGCGTGCAGATCTTCTATCTTTCCTAATGAAATAGAATTGATTGTCTCAAAGGTTCGGACATGATCTCGTGATTAACTCCTTTAAGAGAAGCTTCCCAGAATGTATCAATTACAATTGGATTTATTTCCTACCACAAGATTTATCTACTTGTTTTTTTTTACTATCTTGGAGATTTAATTACTCCCTACTCCAAGATACTAGCCTAAGCTATATTGGTAATAAGAGCCCTAGAAATAGAAAAAATTACTAGGTCAATTTTAATTAAGTGTTGTTTTTATGGGCTGTTTTTTAAGTCAATAGGTATGGAAATGAAACTTTGATGGTGTGAAGACTCGACTCCAAACACACTAAAAAAATGCACCTAAAATGATAAGCAATTCGTTTTTATTTTAATGAAGCCTAGCTAAAAGAAAGAGTTCGAGAAATGCAATTTATTAAGAGACAATTATTTCTTTCAACATGAAGAATAAATGAAAAGAAAATATTTTTGTTTTTCAATAAGAACTCAAAACGAGACAAAAAATCAATGGTCACAATAAATCCCTTTCACTTTCAAGACTCAAAACTACAAAAAACAACTTTTCTTTAAAAAGAGATCTACAAGTTCTAGAAAAGCATTCAAAACTATGAAAAACTAATTTTGAAATCTAAAAACTTTGAAAATCTAATTGAATAAAAGCTTCAATTTTTTTTTTTGAGAATTTTTTGCTTAGTTGTTTAGTAAACTAAGGATCCATTTGCATAGAATAACAAACAAATAAAAAAATATCCAGATATGTTTTCTTTTGTAAAAATGAAATTTAGAACTTATAACAAAGTTTGTTCAAATATTTACAAAGAGAAAACTAAATCTATTCCTCAAAAAGAATGGATTTCGCAACCAAGTCAGACTCATTAAGAAGGAAAAAAGACACCAATGTGATCTAAGGTATTTCAAGCTTCTAATATTTGAGTCACTACAGAGACAAATTGAAAACCACTCCAAGTATGCAAAACTTCTAGAAAATCACTCAAAACAAAAATACTATTGGAACTCACTCACAAGAAGTTTTTGGCAGGAAAAATATAGATTTGGGTACACACTAAGAGAGAT
The DNA here is from genome assembly GCA_034641835.2 of Pinus albicaulis. Lineage (NCBI taxonomy): Eukaryota > Viridiplantae > Streptophyta > Pinopsida > Pinales > Pinaceae > Pinus > Pinus albicaulis. Next base: position 48,387 of record JAXQQM020074564.1, on the reverse strand, counting down.
AAATCAAAATTAAAATTAATCTGGAAGAAGAAATCTGGAAATTTCAAACATTTTAACAGGGTCCGTAGGCCCCAAAAGCAACAGGTGTCGTCGGTCCTGCACTGGTTACTTAAGGAAAGTGCGAAAATGCTCACACTGTGTATGAAGATAAAGTGCGGTCCCTAGAAAAATTCAAGAAAAAGACAAAAGACTTCAAAACTTTTCAAAGCAAAGTAAACCTAAGCTACCCAAGCCAATACACATCAATCAAAAAATAGAAAAAATCATTTTCTCAAGTCAAAACAAAGGAAAACCAAAAATCCACAATCATTCCCCAGTGGAGTCGCCAATTTGTTGGCCGGATAAATCGATCTTGTAGACAAGAATGATCTCCCTAGTATCAGAAGATATTCTAGCAAAAAATAGACAATTAAATCTATCTTTCTCTAGATATATAATGATTTATAAGTAAATGCTAGAAAGGTGTTACAATCCTACCTCGATCCAACGCTTGTTTGAAGCAGACGTCCTTCGCCCGAAATAGTTATCCTTGAAGACCTGCAATCACAAACAAGCAAACATTAATAGCACCTGCATAGCATATATATATCAATCATATCTATTATGGTGATCAAGGAATCCATAAAATAAACAATCAAATGACAGTTTATTGAGAAAAACAAACTTATTTGTATTAACTTTGAAATAGTAGAAGAACCTTACAGCCTTTTCAGCCTTGATGATGAACAGGTCCTCCTAAGGTCCGAAGTAGGAATTTCCTCTACTTTGACAGGTCTTGCACTCTTCTAACTGAGACACATACAAGTATGTAATCTTCCCTCATAAAATCTCAGTTAAAGGAGTCTAAATTCCAACAGCACTTTACCTCAAACAACACTAAAGCTTGAACTCCCTTTGAGGCTGCCCAATGCCTCTTTTTATAGTGCAATTTTTATAAAAGGAGGTTATAGCTCCAATTATGAAGGATAGAGTCCTCTTCAAAAGATGCTCCTCACATCAGGGGTTAGCTCCTAAGGCATGGGATACATGAACCCAAAAGGAGCGGACTTGCCACCGCAAGATTCCCTTCCATCTTTTCGTAAAATGACCGAAAGTGATCTTTGGAGTTTACTTGTCCCCTTTATATCTTTTATTGTGGGTCCACCTTAACACAAAGAAAGTGTGGTTAGGTTCGTGTGAGACAGACCATTAGGTGCGGGACCACAGGTAAGACAAAGAGAAAGTGCGATACCAGAGTTTTAGAGACTTTTGAGAACTTTTCTCTTATTTTTAAGGCTTGACATGAGGAACTGATGTTTTTAGACTTGCAAAGGAGGAAAGCATGAGTGATAATGAGCTCATATAGATAGCAGAATGTCAAGGTGACAATTTTCAGTGCAACATTATGCTAGGGGCATGCAAACTTATTTCAAGCATATTTTTTCTTTGTTTCAAGTTTGTGTAAAAATTAAACCACTCTCAAGCATAGTTTTTCTCATGTTTCAAGCTTGTGAAAAAATAAAACCATCTTCAAGTATTCTCAAGCAAAGTTTCCACATGTTTCAAGCTTGTGTAAAAATGAAACCATTTTCATCCTATCTCTCGTGATTTCCTTTTTTATCAACTTGTTTCTTCCATATGAGCCTTGGTTTTCTCATTCCATCGTCACCATCTTCTTGGATGATCACACACTTTCACTTTGTTTTTTACCCTTTCCTGATGAACTGCTATGATGAGTGGTGTTTTTAGCCAAATTCTTTACCTTTGTGTGTTTTGAGCAGTTCCATCATGACAAGAAATAGTTAAGTACCCTTTATACCACTCATTCCTCAAGGAGGTGTCCTATTTGAGCTCTTTTTAGACTCCTTAAAGAAAGGATTAAGCGAGTATTTACTTTTCAAACTCATTAAATTAAATGAAAATATGTCTGCCCAATATAAGTTTAACCCTTTTCTGGATTAGGATAGACTATTTACAAAAAAGGGAATACTTTAGTCGAACATGACTAAAAGGTTCTCCTGAGTATCGTTTTCTGCCTTTTTAGACTCAAGAGACTAAATTTATGAAAACAGAACGCTGTAGTTTTCTTTTTGCCTATTTTTAAAACTACCCAAACACAGCACAGTTTGAGTTAGACCCTCGATGGAATCGTAAAAGCCTCAAACAATTACAGACTCGTTGAACATGACGTGAATGAACCATTCCTTCTCAAGGTTCATTAAAAATACTGAGAGGGATTCATCCGAAGGATGAACTTACAGATCAAGCATATGTTATCCTCCTCAAGATTGTAAAAAGTAAAGAGGTATTGAGTAGAGATGGTTGGGGAAATTGGGAAAACATGATACTTGACCTATTAATTATCAGTGAGTCACCTCTTTAACATAACACTCTTTCACTTCATCTCCGTGACTGTTGGGTTGGGAAATTTTCTTGCCTTTTTGGTTCATCACACCATATCAAAATCCTCCACATTCAATTTTGGGTCAATGCTTCCAACTTCATAAAGTGTTGCTGGTATGTTCAAGAGAAGTCCTTCAGTTGATATATTCTATGATACTCTTAAGCCTACATTAAAATTTGTCATTCATAAACTAGTTCCACATTAACATCATTCTGTCTCAAATATTGATACCTATTTGATGTCGTTGATGGGGGATACATCAAGTCCCTCCTGTGACGGTCGCTTCCTGTCGACATTAGCTCATTATCTAGGAAGATGGCTTAGAAACTCCCTTTGGTACCTTAGAGCTTGCATACATCAATATCAAGTTTCCTCGCTCTCGACAATAGGCATTCATCATTGACCTTCAACCAAAAGATTATGTGTGGTGTTTGACTTTAAATCATCTATTCACACCATACAAATCGTAATATGGTACCTTTGGAGAAATTAACATTCTCAATGGTTTATCTTGCGTTTGTTATCAACTTACATCATTGGATGGTAATCATATGGTGTCTGCTATGTTCAACTCTAGCTCATTTATTTGCATGGTTAGACTCGTACATTGTAGAAAATCCATGTAGATTCAAAATATTAACTGTAATATGATAAAACAATAGACTTGAATCTAATCTACCAATTGCGGAAACTAATTACGATCGAAAAATAACAAAGCATACAAGTGAAATAATATCAATCACACATACACAATGATTTCTTGGGGAAATCCATAGCTAAAAACCCCGCTATCTGTATATTTCATTAGTCAGAAAATATGAGAAGATTACAATTATTTTCTCAAACCATAGAAACCTCTGCACTATCTTTATCTATCTCATTTCTTCCTATATTGACTCTGGCCAAGACTTAGCCAATTTCCTAGCCTTCCAAGCTCCTACTTCCTTGTGTTGTTCAATGAGGAATTAGGCCCCTATTTAATAAGAATTTTCCTCCATTAGATTTGGCAGTTCCTTTAGGATCTTCCTCTGACTACATGCACCACCTATATAATTTGGATGATTATACCACTGATATTACACTTCCCTTGAACTCCAATATCAACTGGGTTTTTCTATGATATGACATGCATGAGTTATTTATGGTTAATTTATCAGTTATCTAATTGATTACTGCATCTAGTTCAATTTCAAGTTCCACACTTTGACCTCTCACTAGTTCCTCCAATAGTTGGAACTAGTTAAACTGAATTTAACTCAGATAGAATGAATTAATTAATTAGAACTCAAAATAAAATCAACCAAGGCTCCTAAAAAGTAGGAACCACTCTACATGACTCTAGTTAAACGCTCAACTCGAATTAACTAAACTAACTAAGTCAAACTAACTTAGTTAACTCGTACAAGTTGTCCTGATACGTGGAATTGCAATTTTATTCTACTTTAATTCAAGGGAAAATTAAATTAGAATCTTTCTTTGTGCCATCTTCAAAATTTCTTGTTTCCATTTTCAACCCTCCCTCTCAACAAGAAAGGGCTTCACATCTATCCTGATCCAATAACTTCGGAATTTTCTGCATGCAACACTTCTCACTGGTGTTGTTGCTACTGCAACATCTGAAATTTAAAGCATAAAAAAATATTGAATCAAATGTGATCAATAAAATGCATTTGTCATCTGATTCTAGACTAATACTAGCTACTGCACTGTCTACTGAAAAACTCTGTGTTGTTGCTGACTCTGCATAGTTGCCAACTATGCATTGTGCTCCCCAGTTTTTGATTGTGTTAGTATCTGCATCAGTCACTCTGGAATTTGACTGCATAAAATTCCACTGATCCATCTTGCTACTGTATATTGTGGGTCCCCGTAGCAAGGTAATGATCCATGAGACAAAAAAAATCTCAATGGATCATGCCAAATGTTTATGCACTCTTGGGACTATGGATCTACATCGCCCCACCTCACTCTTGGAGGTATAGGTTCATGTGATCCCTCTTCCTGCTTGTATTGAACTCTCCTACTACTGGAGGTCTATGATTGATCCTCTTCATCACCATCCTCATGGTCATCCCATCTACCAATTGGACGAGGCTTCCTCTTGAGAGATAAATCATGCTTCCTCTCAACCACAACATCTCTAATACTTGCCTTTCTCCTCAAGGTTGTGCATGCATTTTCCTCTAATGTGTAGAGGCTCTCGATCCTGACACCAAATTTCTTTATTTGACATGAAGCAATATACTTGAGGTAGGACTTCCCATCTCTAAAGACTACCTCATACCCATTGCCTTCAATCCTCAATTTCTTCATTAGTTCAATTTTCTTGGCTTCATTTCTATTACTGAATAACTCATTAAGAGTATTCCACATAGCAAAGGGAGTCTCTTTGCCATGTAGTTTCAAGACTATGTGGTCTCTCACACCCTCTAGGATGATCCTCCTTGATATAGCCACATCCTTCTTCCACTGACCGAGATCCTGGACATTAGATGTTGGGGGTCTTATTACATATGTCTTCATGTAATTTAGTATCCCATGGTCATCTAATACTGCCTCCATACTGATCTTTCATGCCACAAAATTTTTAGTTCCTTCCAGCGCATACTCGAGCATGAGTCTGGTGGAATTCATCTTCTCAGTCATGGAGAAAGCCTGCAAGGACAAATTCAACACTGTTACAGATGAAATAGGTAACATGCCCTCAAAATGGGATCTCTAGCCCAAAAAGACTCAAAAAACATGAAAAAACACCTCAAAAACAAAAAATGTGTATTCCAGAACGCACTTAGTTTTTTCTTAAGGTCAAATTTCAACATTTTATAAAATTATGCTAAAAACAAAATTGTTTCTTGAAAAAGGGATTGAAAAAACACCCTCAAAACAAAACCAGTTAATGCTGGAATAACAAAAAAAAAAATTGTGTCATATTTTTGACATTTTTAAAAATAGAACTAACATTTTTCAATTTTTAAAATTCAAACATTAAAAAAAACCTAAAATTTAAGAAAAAAATAAATTTAAAAAATAAAAACATTTTAAAGCTTAAAATTTAAAAATATATAGGAATAAAAAATAAAAATAAAAACAAAATAAAAATTTTAATTCAAACATTAAAAAAAACCTAAAATTTAAGGAAAAAAATAAAAAATAAAATTTAAAGATTAAAATTTCAAAATATATAGAAAAAAAATAAATAAATTAAAATATTAAATTAAAAAAAAAAGGAAAAAAGAAATTATAAAATATAAAATATAGAAATTAAATTTAAAAAAGAAAAAGAAAATGTTTATTAAATTTAAAAAAAAAAAATTAAAGAAATATATTAAATTTTAATAAATTTAAAACTTTAAAATAAAAATTTAAAAAAAAAAACATTATTTAAATTAAAAGTAAAAAAAATGAAAAATTAATTAAAAATAAAGAGAAAAATAAAATACAATAAAAATATTAAATTTAAAAAATATATATATTAAAAAAACACATAAATTTTAAAATATAAATTAAATTTAAATTATAAAAAATAATATATATATATATATATATATATATATATATATATATATATATATATATATATATATATATATATATATATATATATATATATATATAATTTATATGAACTTAAATTAAATTAAATAATATATATATATATATATATATATATATTATTAAATTTAAAAAAAAATGTTAATATTAAAATAACAAATTTAATTTAAAAAAAATAATTTTTAATAAATAAATGAATAAACAAATAAATTTTGAAATAAAAAATAAATTTTAAATATAAAAGAAAAAAAAAACATTGTTAAAATAAATAGTTAAAAAACTTTAAAAATCAATTAAAAATGAAAAATTGAAAAAAAAAAAAAATTTAAAATACACAATATTAATTGAAATAAAAAAAATATAAAAATTTTATGCAATAATAATAATAATAATTTAAATAAATAAATAAATTCAAATAAATTTAAAAAAAAAAAATATAAAATTTGTTAAATTTTAAAAAATTAAATGAAAAAACTAAACATAAAATTTAATTTAAAAAAAAAAATAATAATAAAAAAAAATTCAATTAAATTAAAAATAAAAAATAAAAAATACAAAATTTAATAAAAATTATTCACAAAATTTAGAAAAATAAATAAATAAAACAAATTAAATTTCAAATATAAAAATTAAATTTAAAATAAATAAATAAATAAATAAATTTAAATTTTTTGAATTAAAAAAAAATAAAATAAAAAATAAAAATCAAATTAAAAAAAAAGAGGAATTAAAAAAAAAAAGAGGCATTTTTTTTTTTTTATTTTTTTTTTTTTTTTTAATTTTTAATATTTTTTAATTCGTAATTTTTTTTTTTTTTTTTTAATTTGATTTTTTTCTTTTTTGTTTTTAATTATTTTTTAAAATTTAAAATTTATTTATTAGATTTATTAAATTTTAATTTAATTTAATTTTTTTTGTAAATCTTTTAGTTTATTTAGTTTTTCATTTTTAAAATTTATAAATTGTTTCATTTAAAAAAAAACTGTAAATTTATGGATATTTGTTTTTTAATTATTTGCACGTGGTTTTTTTCATTTTTTTTGTTTTTTAATGATAGTTTTTTTATTTTAATTCTTTTATTTTTATTTTCTTTTTCAATTTTTTTTTTTTAAATTAAATTTGTAATTTTTTTTTCTTATTCTTATTATTTTTTTAATTTAAATTTTTAAATTTAATTTTTTCTTTTTTGTATTTTTTTTTTAATCTAAATTTTAATTTTTAATTTTTTTTTTTTTTAATTATATGGTTTTTTTTAATAACTTAGAAAAAAATGTTTTTGATGTTTTTTTTTTTTTATAAATTTTTTTGGTTAATTTTTGTTTTTTTTCTTTAAATTATCTGTTTTTTTTTTTAATTTGTCATTTCTTTTGATATAATTTTCAAATATTTTTGTTTATTTATTTATTTATTTATTTATGTTTAAATTTTTTATTTTTACGAGTTAATTTTGTTTTTTTTTAAATATTTTTATTGGTTTTTTTATTGTTTTTATATATATTTTTTTATCTAAGTTTTGTGTTTTATTATCAACATGAAAATCACCACTCTAAAAAAAAAAGGTTGATGCTGCATCAATACGTTTCAAAATTAGCATGAAAATCACCACTCTAAAAAAAAAAAAAGTTGATGCTGCATCAATACGTTTCAAAATTAGCATGAAAATCACTAACATTTTAAAACAAATATTCATACTTCATAAATAAAAATATTAGAGTGTAAAAAATGTGCACAAAAAAAAGGGGGTGATTTTGCATCACCACTTTTCAAAATCGGGTGCTTTTTATGCTACCAAAAAAAAGTAGGTAACAGTGCAGTTACCTATTTCATGGGTAACAGTGTTATTCAAATTCTTCTCTTCTATAGTGATTTTAGCTCCGATACCATGTAGAAATTCCTTGTAGATTCAAACTGATAATTGTAATATGCTAAAACGATAGACTTGAATCTACTCTACTAATTGCGGAAACCAATTACAATCGAGAAATTACAAAGCATATAAGAGAAAAACTTTCAATCAAACATTACATAATGATTTCCTGGGGAAAGCCACAAATAAAAACCACACTATTTGTATATCGCATTAGTCAGAAAATATGAGAATACTATAATTCTTTTATCAAGCCGGAGAAACCTCTGCCTATCTCTATCTGTTTCATTGCTTTTTAGACTCACTCTCGCCAACACTTAACCAATTTCCTAGCCTTCCAAGCTCCTCCTTCCTTGCGCTTTTCAATGAGGAATTATACCCCTATTTAATAAGAATTTTCCTCCATTGGACTGTAAAGTTCCTTTAGGATATTCCTTTGACTGTATGCACCATTTATACAATTTGGATGATTATACAATTGATAATAGATTGCCCTTGAACTCCAATATCAACTGGGTCTTTCTATGATTTGACATGCATGAGTTATTTATGGATGATTTATCAGTTATCTGATTGATCACTGCATATGGTTCAAGTTTAAGTTCCATACTTTGACCTCTCAATAGTTCCTCCAACAGTTGGAACTAGTTAATATGATTTTAACTCATATAAACTAAATTAATTAACTACAACTCAAAATAAAATCAACCAGGGATCCTAAAAAGTAGGAACAAATCTACATGACTCAATTTAGACCCTCAACTCGAATAATTGAACCAAATAAGTCAAACTAACTTAGTTAACTTGTATAAGTTGTCATGAGATGTGGAATTACAATTTTATTCTAATTTAATTCAAGGGAAAATTAAATTAGAATATTTCTTGGTTCCATTTTCAACATTTCTTGTTTCCATTTTCAACATACATTAAGTGATTGAGTGAACGATATAGAAGATCCTAAATCTAGTTCCATCCATCTGGGTTGCGATTTCAGGATTAATGCAAGATTACAAAGCATGATGGCCATGATCATTCAGACAATCATCCAATTATGGGTCCACACTTTTCCATCAGTGGAATTGAATTCTTGATCATTGTACATGTAACTTTTTCTTATGTGCTAAGCATGGGTATGCCTCCCTCAGCAAAGATATTATCATGAAAATATATTGTAACAGATGATGATCTCGACAACCTGTTCTTGATCTAGACTTGTCACAAGGTAAAACACTTCAATCATGAACTGTCATTTTTTACTTTGCGATTTAGGGGGAAATCTGTTATAGGCCATTTTTTCACATCTGGTTAATTGGCCTGCAAAATGGATCAATCCACATCTATGAACATGTTTCATAATCCCTACACAAAGCCCTAAGCATGACCTTTCCAAAAAGTGTGTTTCTGGGATTAATCGCTCAAAATCAATGTTTATAGCCCTTGCACACTCTGTACCTTTAGCCACCTACGTTCAGTGCTGGTTTCTCCCTTCTATAACAACAGTAATCAAAGTTGGTTACTCTCATTTACAGGTGCACTGATTCTACGAATTTGGGAAAATTAAAAATATTTCCGAAGCTTCCTCTTCCAGAAGATTCCAGGGGTTATTTTAAGCATTTATCATGGATAAGAAGCTCAAATCCTATTTGATCCTACCTTGGATACTTCACCTCTTATCCCTTGAGCTCATTCTCCCATCATATGTGGATTTCAAGCCCATTATGGTAAATCCTAAACTACCATTCCTCTGCTATAAATCCTAAAATTCCTTTCATAACATCAGGGTTGGATTTTGAAGATTAATTATGCCCTAATGTTATTTCCTTGAACCAAAATGAGACAACATATTCTTACATTAGGGTGACATTGAGGTGTGCTTTGTGACAAGGAAAAGTCAACTTGGGGAGATCCTTACAAGATCAACTACTATTCTTGGTTGTAAACTCTCTCCTATTTCTATTAATAAAAAGAGTATCTTGTTTTCCTATATGTGTTTTATTATTTTTACCTTCATGTATTTCAATTCTTCATCGATTCATTGAATAGTGTAATTGAATTATACTACCTAGATGTTGTAGATCCTTGGATTTTTTTTTTTGCATGTGCAGGTTCTAATTATAACATATGGAGCTACAATTGGAGCTCACAAGCAAGGAGGAAATAAAAGCTTGTGACTGATTCCAGGTAGGGTTCTTTTTCGTTCTTCAATTTCTTGAAGGAAAATCTTTATATTCTTTGTCTTCTATTGTTCTAGACTAGTCCACTAGGTCTAGGGAAAATATTTTTGTCTGCAATCGTAAATTCTGCATAACAACTAGTGACAAGAAAATTCATGTGTTTCTAGTGCTAAGAACACATTCTCTATTTCTCTCCCCCATAATTCTCACTGTCTCACCCATTGGCACACACTCTCTCTCCTCACCCGCTCTCTCTCCCCCCTCCCTTCCTCTTTTTCTCTATCCCTCTTTCCGTCCCTTAGTCCATCCTTCACAACAACCCCCCTCCAACTCTCTCTCTCTCTTTCCCCACTCTCCCTTCCCCAACACCCTCTTTCCATCTATCTCTCACTCACTCACTCTCTCTCCCATTGTTTTCCCCTCACCCACCCAATCATTTTTACCCACTACTGATCTCTCTCTCTCTCTCTCTCTCTCTCTCTCTCTCCCTTGGCCACTCTATCCATTCCACTTTCCCCCTTTCCTTCCCCTCTAAGCCCACCTAAAACATTTCCCATGCATTAAAGTTCCTAATTGAAAGAACAAACATGTGTTCCTATTAGCATGAATGCAAGTGCACTCTTAGTGGCAATAATGAATGCACATTCCTAGCACTAGGAACACACATGTGTTCCCATTACTAGGAACTTATGCATGTTTTTAGTGCCAAGAATGTGCATGTGATTTTTCGAATTTAAATTTAAATTTTCTCGATGGGAAGCTATTTTCACAATGAGCTGGTTGCTTTAGATATAGGCTATGGATCACAAACCTAGTGTTTTGGAGCTGCAAATACATGAAAACATCAATTTTTGAGAAAACATAGATACATCTCTAATTTTGACAGTATTTTTCCATGGGATAGAAAAGTATGCTCTCCATAAAACTATAGACACATATATAGTCGATTGTGAATATTCTAAATATATAAACTTTAAAAATATTAATAGTGTTTAATATTTTTAATATATTTATACATCTCTCTTTTATTTCCACTAATTTTTGTTTTGGACCTTTAATCATTCATATATATATGTGTGTGTGTGTGTGTGTGTGTGTGTGTGGTGCATTAAATGACTTTGAGGCCTACAATCCAAAAAAATTATTGTTTGATAAAGTTATGACCTTATTTTATTTCCACTATAACTTTTTTTTTTTTTTTACTTTAACAATTTGAAATAAAATATATTGTGCATTAGAGGACAATGAGACTTACAATAAAAAGGTTAAATTTTTTTTTTAATAATGTTATGACCTTTTTAGGTTGAATTGAAAGGCCTCATAATTCCAAGGATATAATGACTTTCATAATCTTTCAAAAACTATAGAACTAAGATAATAAATTTAGGAAAAAAAGTTGTGCACAAGAACAATATGTTCTCTACAGCTTTAAAAATTTTTGTAGCAAGATTCAATCGTTCAAGTACTCAAATATTACATTAATGGAAACATATGTAATATATTTTGAATGAAAAAAAATATATCATTGTTAGGAAAACTAAAAATTCACATAGACACACTTTCTACAAATACAAAATATATATTCAAAAAGCTAAGTTATTTTCCTACAATTCATGTTTTTGCAACAACTTCAAATTCATTGTGTAAGTGTCTCTAATTACCCTTCCAAGTTAATAGATTGTTGTTTTTCTAGGCTTACATTGTCACTAACCCATCATGAAATACCATTATCAACTTGCATCCACCCTTATATTTCTTATGATTAATTATGAGCAAGTTCAACATTACATTACCCCATCCCAACCTCGTTTCATCATCTAGGGTGCCAAAACAACAATATGACCAAACTTAAACGCTTAATGTAACTTTAAAGTTACATGCCATATCTATAAAGTTCATGTATGTACACATATTACATGATCAATGCCCATGCTTTGTCACACCCAATGTTATGTATCGATGCCTAAACTTTACACCATTGATTTAATTCTAGATTTAATCCACATGGTGATATCACAATAAATCTATCAACTCTTAAGTCAATATTCCACCTCAACCATTATTCATCGACCGACATCAATGGCATGCCATAATTGAGAGGTCCAGAACATTCAACCAAAGGAATAATCAAGTTTGACTATGTCCATATACACCACATATGACTTAGTTTCAAAGAATAAGATAATGATAATGTTTCATCCATGTGCATGATGCCACTTTTTAGGAAACACATTTTTTGATTATTCAATCCTCCCTCTCTTGTATAAAAGGTAAAATGGAAATTTTGAATTATAAGAAGGAAAATAAGTCGGAATTGAGCTATAGACTAGAATATAATTTGAGGCTCTAAACATTTTATTTACAACCTTTACAAATTTATCTCTATCAAGTTATAGACTCAAATATCATTTGAGACTCTAAAAGTTCTATTGACACACCTCTATGAATTTATTGAGATATCTCTTAGACTATATTATTTGTGAGTATAAACTCATACAATTAATCATTTACATCACTAAAGCTGAAATGTTCACCGTAATGTTTGTTTTTTTTTCCTTTTTATAATAAAGTGTTTCTCATATTCTAATTCACATGCTCTAATTTAAATTATCCACTTATTTATAATTTCATTAATTAAAACATGCAAATAAGTTATATACCCATTCTTAACACAATAATGATAACAATAGAATACTTACCAATTATTTCAAGTGCACTTTTTTACTATCCTATCATTTTTATTATTTTGTACAAATAAATAGCTTCTAAACCTATTCTATGTGCACATTTATACTCTTTATACTCTTCACATATCATTAAGATAACTTTCACACTTGACTATTGATGTTATGCCAATCATCCATATCACATTGTTTTCCATATATGTGTGTCGTGGTGATCAAGCTACATGGTTCATCCCTTATCTCCACATATTGAAGAACATCATCAACTTAGCCTTTGATCCACCTTTAATCATAATCAATAAGGAAAACATTAAAAGTTTAGGGAATTTGTAAATTAGAAAAAAAAAAAAAAAAACTTTGACACTTCAACAGTAATAAAAAATTAGAAATTTGAGAATTCATTTAAAGATGTTTTTAAAGAAAAACAAAATATATTTTAAAGGACAGATTTCTTAACATATAATTATTTAAATTTAAAAAATATATTATAATTATTAAATTTAATAATTTATTATTTATTATTTAATTTTCAATTAAAAAACATTTTAATGAATTTTATTACTTAATATCATTTTTAAGTTTACAATTTTTTATTTTCTTAAAATTTTTAATGTTCATTTTTGAAGTTTACAATTTAAATATCCTAATAAGATAAATTAATATTATTAAATATAAAATTTTATCAAAATAACCACTTTATTTATATTATATAATTTTCTAAAAATTTAAATATTCAATTGTTATATTAATTTTTAATTTTTAAAGTTAAATCTCTCTGCAAATTAGTTACTATGATTAAATAAATATTTGTTTATAAAAAACAAAAACAAATTTAATTCTTTTTCATAACATTTATTTAATTTTTTTGGGAATTGCGAGAGGATCAGAGCTCGAGGGTAAAATGAAGCTAAGATATTATAAGGAAGTGATCAATCCCACCTTTGATAATCAAAATTATCTCTCTGTGCTGTCCATCAATAAGAAAAAAATGAACATAGATAAGAACTAATTCCCATGAGCTTTAACGGAGGATAACCATCACCACCATCATTATCATCATCAATATAAATATATATATATTTTAAGTATATAGTGTAATATAAATATATATATATTAAAAATATAGCGTAATACATGAAATTTTTTTTTTGCAATTTATTTAATAAATTTTATCAAAAATTTACTAGCAAATATTTTTAAAAATCATAAGTTTAAATTGTTTAATTTGTAAAGATTAATTATTTCAGAGATTTTTTTTTTTTTTAAGTATTGAATTTATTTATGCATTCAAAAATGCATTTTAAGCAATATAAAATCACAATCTTGTTAAAAATTATATTGTTTAATTCTAACTAAAAAACCCATTTCATCTATTAGTTAAACTATGTCTATTTAAAATATAAATATTTTTGTTTTTATATTTTAAATATAAAATTTCTAATATCTATTTTAAATATAATTATTTTTATTTGTATATTTTAAATACAAAATTTCTTAAAAGTAATACATTTTCACATAATTTTAAATATTTTTATTATAATTAAATAATTCTTTTAAATATTTTTTAATTAAAAACATATATGTATAACAAAGAACTAGTTAAAACACCCAAAACAAGGAAGGGTAAAAACCTCTATAAAGCCCATATATAATGGACATGCAAAACATAGAACTAGTTAAAACACCAAAAAACCCAAAACAGGGAAGGGTAAAAACCCTTTATAAAGCCCATATATACATGGACATGCAAAACATAGAACTAGTTAAAACACCAAAAAAAAACCCCTTAATTGTTACCATGAAATCCAAAACTCTTTAAAACCAGAACTACCGGAGAGAAAAAACAGGAAAAAAGGAGAAATAGGACATGAAAGTATCATATTAGAGAGAGTGTCCAGAGTTTAAGTTCAAACTTGGCATGATCCAGTCTGAATATGGATAAAGGGTAGGCTATAGTTATAGAAATAACCTTAATCAACTGGCAAAATAAAACTTTCCACATAGCTTTTATTGAAGAAATCTTAATATTGACCGTAACTCTCGATGAGCTACTGAGGGTTAGAAGGCTTGTGGACAACGAAGGCAATGCACTGTGTCTGGCGTTTGTTGTCAAAGCCCAAACAGCGGATGTAAGTGTTAGGGTAAGCCTTCTTGCATTCCTCTAACTCACTCAACACTTGAGCAGAGTTTGTGCACCCGAACATGGGGAGTTTCCACAGAGTCCAATACCTCCCGTCGTAATATCCAGGGATCATCACCCCACTTGTGCGCCGCACTTGACCCACCTGCAATTTTAGTATTTTTATGCCATGGAACAACCACCAATAAAATTGCTATAAATCATGGAAATAAAGCAAAAACTGTAAATTTTTTGATTAAGGATTAGAGATCAGAGAGCGTTTTGAATAGTTTACTGCGTCGAATTCCAAGCAGGGAACCCATCCGTTGGAGATCATGTAATCGATTTCCTTGACCAGGGACTCCTGGCTCAGGGGTGGAAGATATGATAGTGTCTCGAATTTCGTATTGTTTATTGGAGACCACACCTGCAATAAAATTCAACAACAACACTCTATAAGCTTATAACCGAAGCCTTATGGAGCAGAAACCATGGCATATGGTGAAAACCATTAAATCAATATATATGAAATTAGTTGAACGAAGTTATTGATAGAAGTTTTGGTGAAAAAAATTTGTCCAATTTCTAATAAAATGAGTTGCCAGTGCAACAGATCCATTAAATGCAGATATATTTGTTTCAAACTTAATTATGTCAGAAAAACAAAGCACCCTTTTCATATATTACTATATGAATACTATTAAGGCATTACTAAATTTTATTAAACTTTTCAATTATAAATCTTCCGAGAAATCATATAAGTAATTTCTTGGAACCGACACGTTTCGAACTCCAACTGCAGTTTAGATTGCATATTTAGGAAATATTTCAGAATCTGCTAATAGAATAAGGTCAAACGATTAACCTCACTCAACATAAAACTGATAAGAATACCTAATCTAATAATAGATCCTCTTACAACTAAATATATTTCTGTATATATAATCCAAATATATTTTGTATTTCAAATTCCAATAAAATTCAGAATCTCATTGTAAAGTCAAACAATTAATTTTGCTTTTAATCAGATTCTAAAATATTTTGAAAATATACAATCAACATAAAATACATAAAAAATTCGTAAATGCATAACACAGACTTTCTTACAATGAAATATATCTATACATCTAAAACCCAAATATGTTTATTTCTGACCTTTCAATAAAATTCAAATATATTAAACAATTGAACTCACTCTTAACCATCCAATTCCAAAATATTCCAAAAATATACAACCAGCAATACTCTAACTCTTAACAGAAATTCTCTTACAACTAAATATATATGTACATCTCAAACCCAAATATATCCGTAGTTCAAATTCCAATAAAAGTCAAATATGTCTGTATTTGAAATTCAAATAAAACATTCCGCTGATAAACGGTTAAGCAGGTGAAGAAGTTGAAATAAAGTCAATGGTTATTAGCCTGTATAAATATGATTGGTTCTTGCTGTTACAATTGGAATAATATATACGCGTAGTAAATTACTTATTTTATTTTATGATAATTTTATTGGAAATTTTATAGCGAATGGTGAGATTTTCATATTTGAATTAGAGAATCTATATAATTTAAGTGTTATTGATTTTTCAGAATGTAAAGTTATTAAATTACAAGAAGCAATTACAGCTTAAAAAAACCAAAATTTGAAATAATTAAACAAGTATATACATTTTGAAAGACATTTCAATAATCTTATTTTTTTTAAATAAAAGTTTAATCAGACTCCAAATCTACGATGTCAAGAGGTTGAAACAAAGTCAATTGTTATTGGTTTATATAAATATATGATTGGCTCTTGATCTTGGGATTGGATTTACAAGATTGACAGGTAATATTGAATTTATGTATTTTGAAAATGATTGGTTTTTTATTTTATCATTAAATTTAATAGTTTGATATGTATATTAGTCTGTTTGTTTATGGTTTATGGGATTTATATATTTTGAAAATAATTAGTTTTTTATTTTACCATTAAGTTAATAGTTGACATGTAGATTAGTTAGTTTATTTATGGTTTAGTTTAGGTTAGGTTAGAGATTCAGAGAAAAAGTTGAAGGTAAAAATTATCTAATAAAAAAAATAAAAATAAAAACAAATTTTTATTTAGATTAATTTGAAAAAAAAATACAACAATTTATATAATTAATTAATTTGTTTATTACATTTTAAAAATATTGTACAAACTTATAGCTTAACAAAATAAATGGATTTTGAAAAAAATTATTTGTATCATCTTATAACTGAGAGTTAATAAGTCTGGATAGGGAAATCTGTATAACCTAAGAGTCAATAAGAGGGTTATAAGGTTAAAGGGTTATGGTTATAAGTTTTGGTAAGAAAATCTTGATAGTTATAAGGTTAAAGGGTTATGGTTATAAGTTTTGGTAAGAAAATCTTGATAGTTATGATAATGAAATAGAAAATTATATTGAAACTAATAGAAAACACAACATAAAATTGAAGAAATGCAATTCTCATTATCTACCGTATCAACAAAATTTGGTCTTATTTGATTTTCACAAAAATATCGAGTTATAAGATTTTGTTAAAAATAGAAAGCCATACTATTTCATATAAAAATAAATAACACACAATATAACATATTAACCACAATATCAATAAAACTGGATCTCATTTGATTTTCACAAAAAAAATATTAAATTATAAGCTTTCTTTAGAAAATAGAAAATCATACTATTTCATATAAAAATGAATCAGAATACACAACATAATATCTTTGACATAAACTCAGGGTGCAGTTGAGAAGAAAAACATCCATCCCAGAGCTCATAGGCTAACAGACAGAATACTAACATACCAATCTACAATACCACTTGGAGAGGAGATGTTTTGAATTTGCTTTGGGTTTCCAGGCTCTGAGGACAAGTGCTTTTCCTTATTCAGTTAATGGAAACTTTACTCCAGCAGTAAAGATTTGAAAGGCCGTACGCTAAATCCAAATCCATGATCCATTTTGAAGTTTATAAGACCATTGTAATATTGTGTTTGATTATTATGTTAAGGTGTTTTTATGGATTGATTAGATTTTTTTGGGAAATGAATTTTGTTTAATTATGGAAAATTTATGATCAAATTTAAATGGTGAAAAACTTTTATTTTTCATCATTTAAATCTAAAAAAACTTTTTATTTTCTATCATTAAATCTAATTAATTCTACATAATAAGATTATTATTATAAATAATAAAAATGTTTTTGCTAATTTAAACAACAAAAAAAGAAAAAGAACATAATTTCAAAATTTTATTGGGTTTAGAGTATGCTTTAAAACTGTTTCTGCTTTGCTAGGAACTCATTTTTCTCCTAAATAAAAAAATAGGATGACAACCCAAGACCTAAAAGCATCTGCTTTGCTAGGAACTCATTTTTCTCCTAAATAAAAAAATAGGATGACAACCCAAGACCTAAAAGCATCAGCCTGAGTGAAAGCCTACCTCTTGTGCACTACCAAAAAATAATTCTAAATAATATAATTTTCCTTAAATAACAATGATGAACAATACTAATTTAACAACTAAATTATAATAAATTCTCTATCATAAAAAAGAGAAAAAATAAATTATAATTTTATTACCGTTAACATCCCATCTGCCTAGAATTTTATATTTAGATGCAATGTAGGTGCGAAAAAACTTGTATCCACTGAAGAACCTGTTATTATCTTATCATTTAAAATTATAAATTCAGTTTTTTAATAATGAACATAGTATATACTCAAATCTGGTTTTTGAATTCTAAAAGTTTATTAAATTATCACAAATTGTTAAATTGTACATATTTAAGTACTTATAATTTTTTTAATTTACTATGCAGAATCTAATTTGAGATAATTTAGAGATTATTAAATTTTGTTATATAGATTAAGTTTTTTTAGAATGTTAAATTTATATATATAAAATAAACAAACCAATTTAAATAACAGAAATAAAGATTTTACTTTAAATTTTTCTACCAAATTTAAACACCAAAAATTCTAAAAGATTAGACTTAAAAACAACTGCACAGATTAGTGCCTCGCACGATCAAATGTTTGGACTGGTGCCCACCATTAACTATATGAACTTCTTACTCGATGAATTTGATATGACGTCAGCGAAGCACAATCGCAACTTGCTTTAATTTATCACACTTCTGACTATTAAATTGTGGGATGCACTATTCGAAAAATTCTGACTATTAAATTGTGGGATGCACTATTCGAAAAACCAATATTTAATTACGATGCTTTTCGCTGAACACCTCCCCTGGAATTCTTCTCACATTGCTTGTAGAATTTATTATCAGCGGAAAAATCAGAATTCTCGAGAAATTTTTTTATCAGATTACAGTCTACTTCTCCACCATTTTAGACCTTGCTCGATTTATCCAATCCAATGCAGCATGAGTTGGTCTGCGTTCAAACCTGAATTCAGGGGTTTGGTTTTCATCGTATTGCTTAGGCTGATAGATTTTTCTGGTAATCTATTTCTCTGTTTATATTTGCTTTGAACGTCTCCTGTGGGAATGGGAATGAAGAATGCAATTATAGATTTCATTTTTTTAGATTAAGGGTCAGTTCATTTATTGCAGTGAAGAACTATCTATAAGAGATAGATAGGTTGGACTCTTTCGGGATAGTTTAATTTTTTATAATTATTTTTTATGAAATTTGAATCTAAGACTCATTAAAAAAATTTAGATAGAATTTTAAGACTAATTAAATTTTTTTTAAGATAGAATTTAAATTCTTAATATCTTCTAAAGTGCAGAAATAAAAAATCTAGTAAGGCACAATGTTGCAGGTTTAGGTTCTGCAGAGGACTGAAGAGTAGTATAAGGGGGATGCAGCTTTATTATTGATGTCAATTGTTTCATTCTTGGACATGACCAAATTCAATGGTTGATGTGATTGGGTTTTATATAAATTTAATTTAATTATAAATTTAGTCTAATTATTTAAATTAAATAATGGAGTTGTTTAAGGAGGTGGAGGAATTGCTCCGATAGTCAAAAGTGGCTAGAATGGGAGCAAAAAAAATTAAGAATCTTGCAGTAGCAGTGCTTGAATCAGGTTTTTGATGGTGGAAATAGATTCAACACCATCAAAAACTACTAAAGCACCCAAAATATTGAAGTTTGATAACTATAACCTGGATTTACAAAAATCCCTGCCGGATTTTCTTAAGATTCTTACAGGAATTTCCATGATTTTCAGGGAAAAAAAGCAGTCTGGTTAGACTAAGGCTTAAATAATTGATTAATGTATATAAACTCAGTATCACTAAAGTTATTATAGATTTTTTTTGTAATAATCACATGCAAATGAAATTCGTTTAGCCAGTTCTACATCTATTTATACTTGATATCCTAATCTGATCTTTCACCTAGTCTTGATGATGAACCACAATCACTAAAATTAATTATATCTCTTTAATTTTACTTATAACTTCTTCTTTTTTTAAATTTTACCTTAAACATACCTATGGACATAGACATAAAAATGTAGGATATGAAAAGAAGGCCTGGAAAAAATGGGAGAAAATGAAAATTGAAAAAATAATTAGTGGATTTAAAATGGATTTGAATATTTATAGTAAGTAAATTCATAATTTGTAAAATGATTTTAAAAGTATTTTTAAAATAATAAAAGATTATAGATAAGTTAAAATTAAAATTAATAACAATGAACTAGTGCTATAAATCTATATTATATGTTTTTTTTTCAAATATATATATATATATATATATATATATATATATATATATATATATATTAATTTTAATATTGTGTTAAATTTATAGTGGGGATAACTATCACTATCATAACTCAGTTGTCAAGTTAATAATGTGACAGTTATCATTGGCTGCTATAGCAGAATGCAGGCTGACTCATCACTGTTGTTATTCAAGAAAAACCAGGCCATTTAAAATTACCTTATTAGTGATCCACAACCAGCCAAACTTTCACTTTCGAAATATGACTATGGGCCTAGGCCATTAACCTGTTTCCTCGTATCCTTAAAAAAAAACAGACTCTTTACAACATAAAAACAATTTTAAAACATACTCTAAACCAACAAACCCAACAAACAAATCGACATATGGACTTTAAAACCATTAACAAAAGCGATACTTGTGTATGCCTCAGTCGTGAAAACTGTATTATGGAACCTAAGACAGCTAGCACATCTGTCAGAAAACTTTGAAACGCATGTCAATCCTGGGCTCTACTAGGTTTATGCCAGACCCAAAAATCTGGCACCTTATTCAATTCACTGAAACCAGTTACATTATGTTCATAAATCCAAAAACCCATTTGCACTGTAGAACACCAGCTCATTCACCCACAATTTTAAAACATACTCTAACCCAACAAACCCAACAAACAAATCGACATTTGGACTTTAAAACCATTAACAAAAGCGATACTAGTGTATGCCTCAGTCGTGAAAACTGTATTATGGAACCTAAGACAGCTAGCACATCTGTCAGAAAACTTTGAAACGCATGTCAATCCTGGGCTTTACTAGGTTTATGCCAGAACCAAAAATCTGGCACCTTATTCAATTCACTGAAACCAGTTACATTATGTTCATAAATCCAAAAACCCATTTGCACTGTAGAACACCAGCTCCTTCACCCTCATCCATATTGTAAATCACCTAGCTTCTTTGATCAAATTCTTTTATTTGCAAAATCATAAACTGATTAAGACTAACTTGCTCTTCTTTTCTGAAAATTACTGTATCTTCTACAATGCATATGATCCATCCATGTTACAGAAAACAACATGGATCCCCATCATATTTCTTACTCCTATAACATGAATTTAATCTGATTTAAACCTTACAATACTTCATATCATAAATAACAGGGAAAGAGAAAACCCTGTCAAGCAAAAATATAGGACTTACCTTCATGCAATGAACCCGGCTGCCATTACTGGTGGTCTTCTCCTCCCACTCAAGTTTAGCAGAAAACGCAGCAGACCCAGACTTTAGGTTATTCAAGGCTGGGACAGAGCTGGACATGCTTTGAACACCATTTTTTCTTGAAAGTGTGCTCAGAGCTGCTGTTGAGGAAACCATGGAGGCCATTATTGCAGATACCATCCTTGATCTCTAACTTGAACCTCAATTTTCCAAATTCCAAAACCAAACAAGTCACAGATTACTCTCCAATGGCCCAACTACAATATGAAGATCACAGAATGAATTTTGTTACTGCCATTGTTAATATCAAACACAAAATTATATTATTCATAAAATAAAAATAAAATAAAGGTGTGCAGGTGGGCTTGGTAAGTACTGTCCTCCTTTTTGTCATGTGAAAAGATTGGCAGTAAAATCTCCAAACTAACCATTGGTTGACACGTCATCTTAGGAAATCGTCTTATCTTCACCACGTCATCAACGGGGATCGTCTTATCCGAGTGCCTGAAAGGAACAGTTCAGAAAATGAACTGTTGTGATGTCACCTCTGATCTGTTGGTTAATACCAGCTGTCCACTGCCATCTGGCCTTTTCTGTCCAAAATTTCTAAATTAGTAAATTCATTATTTCCTTTAAATAATAAAGTAGTGTATGACGAGTGGCTTGTTTGTAACTTTTGGGATGGTATCGGTTGTCGGTTGATATAGTCGGAGCAATCAAGGATTTTCCTTGTTTTTGTAGTTTACCTCAAAATATCCATGTAGGGTCAGCCCATGATCCCACCACCATGAGGCCCTTGTTCCCTAAGGATAGAATGCATGAATGCACGTGCTTTCTAGTTATGCAAGCAATATGTACTTTTAGGGGTGTGTCCAAATTCTAGCGTCGTAACACATATTAGTTCACTGTGATAAGGCTAGAAAAGTAGGTGACGTAGGTGTCTCCTAGGAGTGCTTCTGTAGATGTGTTTCTAGATGTCTCAAATCTTGTTAAGTCATAAGTTATTGGATATATACTTTGGGTTATAGTGGGTAGCTAGTGGAGTGGGTTATAGTGGGTAGCTAGTGGAGTCTCGAGGCTAGCCTCGGTCACTATAACAAGTTATCTATTCTCATAACTATTATCTATTCTCATAACTTTTGACGTTGTTTTTTGGTTTTCATTAAACTCTCTACTACATCTCAAATTTGTTAAGACAATCTAGTTGATTCCCTCACTTTGTGTACTCACTCTCTTTTATATTTCTTCAAGGGACATTTCACATTCCAACGCTTTGATTGCTTGCTTAATTTTCAACTTATAACTATCTTGATCAAATTGGCATTCTCTACATTGAAGTTGGGCCGTTTATATGTGCTTATCCAGGTTCCCGAGCTCTCTCCTTTTTGCAAATCCAATTCAACATCTAATTCTTTAATTTACTATGTTTAACTAATTAGTGTCTCTCATGGTGCTTCTTTTTTCAAGTGATGCCAAGTATCTAGTGCATAGCCTCACACAATTTGAAAAGCGCCCAACCTCCATGCCAACATCCTCCAATTAAGAAAATACATGCATCCCAACACTAAGGCATCCAATGCTCATCATGTGGTCTAACAACTAGTGTTCTTAACATCATCCCATTGTTGCTAATAGGTAGAGTTGCGAGGTGGCAACCCAAAAGCTTAATTATAGCATTTGGCATAGAAAATGTTATGCACACCAAGTTCCAAATATTGCATGTGCTATCAAAGGTTATGCATATTATTAGTAGGTTGTTTCATGCTCCTCATCCCATATGTGTGTGACATGGGGTTGATTCCGATCGCTACCACTGTAACTATGGGGCCTATGACTTGTTCTCCTCTATGTAGACCGGGTTACTTATGGGGGATTGAACCTTGGATCTCTTAGTTTACATGATTTCATATCACTTCGATCACCAATTGAGTTGCCCCAGGGGACGTAGCATAGAAGATATTACACACAATCATTCATTTTTCTTTCTCATGCTTTCTTATATAAGGCATTGTAGAGAAACATACGTACTAATATAAACATCGTTACATTCTAATTTGTTTTGTGCACATTTGATTCATTATTTTTTATATTATTTGTTTATTTTTGTCATACTTCCATGTCCATAACTTAATTAGTGCAATCCATTAGTTGCTCTTTGAATTGGATCTTAATATCAAGTCAATGATCTTCGTTTCACACCAAAGTACAAAATTTTTTTCTAACTTTTATGTGCACTCATTTATAAACCATTTTACATGTACTTCTCTTGATTTATAGTCCTTATCATGCCCATACATTTTCTACCTTTGTGCTTGCACCTTTTAGTTTGTCTTCAAGCACCCTTCTTTTCACAACGCTTCTTGTTTCCTCAACTTTCATCATGGGCTTCCTTCAAAACTACGTACTAGTAATTACCCTAGAAGGTCCATAGACACACCATAAGAAGAGTTATTGTTGCATTCAGAGGTGGTTTATACAACCCAGTATGCGAGAGATGTGCAATTCCTTCCATGCTCAACATGGAGTTGACATGTGGCATTTATGAAAAATATTAATAGCAAAATATATTTCAATGCACAACCAAAGTAAAATATTTTTATGTCATCTATATAGAACGTAATTGAAAATTTTAAAAAATTATTCCATCTATAGGTACTTTCCACACCATAGTATGAGGGAGATATGTAACTTCTTTAATGCTTAACATGGAGTTGACGCATGACATTTAAAAACAATATAAATAACAAACAAAAAAATTCGCTATCAGTTATAAGTAAAATATTATAATCTCTCTCTCTCTCTCTCTCTCTCTCTCTCTCTATATATATATATATATATATATATAACAATTTAAAGTAAATGATTTTTTATGGTTAAAACATCTCAATGACATGCTACTTAGTATAGGGAGATGTGTAATTATTTTCATGCTCGACATGGAGTTGACACATAGCGCAAGAACACAAACAAAAAACTAGAAGATATCCATTTTAACTCTAGATCTATCATATACGAAGAGGGATTAAGTCCCTTGAGATGAAAACTTTTTTTAGATTGATAAAGATTGTGGAAATGTTGGCACCTCTAATCCATTTCAATGCATTGTAGATTTGACATTAATATGGATCTATGTTGGTGTAAAAAGGAACAATTAAAGATTAGGGATTTGAGATTTGTCTTATGTTTAATTACACATATTAGCATGCCATACATACTAATGGGGGACATCCAAAGAAGGGATCTCTTCAAAATTTTGCACAAGTTGGATGATCTAAAATGGAGGTGATAAACATTTGCATGCATGTTACAAATGAAGAAACCCTCAAATCAATATGTGCATAGGACATCTCAAATGAAGAAACCCTCAAATCAATATGTGCATATGACATCTCAAATGAAGAGGCATTGTGCAAAAGCAATAATTAGGAAAATGAAAGTTAAATTTGTTCTATTTTAATATGACTCACATTTTAAAAAGAAATTATATGTATTTGAAGTAATGTTTCCTACTACCTTATCTAACACCAAAATCTTAATGCGCTATCCAAATGCTGGTTGGATCAAGTAATAAATGATACTATTGAAGATGCCTTATTTTTTTCTTAGGGGATATTAAAGGAATACATTCTTTAGTTAGTTGGTAAATCTTTGACAAAATGGTCTAATTACCGAGCACATTCAAATTTTCCAAATGTTGAGTCTTAGGGAAAATAATATTTCAAAGGATAATTTGTTAGACCTATTTATGACAACTTAAAGAACATCCAACATGAGTTGTGTCTCTTTGAACCTAAATATCCAGAGCATGTTTTCAATCTAGCAAGGAAAGTTGAAAGTAAAATATAGCCACTAGAAAATTGGTCACTAATAACTACAAATAAAATCATGCTCCCTCTCGTAAACTGACAAGGTTGACACCTTAGGAAATTGATGAAAATAGAGAAAAGGGACTAGGTTTCAACTATAATAGCAAGTATAGTAAGTGGCATGAATGTAGAATGAGAAGAAATTATTCTGCATAGATTGTGAAGATGAAGAAGATCAAGATGTAGAACTGTCTCAAGATTTAGATCTAGAAGAGACTACTCCAACAATATATTATTATGGACTAGTTGACATCAGTACTCCACAAACCCTTAAGATAGAAAGATATATATATATAAAATGGTAACAATATTGATTGATTCAAGTAGTACACACAACTTCACAATTACAAATTGGAAAAACTTTTTAGTATATCCAACACCATAATTTCAAGTAATGATTGCAAATGGAGGTACCATGAATTGTTTAAGGAAGTGCCATATTATTAAGCTAAATATGAGGGGGTATTTTTTGGATAGTTCGATGATTTAATCCAAATGGGTGGTGATGATGTTGTATTATGGATCCAATGGTCACAATCATTGGGATTAGTAGCACTTTTTCAATATCATTTCATAAGATTTCCCTCATAAGGAAATGAAATTGAACTTATAAGTATCCAAGGGAAACTTGGTAAAGTGATAAGTTCTAATATCATGACAAAATTTATGAAAAAGGGACAACAAGGTGTAATTGCATAATTATGTTCATTAGATGTTCAAATATCTATATCCTCTACTCTAGTGAATATCCAAAAAGTTATCAACAATAATTCCAAGGTATTTGAAGAGATTCCTAAGGGTCTTCCAATTTCTCTAGATCACGATCATGTTATTAATTTGCAACTTATAAGTGCACCACTGAACATTAGGCCTTAAAAGAATCCATATGAATAGAAGAGTGACATTTAGCGTATGGTTCATGAAATTTGAAAGGTTGGAATCATTCAACCTATCTAAAGTTCTTTCTATTCATTAGTGACGATGATTATAAAAAAGAATGGTTCATGGTGTGTGTTTTTAGATTACATACAGCTCAACGAAATGAAAATCAAAGATAAGTTTCATATTCCTATCATTGATGAATTATTAAATGAATTACATGGAGCAATTTTCTTTACTAAGTTGGATCTCCATTTTGAATATCATGAAATTAAAATGAGGCAAGAAGACATTTCCAAAAAAGCCTTTAGAACTCGTGAAGGCCATTATGATTTTTTGGTTATGCCATTTTGACTTACAAATGCACCTTTAGTATTTCAAATCTTGATGAATTATATTTTCAAACCCACACTTAGAAAATCTGTGTTAGTATTTTTTCATGATATGCTGATATACAAAAAATCTTGGGAAGGGCATGTAAATCATGTTGACAATGTCTTAACACTATTGGAAGAGAAACAACTATATGTAAAGCCTTAAAAGTGTTCCTTTGGGGTTTAAGAAGTGGAATATTTGGGTAATACTGTGTCCCATGAGGGTGTCAAAGTGTACCCTAACACAATAAAATCTATGAGGGAATGGATAATCACAAAGACCTTGAAGAAACTCATAGGATTCTTAGGATTGATAAGATATTAGCACAACTTTGTCAAGAATTGTGATCAAATGGAAATAAATCTAACAAAATTATTGAAGAAGGAAGCATTTTCTTGGACTTAATAAACCAAATATTTTGAATAACTAAAAGAGGCTATGTGTACAACTCTCATCCTAGCAACAAATGACATCCTAGTGACAACTAACTTCACAAAACCTTCATCGTGTAGTGTGATGCCTCAAGCCATGGCGTTGGTGTAGTTTTGATGCAAGGAAGACCTATTGCCTTTGAAAGTATCAAACCTAAGCGAACTAACTTACTTGGACCCATTTGTGAAACATACATGTTGGCCATACTACATGTAGTTAAGAAATGGTGTCCATACCTAATAGGAAGACACTTCAAAGTAAAAATATATCATGATAGTTTGAAGTAACTCTTGGAACAAAGAATATATTCAAAATATAAGCATAAATGGGTTACAAAGAAGTTAGATTACGACTTTGAAATTATTTAAAAGGGGAAAATAAAATATTTTGGTAGATGAGCTCTCAAGAAAAGAGAAATACACAAAGGGTTTACTATGTTCTATTACATTCCATAATCTGAGTGGGTGGAATAAGCAAGGAGAGAATGGAAGCAAGATGAGGAGGTATGCAAGATCATTCAACAACTACAGGAGAACCCTAATGTAGTGGAGAAATTTATGTGGAAGAATGCTTTATTGTGGTATAAAGATCACTTATGTAAGAATTCTCAACTAAAAAAAAGTTCCTTTTGGAATTACACAAACCTCTTGTAGGAGAAAATTTAGGGTTCTTGAATACATACCATACGATCAAGATATATTTTTTGGGAAGGTATTAAAGTATATGTGCAAAGTTTTGTGGATGAGTGTGTGGTATGCCAAAAAAACTAGGGAGGGACAATCAAGACCTCAACGATCCTTCAACAATTATCCATATCAAGAAAGTGTTGGGAAGATTTTTCAATGGATTTTATTACAAGTTTATCCAAACTCAAAGGATATGTTGAGAAATCTAGGGCATCAACTATTAGGTGATTTATCTTTTTATGATAACTGTTTGTGAATTTTTTTTACTTTCTTAGATTATGATCTTATTTTACTTAAATTATTAGTGTTATTCTTCATAAAAAAACTACCAATTCATAAACCATAAAGACACAAGAGACACAAAATATAGGTGATTAGGTAGGGCCAAAACCTCTCTCACTTGAGAGGAAAACCCGAAAAAAATCTTCTTCTTGTAGACTTCAATTGACGAATACCAAGACCAATACCCTTGACCTATTTTCCACTCCAAGACCAAGGCAAAAAGATTATTTGAGAAGATCCTTAGTCAACGATAGCCAACCTTCTGCTCCATCCTCCTTCTCGGCTTCTCTTCAACTTCGGTTTCCTTCTACTTCAGGCCCTTCACTTATTTCGACCTCCTTGAATTAGGTTTACAATCTTCGACCCTAATTAAGAAACCCTAGCTTATCCTTCTAGAAAAATGTCATTGATACCTTTAATTAGGATAGAGTCTCCTTCTAGCTTATCTTGAATACTCCTTTGAATTTCCCCTCTTCCAATTCGACTACCTAGGAGGACTGTAATTTCTCTCGGCTTATTCTACACCAACTAACCTCTTTCTTCCTTACATGTGTGGAGAAGATCAACCAAAAAACAGATAAAAAAAGACCTCGGACTATACTCTCCCTTCCTTCGCTTGATTATAGGCCTCCTTGATGAAATTCACACTTCCTATTATTGCATTTATGATGACCGAAAACACTGCTATGAAATGCGACCGAGTTTCCCTATTTATAGTTTTTGGAGCCTCCATAATAAGCCAACTTAAACAATGGGCGAGTTGACATGTCTGTTGGAGCAAGTTAATTATTTTATTTAGAGCCAACATGAATTGGATGCTTGAGCTTTGTCTTGGAGGGCTATTTGACAATTTCATTGACTCATATACAAATGTAACATGCCCAAGAAGGGTCCTTCATACATGACATTGCCTCTCTTTGACTCTATGACCAATCCTAAGGGCTCACAATGTGAGCCATTACTAAAAATAAAATTCCTTTCTCATGAAACCCATGAGATAAACATTACAAAAACAATTTTCTTTTTCTTTTTTTCATCAATTACATAAAATCACAATTTACACATGTCATTATGAATACCGAACCTAGCTGCACTTTTCAACACTCCCTCTTAACTAGGGAGGTATTCATAATGATACTTGGTCATTATCAAATTGAAGAATTCTCATAAGAAGAGTCATATTGCTAACCAATCTGTTTAGCATCATATCAGCCAACATTGTCACATAGAAAGGACTTGACTAACAACTATATCTCTCCACAATATTAGAGAAAAATGTTGGCAAGACCAATGATGTATAGACATCCTCATCATTATCTCTCTCGAAACATACTCCACCCTGGTTCTCAGAGTGTGTACCATCAGGACTATTCTTATCTTAGATTTTCAATCCTTAAAGAATATCGGTCCTCTACGAATACTCTTGTCTTAGATGCCCTAAAACATCCTCAAAGAACATCATATGCCAAATGTTTACCCAATCCTCCATTCTGTCTTCCCAGGTGAAGACAAGAATGATGTGTCTATCTCTCCCTCTCAACTTAGGGAGGAAATAGCCTTTCCAATGAAGGAATGTACCCATTCTAATAAAGGAACGTACCCAATATCCATCTTAAATATGGACTTGACAAGCTCCCTCTTGATCGAGGACTTACTTCCAGTAGCTCTTGATCAGGTGGAGATCATGGGACAACCAGTTGCTTGTAAAACTCCTTCATTTGATTTCATTAGTTTCTTATTTGTCATGGAGTCTACATGCATGGGGACTTATTTATAGGGTACATACCATCCATCACTTTCATCCTTGAGCCATGTGATCATTTATTTCATCAGAAAGTGATCCATCAGCCCATATTTAGCCTTCCTTCATGTCGTGATGCCTTATTCATGCCATGTTTTTCCTTAAGGATCTTTCATCCTACCACATGATCATCAATAATGGAAGACATCCATATCTCTTCCCTTGGCAGCCTGGCATAAGCCCATCCAGATATCATTCAAAAATAGGAAATGAACATTAAACAAAAAATACCTTTATGATCGTATTTCATTATGACATCTTTCATTTTGCATCAACATCCTGCATACATATAGAGACATCTCCAAAAGATATCGATGGTCGAGGGTCTCCATCTTTTTCAAAGTCTTCATATATTTCCTAGAGATATCATAGTCAAATATTTTAGTCCTTGGATGTTGATTTCCTTCCTGGTTGCACATTCCATGATCTATTCCTTTATTTCTTCACACATTTTATTTTAGGAACTTTTTCTCATAGTTCCTCCAATTTTTTCAACCACCTCATATTTTAGATGAGGAAATATTGTGTTGATTTCATCTAGTCAATGTGTGACCATACATTTTTGCGTTCTTTTCTTCAATGGAGGAGATCATTTCATTTGATCATGCTCTCGAGGTAGAACATTTATCCAAGTTACCTGCATCCATATGACATGACTCTTTGTTTGCAAATACAAGCATACATACCTAAATTTTATTTTAGGTCATATTCCTTCAACAATTTCCATGATTGAAATAAATTCAATCCCTCGATCTGCTTATTAACATCATACCATCCTTTTATGAATTCCTCCAAGTAGGAATCCTTGATGAAACACTTGATCCCTTTTGATTGGTGAACCTTATGATGAAGGTTCCAATAGAGGATCTTAAGTATCCTCATCCAACAAATGCTTCCTTTTGACTGATGTATGATGATTTTTGTACTAGATGACTTTTATTCTTCTCATAAGTGCCACTTATGCTTCTAATGAGGTCATCAAGAGATATATGCTTCCATAGGAGACTGACATAGACTTTTATTCTAGCTATCCTTCATGCTTCCCTATGATGATTTCAAAAGCTCTTGCTTCTAATGATTTTACGATTTTATGATGCATATTATCATGCTCTTCTAATGATTCCTGTCATGATAGTTATACTTTAGAATAGGAAAACTTGAAAACAGAAACTAGAGAAGAACTAGGTGAGGAAGACTATCACAATCATAGTAGAGATATTTTACTTCCTCTTTCTTGGACTTATTCTTTTCAGTTTCTTCTAATTACTTGGTGATATGGGATTATTCTCTTCCTCATTTGTTATTATCCTTCTTGATCTTAGGAAAATCTCTCCTATAGTGCCCATATTATTGACACCCATAACATTGAATCTTAGCCATGCTACTTTTCTTTTTTCTGAGGACCAAAGTTTCCAAATTTTCCCTTTCTTTTTGTCATTGTAGCATATGCTTGATTTTTTTCACCTGATCCTACATCATATTTTTTCTTTAGCCTTGATTCTTCAATCTTGCATAGTGACCAAAGTTCCTGGAATGGAGTAACTTCTTTATTACCATAAATACTTGAAGTAAAGCTACCCCACTCCTTTCGTAGTGCATTTAGTATTATTGTAGTCATTTCTCTATCATACATGACTTCTCTTAGTTCTTGAAGTTGATCACTAATTCTAGATATCCTCATAAAGTATGAGGTTATTTCTTCTTCCTTTGACATGAGTTCTTGCCTTAGTGAGATAACTTCTCCCACAATCCTTATGAAATATAACTCTACCAGTCTGTCATATATTTATTTTCAAGTTTTGAGTTTTGATACATATGGAATGAGGGGATCATTGATGGATTCAATGAGAATCCTTTGAGCCCTAACTTCCCCCTTCATAAAATTTGCAAGTTCCCGAGAATATTCTTTCCCTGGTTTGGTGATAGATCCTTTGACATGATCCATGACCTCATTTTCAATGATATTTATATTTGTTCTCTTCTTCCATGCAAGATAGTTTGAAGCCCCAACCAATTTGTTGCTTTCCTTACAAAAATAAATTTTGAAAGATTCAGATGTGAACATATAATTACTTGTTAAGATGCTTCTTCCACTTATTCCTTGAATTTGATGATGATATAGATGATAGAAACCTTCTCCTTGATGATGATAGATTTCTTCAAGAATGATCCTTGACCCCTCTTTGAACATATAATTACTTGTTAAGATGCTTCTTCCACTTATTCCTTGAATTTTATGATGATATAGATGATAGAAACCTTCTCCTTGATGATGATAGATTTCTTCAAGAATGATCCTTGACCCCTCAAAGAAGGAGATCACTTAGTTGATGATGACTTCTTGATGGTGTCCTTAAATGGGAATAACCTTGCTTCAATGAGAGGAAATTGCCTTATAACCCCTTTGAAGATGATGACGACACCCCTTGATCTAGCCTCCTTATCCTTCAAGATATTTTGACTCCTTCGGTGATGATTGAGTGTGGATCCTAGAAAATATTCTACGGTTTTGACTTTCTCCAAGATGATGATGTGTTCTTTGTCCTTGAAGTGCTTATCTTGGATGAATAGGCTTCTAGTAGCTTTGATTTTTAGATATATTTACCTTGAGTAGATGTAGGGTTTTGCCCTTCCTTTTCTTGATGGATATTTGAGTGATGATCCCAATATTTTTTTTGGTGTAGACTTCTTCTTCGATCTAGGGTTTTGATACTTCGTTGTAGATCTTGACTTCACTTTGATATACTTTTATTTTCTTTGATGTATTTCTAGAGATTTTATCATTGAGTGTCCCTTGATAAGAATCCATTCCTTGAATTTTTCACCTTATCTCTGATACCATGTTGAGAAATCTAGGGCATCAAGTATTAGGTGATTTCTCTTCATATGATAGCTGCTTGTGAATTCTTTTTACTTTCTTAAATTATGATCTTCTTTTACTTTAACTATTAATGTTATTTTTAATCTAACAACTACCAATTCATAAACCATAAAGATACAAGAGACGCATAATATAGGTGACCATCTAGGGCTAAAACCTCTCTCACTTGAGAGGAAAACCTGAACAAATTCTTCTTCTTATAGAGAGTTGAATTGATGAATACCAAGACCAAGACCCTTGACCTATTTTCCACTCTAAGACCAAAAAACAAATATTCTTTGAGAATATCCATAGTCAACGATAGTAAACCTTATTCTCCTTCTTCCTTCTCGACTTCTCTTCAAATTTGGCTTCCTTTTGCTTCAAACCCTTTGATTATTTCAACCTCGTTGTATTAGGTCTGCAATATTCCACCCTAATTCAGAAACCCTAGTATCTCCTTCTAGAAAAATGTCCTTTATACCTTTGCTTGGGATAGAGTCTCCTTCTAGCTTATCTGAACTTCTCCTTTGACTTTACCTCTTCCAATTCAGCTACCTAGGAGGACTATAATTTCTCTTGACTTCTTCTGCAACAACTAACCTCTTTACTCCTTTCACATGTGGAGAAGATCAACCCAAAAACATATCATAAAAGACCTCAATTTATATTCTCCCTTCCTTCGCTTGATTATAGGCTTCATTGATGAAATTATCACTTCCTATTGTTGACTTGATGATGGCCGAAAATCCTGCTTTGAAATGAGGTCGAGATGCCTTATTTATAGTTGTTGGGGCCTCCATAATAATCCGACTTGAACAATGGGTGTGTTGACATGTATGTTGGAGAAAGTTAATTATTTTATTTAAGGCTGACATGAAGTAGATGCTTGATCTTGGTCTTGGAGGGCTATTTGACATTTTAATTGACTCATATACAAATGTAACATGCCTAAGAAGGGACCTTCATACATGACATTGACTCTCTTTGACTTTATGACCAATCCTAACGGCTCACAATGGGAGCCAAGTTACTAAAAACAAAATTCCTCGTCGCTTCAGAAACCTTGCTAGGAAAATTTTGTCACCTGCCGTGAGATACTAGAGTTGCCATGTTTTGAAGGTTTAGGACATCTTAATATAGCAAGGAGCTCTTTCATATAGTTTGGATTGTCAAAGTCTAAGAACTCACTTACCATTCTGTTTCGAATAAGGAAATAAGTTTTGAATGCAAAATTTCAAACTCTCTCGGTGGTTTAGTTACTAAA
This sequence comes from Pinus albicaulis, assembly GCA_034641835.2. NCBI lineage: Eukaryota > Viridiplantae > Streptophyta > Pinopsida > Pinales > Pinaceae > Pinus > Pinus albicaulis. The sequence continues at coordinate 14,224 of JAXQQM020074564.1, read as the reverse complement.
GATAAGAATAATGTAGGAGGATCATGTAAAACTCCACACAATGGCATCGGGACAGTTTAAGAGAGAAATTTTACCGTAAAGAGGGCCGGGGCCCAAATAATATATTTAAATCAAATATCGTGAAGTGAGTGCAGTGAGGAAACATAAAGAAGATATTAGTTAACATGAGACTGATACCCAGATACACAACAGAACCACATAAGGGCATACCAATTTATGAATCCTTATATGACAATGGCGTTTTAAAAGCACCCTCCTCATGCAACTAATGTAGCATAAAACATGAAAGAGATGAACATGGAACAATATATCATGACTAGGCCTATTTAAAGCGCTTGACTAATTCCAGAAAGGGCACCAATGAGGATGAATCCTTACTGCAAACTAGTGAGCCACTCGCATTCTAGAACATGATACAAGAAGATAAAAAGCATGAAATGAGAGATTGTATTAACACATAAGAGAAATTACATACTGTGAGATACCAAAGACCAGAATCCTCATTACAGTTATAACTCCTCCTCACTGAGACCCTACGGGCTCTGAACCTTCATACATAAATATTACAGAATGTATACAAAATCCCTCTCACTGCACAGTTTGCTGATAGAAAACTGGAACCTCTACAATGTCTTCTTTTCGGGCCTTTATATGAAAGATAGAGAATTCTAGAGGAGGAGGTAGATGAAGCACAATTAATGACTTAATTTGAATAAAATGGCGGAAAGCATTCGCGCCCACTCTATGAATGACTAACTATAAATGACAGTACTTTACAATTTGTCTCTGGAAATAAATGCTGGGAGATGAAAATATCCATATATAAAAGACACAAATAATAAAATATATACAATGTTCGGCCTTTTGCTGAGGAAAAATCTGCTACCGTAAGAGCCCCGAGATAGTCTGCAATTCTGTACTGTACTCTCGGCCCTTAGCTTTGGATTTGAATCCTGGATCTTTAATGCGGGGCGAATTTCTCTGGAGGGTTCTGGGAGAACCATTTTCGTTTTAATGATGGTCATTTCACACACCTACCACTCCGCCTCCCCTTTTGAATTTCACCAAAGAAAATATCTTTCTTTTATGAGCTCTTAACTTCCTCGCAACAGAGACCATAAATTAAAACGCCTTCTTTATCGCTTTGAAACCCGTAAAACCCATAAACACATTATAAAAACCCGACTGAGGCAAGGGGTGTGGGGGAAGTAGAGATGGGGATGACATCATGAACACGAACAAATGACAATAAGACGGTGGCAGATTCTGATTAACAGAGATCGGAATTTTCCACGTAGAATCGCGTTTTGGTTTGAGGAATAAATAAAATGGAGGATATGAATGAAAACACACGCACATATATATATATATGATATGGGAAATATCTTAGGTAATACGGGAGCAAACACGTGGTGTACGGGGGACAAGGAAGGGCGACGGGCAATGAGCTGGCCGATGGGAGACCGAACCGGGCCGTTGGATTAAGATTCACAAATCAACGGCTGGAAGTCGATGGGGGCAACACGATGGTGGGCCACAGGGTACGCCGGACACGAATTAACAAGGGAGCAAGTTTAGAAGATCTCCGCCGTCAGATTGAGATCAGCAAATCTGACGGTTCAAACGAATCCCGCTGCCCGGCGATTGTTCAGACGTTAGCGCGCGGGGAAAGCAATTTCTTGGGCCTGTACAAAAGACGCGAGGCGCATTCTTAATGGAATCGCTGCCCCCATGGTAAATACCACTGGCTCGGTGGAAGCGGTGCGGGGTTTACTGGCAGTTTTCTGCGCGCGGGGCCCTCCACATAGGGCGATTGCCGCTCCGTTGATTTGACTTCGATTGGATGGCCACCATTGCACCCGCAATATAAAATGATAAGCCCCTCTCCTTTTAGCTTGTGGTTTTCGGGCTCGGGACATATGGAAGTCCAAACAGAAAGGGCTAAAATCTTAGGGGCTTGGCCCAATATTTAAACTATGGGTTTTTAACTTTAGCCAAGCGTATTTTCTGAGCAGCATGGTGTTGTTATGTGGAGCATCGGGATTTAAGGTTACCTGGGGTGGAGGTTTAAAATATTCGAATGGGCCGCAGTGCCAAAATTCAAAGGCAGGTAAATATGTACAATTTCGGCTCCATCCTGGGGGACGACATGTTCGTCCTGCATGTCGAGGAACACGCACCACCGAATATCCTGCATGGACTGCTTTTCCAATCTCCTACGCTCTTTTTCGTGGTAATTGCTATAATTGCCAAGATCCTTTATATTCGTGGTTAAAAACTAAAAACCACTTATATACAATATAATACAATCTGTGTGATATGAATTCAAACTCGACTGGAAGTATAGGCTTCGAGAAATGTCATTCATAGGGGCATCCAACAAATCACCTTGTAGGTTTTCTAACATGAAAGCATTATTTCGCCCCGACTACAATTTTTAAATGATCAAACTATGCGGATCAAACTTAGCATGCTTGGTCTCTTCTCTCGCTCTACGAACACACTGCCTGAACTGTGTCGCCAATTTTAGTTCCTATCTTTCGTACAGCCGATCAAATACATTCTTCTATTTTCTCCGATATTCTATCAATCTCTCGATCTATCTCAGTTTATTTCTCCAATTCAACCAGCTGATTAACTTTCCTATCATGTCATCTGCTCCTCCGGCTTTCCCGCATAAAACGTGCTACCTGAGGTGCCAATTGTATGTAAAGAAACCCACATTGCCGAATTACATATACCACACCATAGAGATTTGCTGTTTACTTTTCACGGTTATCCTTATTCTTAACATAGAGAAAACTTTAATTGAGAGTCCCAATTCTTCTGATTTTCACTTATTGTCTTCTTCAGGGCCCTCACCAGGGGTTTATTGGAAGACTCTGCTAGACCATTTCCCTGTGGATAATAAGAAGTAGAGTGAGTCAATATGATATTATACCTTCGGCAGAAATTTACAAACCTGGCAGACTTGAAAGCCTGTGCATTGTCAGTTACAATTCTAGCAGGACAGCCAAACCTAGATATGATATTTTCCTCCATAAACTTCATTATCACGGCATCTGTAGCATTTCTGGTAGGTATGGCTTCCACCCATTTCGTAAAATAATCTGTGGCTGTTAGTATCCATTTATATTGGCCACTTGATGGGGGATGTATTTCTCCTATAAAATCTAATCCCCATTTCTGAAATGGTTCATTTACATGAATAGGAATCAAGGGCAAAGCTGCTAATTTCTGTCTTTCTGCAAATCTTTGGCACTTGTCACATGCTCTGACCCAAAAAAAAGTATCTGTATACAATTTTGGCCAGTAAAAACCAGCCTTCAGGATTTTATGAGCTGTAGCCCTCCAGCTGTAATGCCCTCCACATATTCCCTCATGGAATTCTGTCAATATATTCTCCACTTCATTTTCTGTGAGGCATAACAGTAATATACCTAAAGGGTCTCTCCAATATAGTTGTCCATTAGCAATTATATATTTCTGAGATTTCATTCTTACAGCTCTGTATTTTATCTTATCACAACTCGGAGGACAGCTAAGTGTTAAAAGATATTGGACGATTTCTTTGTACCAAGGACTAGTTAGGTATTTCACATGTATCTTTTGAGTGGCCATCTCTAGTCCTTGCTGCTCTTCATCTTTTTCAGATTCTTCATTTGCTATCATGGATAAATTAATGCCCAAGGCTTGATGATTTGATTCAGATAACATCTTAGCAAGTCCTTGTCCTTTAATCAACTTAGTAGGCTTTATGTCCAAATCATACTCCTGAATTTTTGCAATCCATCTTCCTCTTCTACCTTCGCTATCTCCCTGAACAAGGATGTCTTTGACAGCTGCTGTGGGAACATATGCAGTAATGTGAGATTGCAAAACATACACTCTAAAAGCTTTAAGGGACTTTACCAGGGCATATTCCTGCTTCTCCAATATATTATATTTCAATTCAGCATCATAAAGCACTTGACTGAAGAAAGCTATAGGCTGTTCATATCCCTCTTCATTTTTCTGTAATAATACTCCAGCAATTGTGTGAGGTGAAGCAAATGAAAAGATCATAAAAGGCTTGCTGTAATCTGGCCCAGATAACACAGGAACTTCAAAAAATGCCTGTTTTATCCTTGTGAATGCATCTCTAGACTCCTGGGACCATTTTACTTCATTCTCCTTTTTCAACATATCAGTTATATGCCTAGCTATCTCAGCATAGTTAGGAATAAACCTTCTTAGGAAATTAATTCGGCCTAAAAACACCTGTACTTCTTTCTTATTTCTTGGTAATGGAATGTTGTTTATTACTTCAACTCTCTTAGGATCAATTCTCACACCATCTTTAGTTACAATGTGCCCTAAGAGTTTTCCCTCATCTAATGCAAACAAAGATTTTTGAGGATTGAGAGAAAGGCCGTACCTTCTGCATTTTTCAAAAGTCCTTCTTAAAGGTTCAATATGCTCATCATCATTCTTTGAAAACACCATGATATCATCAAGGTATACCACCAAAAACTTGTCCTATTCTCCAACAAAGGCTATGTCCATTGCCCTCTGAAAAGTAGCCCCTGCATTAATTAATCCGAATGGCATCCTAGCATACATAAATGTTCCCCATGGTGTAGTAAATGCAGTTTTCTTCTGGTCTTCTGGAAATACAGCTACCTGATTATAACCAGAAAATCCATCCATCATTGACATTCTGGATGCTCCCACCACTTTCTGCAGGATGTGGTCCATTTTGGGCAGTGGATAATTATCTTTCAATGATGCTCTATTCAAATTCCTGAAATCCACACAGAGCCTTATTTCTCCATTTTTCTTCTGAACAGGGACACGGTTTGCTACCCATTCTGAGTACCTCAATGGCACAATTATTTTGGCTTTCAGTAGCTTCTTGACTTCTTTTTCAATAGAGGGAAGCAGCAGAGGATTTATCTGTCTGAGTTTCTGCTTATATGGCTTTGCATCTTCCCTCAATGGAATCTTGTGTTGCATTATATTAACATCAAAAGTTTTTAGGTCCTGATAGGACCAAGCAAATACATCTTTGTAAGATTGAAACAACTTCAAATACTTTTCTTTATATTCTTCTGGGACTCTTTTAGATAATTTGACAATTTTGGGATCAGCATAAGTACCCAGATTCAAATCTCCCACTTGATCTTCTTCTGTCACTTTGTTTGGCTGCAATGGAATGTCATCTTTGTTAAATAATCTTTCTAGAGGCACCAGACCTCTAGGTATAACATTTCCTTTCAGCTGTAGCACTTTATTTCCTGCTATTCTTTCTTCCCATCTGTTTTCTGCAATATTTTCAACTTCTTCCTCCTCATTATCATCAATCTCCATATTGGAGAATTCTCCCACTGTCTCCATGAATCTCTTCATCTGTTCATCATCTTCAAATACCTGCCAATGCTTTATATTATCTGGAATAGATGGTCTGTACCGTACCTCCACTTCATATCTTAAGAGTGGATTTTGAGGAGGACGGAATGTACTGGCAGCTACAGCGAGAGAATCTGCTATTCTATTTTGCTCCCTGGGCATGAACTATATGTTAAATGCTGAGAAGAAATTTTCTATCATGTCCCACACTTCATTTCTATATGCTCTCAGCCGAGGGTGCTTGGTTTGGCATTGATTTTTGATCTGTCTTACCACTAGCTCAGAGTCTCCCAAGACCTTTAAACATTGGATGCCCATGTTTCTTACTATCTGTAGTCCTAATAATAGTGCTTCATATTCAGCTACATTGTTTGTAGCCTCATACTCTAATTTAAAAGACAGTGGCACCCATTTTCCTGTAGGAGAAATTAATAACACCCCAGCTCCATTGCCTTCTCTTGAGTTTGCTCCATCAAAATGCAAAGTCCAAATTTCTGATTCCTGATCTCCTTTAGGCTGCTCAGCTTGAAAATGACCAAAAAGGGGTTGATGAGCATAATTTTGATTTTCCTCCAACATCAAACATGAGAAGTCTCCCTCTTTGTTATAAACTGGGGAATTCTCTGAGCAGTCAGCCTTAGTTACCATTTTAACAAATCTAGTCTCCCTGTACAACCTCCTTTCCTGACCTCCAAAGACTGGGACAGTAGCATATGTTAAATCCAATTTAATTGATCCCCCAATATTTGTACCCCAGGACCTTGACAGTAGCATGCCAAAGCGGGCTGGGATATCAACAACCACAATGTCCATGACCATACTTTTTGCTGGGATTTGAGCCAAATTGACCACTAAATATTTAATCATTCCCAGGCATTTAAATCTTTTAGAATCAAATGAATATAAATATTTGTATGGTCTTGTAATTTGCAGTCCAAGTTGTTCCATGACAGACAGAGGCATAAGATTATGGGAAGCCCCAGAATCTAACATACAATTGTGCAACAACAGGTCATGTATAACTAGAGACACGTAAAAAGGAGGAGTAGAAGGGTCTATCTCCTCGACATGTGGGCCAAAGACTACCATGGGTCTTTCTTCTTGAAGGTTTAGACTATCAGGTGCAATTGGTATTTCAGGAGGAAGCATAAAGGAAGTGACTTGAGACTGGTATACAGGCTGTTTTAATAATTCTGTTAAGGGGACTGGAATCTTAATCTTCTCAAGTTCTTTTTGCAAATTGAAAGCAGGTGAGGGCTTTTCTATCACAACTTCTTTTGACTCCTTATTTTCAACTGAATACTTGACTTCTTTTGACACTGGCTCAGCATTAGGAGGACTGACTATTTTTGAAGAAGGAGGTATCTGATCATTGGACCGCAAAGGAGTGTTCAGAGGATTCTTACCTTTTTCTATGTTTCTCTTTGTTGCTGATTCCTTCTGAGCAGATACTTCTTTCTGAGGTGGCTCCTCTTCTTGATCTTGAGTTCTGGTCCTCTTCCTTGAAGATCTAAGATCATATTTGACATTGAATTGTGCTTGCATGAAATCAGCAAATTGCTTACAATAATGATCAATCTCTGCTTCTTCATCTTCGTCTTGCAATGGGAAATCCATATCATCAGTATTTGAAAAAGCCAGATTTGAATCTTCTAATCCATAAGCTGCATCTCCAGTGGAGTCTTCTGCCGGTCCTTCCAGGTACAAGGGATGAGGTACCTGGTCCTGTTGTTCCTTTTCTTCTCTCGGCAATATCTGCAATGGTGGTCTTCTGTACTGAGGATTGTATCCTCTGTTTGGAGCATTGTAATAGTTCTTGGGAGCTGCATTTTTAGCTTCCAGTTCAAGCTTGACCATCTTCTTTATCATTTTGCTTATTTCATCCATTTTATCTGAATCTTTTTCCTGATTAGAGGTGGAAACCTCTTCTTTGCCTCTCCTCCTAGTATCCTGTTCAATTTTTCCCTTCAGTTTCCCAGTGGAGGCAAAGTTTGCTTCCAATTCCAGAGCATCTGACTGTGCATCATCTAAAGTGGCAGGTTTTCTTTCTCTCAAGGAGAATCCAAAGTCAAAATCAAAGGCTGCTATAAAAATTATCTTGGCAGCAGCTTCATGGGGCTTCATTTCAGGAGGCAGGCTCAGATATAACTTATTGAATCTTTTAATGAACTCTGATACCCCTTCATTCTGTTTCTTCTTCATAGTATTAAACTCAGTAAGACGTTGACCATGATCTTTCTTTTCTCCCCACTTCCTGAGGAAAACATTCTCCATGACATCCCAGGTGGTCACTGAACGATTTCCCAATGTCTTGAACCATTTTCTGGCTTCCCCTTCCAAAGACTGCACAAATAATCTCAAGACCACATCCAAATGCTCAACATTTAAGTTTTCTGCAAAAGAGCAGAAATTCTCGAGATGTTTTTGAGCATCAATTTCATTCTCTCCATTAAATCTCGGCAGAATCTTCAAATAATCCCGTGGCATATCATTCAGCACTTGGGGTAAGGCCAGTGGGGCATATTTGTTCAATAGAAATGCAGGAACATTGGCCATTGGAGGAGGTGGGGGTTGTACAACAGTCTGAGATACAAATGAAGGGTGAGGAGTAGGAGGAAGTGGAGTATGAATAACAATGGGAATATATTGCACAGAAGCCTGAGGTGTGGATGGGAATAACTCACGGTTAACCGCAAATACTTCTGTGACCTCTTTAATTTCTTCAGCCTCAAAAGCAGGATGAAAATCTTCTTCAATCCAGGCACTTCCCCTACGTGGAGTTTCTGAAAGAAACTCGGGATTTTCTGTTCTAACTTCTTGAGAAGAAGAGGGCGGATAATATTCAACGGAATATTCAGGATTTTCAGCACGAGCTGACTTCCTCTCCTTCCAGACTTTTTTATGAATGATCTTCTCTGGGTCAGACACGTAAGGTGTTTTCGATTGAGATGTATCTGACCTCAAATGCGGCTTGCGAGGAGCCAGGACTACCAATAAGATTTATCAAATAAAGACCAGTGGAGTCGCCAAGGTGAGAGATATGCAACTCTTCAACTCTCTGTGCTCACCTGATTAGAGAGTGAAAACAATTTGTCGAGGCCCAGGGAAACTGATATTCTTGAATTCGTTCCCCGGCAACGGTGCCAGAAAGATGTTGTGGACAATTTTGTCACCCCCTAGAGACAGTCTAGAGTTGCCATAGACCAGTGCCTAGGACATCTTAATATAGCAAGGAGCTCTTCATATAGTTTGGATTGTCAGTCCAAGAGTTCACTTACTATCTCTTGTTTGAACAAGGAAATTAGTTTTGAATGGGACCAAACTCTCTCAGAAGCTGACACAAAGATAAGAATAGTGTAGGGACATCATGTAAAACTCCAATACAAAGGCATCAAACAGTTAAGAGACAGCTTACTGTAAAGAGGGCCAGTTCAAATAATATATCACAGAAATCAAATATCAGGAAGTGAGTGCAGTGAGGAAACATAGAGAAGATATTAGTTAACATGAGACTGATACCCAGATACACAACAAAACCACATAAGGGCATATTAATTTATGAATCCTTATATGACAATGGCGTTTTAAAAGCACCCTCCTCAAGTAACTAATATAGCAGAAAATATGGAAAAGATGAACATGGAACAAGATATCATGACTAGGCCTATTTAAAGCGCTTGACTAATTCCAGAAAGGGCACCAACAAGGATGAATCCTTACTGCAAACTAGTGAGCCACTCGCATTCTAGAACATGATACAAGAAGATAAATAGCATGAAATGAGATATTGTATTAACACATAAGAGAAATTACATATTGTGAGATACCAAAGACCAGAATCCTCATTACAGTTATAACTCCTCCTCACTGAGACCCTACGGGCTCTGAACCTTCATACAGAAATATTACAGAATGTATACAAGAGCCTTTTCACTGCACAGTTTGCTGAAAGAAATCTGGAACCCTTACAATGTCTTCTTTTCGGGCCTTTATAGGAAAGATAGAGAATTCTAGAGGAGGAGGTAGATGGAGCACATTTAATGACTCAATTTGAATAAAATGGCGGAAAACATTCGCGCCCTCATCTATGAATGACTAACTATAAATGACTGTACTTTACAATCTGTCTATAGAAATAAATGCTGGGCGATAAAATTCTTCTTATATGAAAGACATAAATAATAAAATATATACAGTGTTCTGCATTCTGCTGAGAGTAAGATATGTTGCCGTAAGAACCCTGAGATAATCTGCAATTCTGTACTATACTATCAGCCTTTATCTTTGAATTTAAATCCTGGACCTTTAATGCGAGGCAAAGCACTCTTTGATTTTCTCTGGAGGGTTCTGTAGATTCATATCTTCGTTTTCTTTAATGATGGTCATTTCACACACCTACCCTCGGCTCCTCGAATTTCACCAAGAAAAATATCGTCTTTATGAGCTCTTAATCTCTCGTAAACAGAGACAATAAATTAAAATGCCTTCTTATCGCTTTCTTGAAACTCAGAAACCCATAAACACATTATAAAAACCTGACTCGGAGGCAAAGAGCATGGAGGTGGAGATGATAATGACATCATGGACACGAACGGATGACAGGAACACGAAGGGTGGCGGAGGAAACACAATGGGACTCTGACAAACAGACGAAATGCGGATTCTCTACGTAACACAGTGTGGAGGTGGAGGCTGAAGAACGACAAATGCGAATGAAAACACATATAAACACACACACACACACACACACACACACACACACATATATATAGCGTGGAGGAATATTACGAATGTACGAGACGAGGACACGTAGATGTACGATGGACAGATGGGAAGGTGATGTGGCGGTGGAGTCAACAGGTGGTGAGACTGAACTTTGGGTCGTCGGATTGCACCGATCAACGGCTAGAAGTCAATGGGGATAACACGATGGTGGGCCACAGGGCACGCCGGACACGAATTAACAGGAGGGCAAGATTAGAGGATCTCCGCCGTCAGATTGAGATCAGCAGATCTGACGGTTCAAACGAATTCCGCTGCTCGGCGATTGTACAGACTTTAACGCGCGGGGAAAGCAGTTTCTTGGGCTCGTACACAAGACGCGTGGCGCGTGTTTAGTGGAATCGCTACCCCTGTGGTAAATACCGCCGGCCCGGTGGAAGCGGTGCGGGATTTACCGCCGGTTTTCTGCGCGCGGGGCCCTCCACCTAAAACAAACGCCGCTCCGTTGATTGGATTTGATCGGACGACTGCCATTGCGCCCGAACCATAAAACAATAAGCTCCTTTTCCCTTTAGCTTGCGGTTTTCGGGCTAGGGACATATGGAAGTCCAAACAGGAAGGACTAAACTCTTAGGGGCTTGGCCCAATATTTAAACTATGGGTTTTTAACTTTAGCCAAGCGATGGAGCAGTATTGGCAGCAGCGTTTATATCGATTTGGAGTCACGGTGAGGTTTAAAATGGGTTCGAAGTAAAGTAAAAGAAAGCCAAAATTCAGCAAAAGGGTAAATATGTACAACAAACCCATGAGACAAGTATTGCAAATATAATTTTATTTTTCTTCTTTTCACCAATCACATAAAATCACAATTTATGCATGTGATTATAAAGACCGAACCTAGTTACAATTTTCAGCAGGATAGAGTGTCATTATGGTAGTCATAGATCCAATGACAAAGTATTCCCATTTTCTCTCTCTTTCTCATCCTTTTAAAGAAAGTATAGTGACATGAGCATTCATGGAAATAATCTAAAAACTACATGGATTATCAAAGATTATTGTAATTGACAAAGGTCCAATTTTCATGGTAAATTTTGGACTGGATTATTTTGTTATTTGAGTATTCAATTGGCTCATAGATTATCTTACCATCCTTAATTTGATGGGAAAATTGAGATTGTGAATTAATGTTTAGAAGCATATCTACATTGCTTTGAATTTGATAAACAAGCACAATGGGTCAGATGGTTGCTCTTGGCAGAATGGTGGTACAACACATCCTTCTATACTTCATAAAAAATGTCACCATTTATGGAATTTTATGGTATTATCCTCAATCCATCACATCACCCTTGAAACGGATTATAAAGGCTCGAGAAATTAAGGGACCACATAAAACATCAACAAGAGGTTCTCAAACTATTGAAGGGAAACTTGGTTATAGCACAAGATAGGATGAAATAAAAAGCAGATCAACGTCATAGTGAAAGGGAATTTACAATGGGGGATTGGGAATTTGTAAGACTACAACCCTAAACTAATATGTCCCTCAGACAATAAAATAAGGAAAATAATTAGAAACTAGGTATTGGGGCCCCTATAAGGTGTTGTATAGGATTGGAAGTATGGCTTACAAATTGGATTTCCCTCCATCTTTACATGCACATATAGTGTAAAAACCATGGTGAAAATTCCACTTAATAAAGTTAAAATAATAACCACAGTTGATGGGACACTTATTCCAAGATGAATGTTGGGAAAACCATCCTAGTGTGGGTGTTCACATGGTTTATTATAGCTAAGGAAATTGGAAAAGGCTATGGATGTTGAGATTTTGGGGTAGCATCGGGTGTGTTATAGTTCTGAAACTTTGTGGAGGGGCTGGAACACATAAGATCTCCAAGACCCAAAAAGCGTTTGGAGAAATTTCATCTAGTGTAAAATTTATTCAAATAATTAAATTTTTTAATGGGGACCCTAAGTCTAACTTAGGGAAATTAAAAAATTAAAGTGAATTAATTTACACATGTGATGAAATGTTCTAAGTGACGTGGATCAAGCATTCTTTTAATCTCAGTCGTTGATTAGAGATTAGATCACGACTGTTGGTTTTCCAACGAGAAAAGTATAAAGGAAGGGCTTGGGATCAACTGGGGGACACGCACACATTGTAGAGCACTAAAGGTAAGTCAAATTACTAGGGCAGGATTTGTTGAGGAATTTGAAGTGAGTTTGCAGTGAAATGAGGGGCATATATCGACAAGGGATGATCTGATTCGAGACAAAGAATACAACAGCAGAGAGGCAACATCATATTAGGACAACGCAGAGGCCAGCAGGAGGGATACAACCCAGACGAGCTGATGCAGAGGGTGACACAGAGCCATCTGGGTGACGCAGAGGCAACACAAAGGCCTTCAGAGTGACGCAGGGGTAGCCTGCGCTTCACAGAGGCTGCGTTAGGCTAGAGGGCTGACGCAGAGGCTGGAGAAGTTGTGCTAAGGGTTCTAGTGGGACAGAAAGGGCTCGTTATTTGTAATTCCTGATTGAGGGTGTGATTCAACCATATTTTTGTCTCTGAGTGATAAGGTACAACTGTCATGTAATTTCTCTGTAGGGAAAACCATTTCTAGTGCCCAGATTGTTGTAATTAGATTCTACATAATAATAAAACCCTCTAGAGCTATTGCATCAGTTTAGGGACATTGGGTTTTGCCAGGGACATTTGTTCAAAAAAATATGTAAGTAATTTTGTCATATGTGCGTGACATTCAGTAAATGATCTGTATATGTGTAGGTTGTAGTTTATATTTTCTTTAATATTTTTCTGAATACTTTAGTTAAATAACTTGTTAATTAATCAAACAAGTGGGAAAAGTAGATAAAGACACTATAGTAGGGTTTCTGTTTTGAAACTTTCACAATGGCTAAGGGATTAAAGAGGCAAAGAGTATTTTTGGCACATTTATTTATGAAAATAATGGAAATTAGGAGAAAGGGGAGGTAAAAGGTCACAGGTTGCATGTGAGGAGGAAAATGAAGGAAAATAATGGAAAATGAAGAAAATAGAGGCCTCTTCTATAAAAAGGCTTCTGAAAACCAGTTGGTACCTCTTTCTAGTGCATTTTTGGAGCTCTCTCATTATTCTCTCTCTCTCTCTCATGCTCTTGCACAGTTAGATTTTTCTTGGAGCACTCTTGGAGAGTGTGGATACTTGGTGATTTGGAACAAGAAGGAAAAGGAAGAGAAGGAAAGCACAAGTGGACATTAGGATCAACAACTACAACGAGATTTGATTTCAGGTACCGAGTTGCATGTATGTTTTCCTCACTAGTTTTGTCATGCATGGTGTATTCGTGTGGATTTTCCTAGCCTTGCCATTTCCTCGACAACCATGGTATTGTGGGTTTATTTCCATTCATTTTTTTCTGGTTGGTTCTTATGATTCCTTTAGATGTTGGGTTGAATTATTAGTTCCTGGAGCCTTGGTTGGACAAATGCTCTAGAGTCCGGTGGAAAATGGTTGGGTTGAGTTACTAGTATTGGAGCCTTGGTTAGAAAAATGCTTTAGAGCCATAGGTGGGTTGAGTTACTAGTCCTAGAAGCTTGGTTGGGAAAATGCTCTAGAGCCTGAGAACAACTAGGGTTCAATTACTAGTCCTGGAGCCTCGGTTGGAACAAACACTCTAGAGCCCTAGAGCAGCTTGGGTGGAGACCAATCCGTGATGGTTAGTGATGTCTGACTGTGAGGTGGAATCACTGGTTTGGGGTTGAGACAGTTTGGTCTCTGGAGCCATGGTTTGGTGCTGATTTATGTGTTTGATAAAGTCCCACATTCATGCTTGGAATATGGCACGAGGGTGATTGGATGAAGTGAGATTTGAGTCAACCAATCTATGGTCGGGTAGAACATTGAAGTCCCATCTCCATTTGGTTTTCACATTCAGTAATGAAGAGATCATTCCTCTAGTATTTGGTATGCAAATGTACTAGTTTATGAATGGATTTTATTGATGTTGTATCCATTATATTTCTGTTGTTAATATGTTGGTTATAAGCATGTGTTTGATCGGTGATGATGTATGACTCTATCTATGTTTTACCTTTACATGAA
>JAXQQM020077730.1:0-25966 GCA_034641835.2 Pinus albicaulis | reverse complement strand
GCCAACTCCCCCCTTGCACATTATTTCTACTGCAGTGTCGTCTCCTACGCTGAAAGGAGAAAAAATGGGGTGAACAAGGCTAAAATAGAAACATAGATAGTAATGATAAGCATATTTCAAAACCGATAATTATTTATAATAGGAAACATACCTCCTCTAGAATTTGCTATATAACGATAGACACTCTATTTTGTATTCCATTTAATATATAGTAATAGATAAGCATATTTCAAAACCAATAATTATTTATAATGGGAAACATACCTCCTCTAGAATTTGTTATATAATGATAGACACTCTATTTTGTATTCCATTTACTTGTGTTCATCAGAACAAACCATACACAACAAATACATAATAAAATATTAGAATCATTATACAAGTTAAACTAGAGAGTTGAATGTAATAATCAATCATATTATGAAACATATATGTCTTTGAGTTTTGTTATATAAAGGGGGATGATCTATATTATATTTTACGTATTTGTCATCACTGGAATCAAGCATCTGCAGTAGATACACAAAAAACTGTTAGAATTCTAATAAAAGTTAAACTAGAGAGTGGCAGGAAGGAACTTGTCATCCAACTTAATTTATATTCTCAGAATATTCCTAATTTGTGACAACAAATTGGAATATTCTATTTTGCCACCTGTAGTTTGTAAATAAAATAAAGTGAGAAATAAAAGGGGTCACCTCACTTTATAAAATAAAGTGTTTTCCTAGTTGATTGACGTTATAACTTAAAGAGGGCGCCTTGGGGGTCCACACGAGTATGAGGGGTGGCCTCACGCTGACCCAAGGTTAACTGCGCAGGCCAAGGAGAGTGAAGGACGCAGTCAAGGTTTTGGAGGGAGTTTAGCACTATAAAAGGAGGGGTTTTCACCTCATTTGGCATTGTTGATTTGATATTGATATTGAGAGCTAGACTACCATCACCAAGTCACTACAAAGATCGTTTAGTCAAGCAATCGAGCAGTTCTCATGTGATCTCACCCTTAGCTCCTGGGGACTCTTTTGGAAAACAAGCTCGGTAAGGTTATTTTTCTTTAGCATCATCCTTAGCCTTGGGACTTCGAGTGCTCCTCGCTTCGGTAGTTATTTTCTTCAGCATCATCCTTCGCCTAGCAGATTTGGTAGTTTCGGTGGAGATTTAAGCGCAGGAGATGCCCCCTTTTCGAGATCGCAGTTAGGGCAGCAGGACGATCTGTGATAAGGAGGACGGCATCCAAGCAGACTGGCGCAGAGGACGCATCCAAAGCAGTATCCAGCAGTATGGGACTCGGGGATCTCGGATAGGGAGGATGGCAGATCCAAAGAGAGATCCACTTAGGGGAAGCAGATCCAGCTAGGGAGGACGCAGATCTAGAGAGAGAGGACGCAGATCCAGTCAGGGAGGACGCAGATCTGATGAGCAGGGTCATTGTGTGGGGTTTTGGCATCATTTTGGAGTTAGATCTTTGATTGAGGGTGATCCTTGGATTGGCCAACCAATCCAAGTATATTTCTGATCTGATACTGAAGTTTTCTTCAGAAATTCTGAATCATTCTTTAGATTTGCTGTAGTAAAACTCAGATCTGCTCTGGCATTTTCATGTATTGCTGAAATTTCCAAGGGGGAAGTAATAAAGAGCCCTTTGGGCATTTTGTCTCATTATAGATCTCTGTTTTCATGTATTTATCAGTTTCAGATCTGTAATATATTAGATATAAGCTTCAGCTTCCTAGAGAAAACACTGAAGTATTTCTGGATCAATCTTTGTCTTGAGGCACCTCTATTTTGAGGGGTTTTTCTATATAAACTGTTGTTTAACCTTGCTGAATGCCTATGCCATGTTCCCAAACCCATTCTCTGAACATACATACTGTTATACATCTTATTCCTTCAGAAAATACGCAGCCCTTGCTTCAGTAAAATTATGCATATTCAAAGTCTTGGGAAATCAGGGTTTCTATTGACTAGTCGGGAAGGAGGAACTGTTTAACATAGCAAAACGCCTTTGTTTGAGCTGAAATTCGACATGGAAGTTCCTCTTGACCTATTCTAACATATTCCAGAACCTTGACCCGTAATTTTACGCAGATTTCGTTATTCACTCATTTTAGGGCCAAAATCCTCACTTTTTCCCACTCTTTTGCCCTTAGAAGCTGAGTAAAGGTTGTTTCTGCTATTTATTTGGGTTGCTGAACATTTTCAGAGATATTATATGATAGCTGAAGCCATCATACCTGAAGAATGCGTTTTTATGGTATGATCTGCTGAAAATTTTTTTTTGGGATATTACAGTGGTATCAGAGCATAGTTCTGGCTCAGCCTGTGGAGCTAGCTATCTATGGAAGATATGAGGATCACAATGCCTACCTTCTTACCTGAAGTACCAAGGCAACATGGTCGTATACCCTGGGAGAATTATTTCAGAGAATGGCAGTCCATGGGGGAAGACTTCAAAGCAGTTTGTCCTTTCGGAGATTACGTTGAGCTCAGACTGGATGGAGTAGTAAGGTACAATGGTAACAGTGGATTTTCTAGCACGCAGAGTTCAAAGTTGCAGCAGACCACTGGGAGGTCACCTTTTCCCAGGCATGAGGGACCCACTAATCCCTGTGAGTCAAAGCCCAAAAAGACTGGAACGGTGAAAAGGAAGATTTCATTCTCATCCGTTTTCGGATTCAGAGGAAACTCATCCACCGTAGAGGAAGTCAAGAAGATTGAAGAGAAAGAAGAGGAAGTACCATGCGCTTCCGATTCTCATCAAGAAGAGATCACATCACCTCGTGAGGAGGCTTGTGAAAACGCTGTCACATTCATGGAGGAGCAGCCACATGCATCAACAGTTGGGGCAGCCAACACTTGTGAGGAAGGAACTCTTGTAGCCCTGCAAGAGGTTCCAAATGCAGATCAAGAGCAGCTTGGTTGCACTGCGCTGTGCAACATGGATGAAGGGGAGGTCTCAAGGAGAGATCTCACTATAGATGCACTTCAACACACTATGGAACACAATGATTTGGTTCCCTTCTCACAAGAGTAGATAGAAGATGGAGGACATCTTCGGATGGATAACATCTCTCATGCTTGTGTTGGACATCCCTTGAGCCATACACATCATGATGGGAGGTTTTTGCCTACCACCTATTTGATTCTTGATAGGGTCTCATTGATCCTTGAGAAGTTTATATTTCAAAATCCCGTGAAGTGCAAAATCAGCAATTTGATTTGGGAGGATGGTAGCCCTCATGGGAGGAGTACCAGGATGAGGAGAAGAAGGACTCATTATATTTTCGACTCCATGCCTTGATTGGAGAGAGGTGACGAGTTGGTTCATAGTTGATGGGCCAGCTTACACAGCCATAGATGCAGAGCAGCAGCGGTCATGGTCTTCAGTCATAGCCAGAGGCAGTGAGCAGTCCGAGCCATGGGACTTGGGCTATTATTGGCCATGGTGGCAATGGGATCCGGGCGGAGTGTTGGTTGGCTGGTATCATGAGAAATCAGTTTGGGATCCTGGCATTGAGAGATCCCTACATGTCAGGGTGATGCAGAGTACAGGGGAGATTCAGTGGCGCATCTGGGACCCAGGCATATTCTGCAGTATCGGTGGAGAGCATCCGCTAGGAGGAGACTTTTTCAGACAGTTGCTTGAGGGCAAGCAACATTTTGCCAGGGGGGACTGTAATATTCCTAATTTGTGACAGCAAATTGGAATATTCTATTTTGTTTATTTTGCCACCTGTAGTTTGTAAATAAAATAAAGTGAGAAATAAGAGGGGTCATCTCACTTTAGTCACCTCACTTTATAAAATAAAGTGTTTTCCTAGTTGATTGACGTTATAACTTAAAGAGGGGGCCTTGGGGGTCCACATGAGTATGAGGGGAGGCCTCACGCTGACCCAAGGTTAACTGCGCAGGCCAAGGAGAGTGAAGCACGCAGTCAAGGTTTTGGAGGGAGTTTAGCACTATAAAAGGTGGGGTTCTCACCTCATTTTGGCATGTTGGATTTGATATTGATATTGAGAGCTAGACTTCTGTCTGCTTCAGCACGTCGGTTGTTTAGTCGGTCTGCAGCACTGTTTAGTGCAACCGAGTGTCTCCGTGCGGAGATCTCACCCTTAGCCTCGGGGGACTTCGAGTGCCTGCCCTGGTAAGGTTATTTTCTTAGTATCATCCTTAGCCTCGGGGGACTTCGAGTGCCTGCCCTGGTAAGGTTATTTTCTGAGCATCATCCTTCAGTTTCAGTGGTTAATTGCAGTAGTTTCTGGTGGAGAATTGGCAGAGGAGATACCCCTTCTTGAGACTGCGCAGATCTGGAGAGATAGCAGCAGATCTAGCCTTGGAGGACGCAGATCTGGAGAGATAGCAGCAGATCTAGCCTTGGAGGACACAGATCTGGAGAGATAGCAGCAGATCTAGCCTTGGAGGACGCAGATCTGGAGAGATAGCAGCAGATCTAGCCTGGGAGGACGCAGATCTGGAGAGATAGGACGCAGATCTGGAGAGATAGCAGCAGATCCAGCCTTGGAGGACGCAGATCTGGAGAGATAGCAGCAGATCCAGCCTTGGAGGACGCAAATCTGGAGAGATAGGACGCAGATCTGGATAGAGAGGACTCAGATCCAGCAGATCCAGGTAGGAGAGCCTCAGATCTGGGCAGAGAGGACGCAGATCCAGTCAGGGAGGACGCTGATCTGATGAGCAGGGTCATTGTGTGGGGTTTTGGCATCATTTTGGAGTTAGATCTTTGATTGAGGGTGATCCTTGGATTGGCCAACCAATCCAAGTATATTTATGATCTGATACTGAAGTTTGCTTCAGAAATTCTGAATCATTCTTTAGATCTGCTGTAGTAAAACTCAGATCTGCTCCGGCATTTTCATGTATTGCTGAAATTCCCAAGGGGGAAGTAATAAAGAGCCCTTTGGGCATTTTGTCTCATTATAGATCTCTGTTTTCATGTATTTATCAGTTTCAGATCTGTAATATAATAAATATAAGCTTCAGCTTCCTAGAGAAAACGCTGAAGTATTTCTGGATCAATCCTTGTCTTGTGGCACCTCTATTTTGAGGGGTTTTTCTATATCAACTGCTGTTTAACCTTGCTGAATGCCTATGCCATGTTCCCAAACCCATTCTCTGATCATACATACTTTTATACATCTTATTCCTTCAGAAAAGACGCAGCCCTTGCTTCAGTAAAATTCTGCATACTCAAAGTCTTGGGAAATCAGGGTTTCTATTGACTAGTCGGGAAGGAGGAACTGTTTAACATAGCAAAACGCCTTTGTTTGAGCTGAAATTCGACATGGAAGTCCCTCTTGACCTATTATAACATATTCCAGAACCTTGACCCGTCATTTTACGCAGATTTCCTTATTCACTCATTTTAGGGCCAAAATCCTCACTTTTCCCCACCCTTTTGCCCTTAGAAGCTGAGTAAAGGTTGTTGCTGCTATTTATTTGGGTTGCTGAACATTTTCAGAGATATTATATGATAGCTGAAGCCATCATACCTGAAGAATGCGTTTTTATGGCATGATCTGCTGAAAATTTTATTTTTGGGATATTACATATTGTCCATTTATATTCCATGCTATATGTCAAAATATATAATTTTTCTTAACTAGAAGTAATTCTACTATGAATAATGCAATTAATTTTGTCATAAGAGAAATAATTCATTTTGTAGAGGGATCTAATCATATTGAACACCCAAAATCCTAGGGGCTACAAGGCAATAGTATTGTCATAAGAGAAATAATTCATTTTGTAGAGGGATCTAATCATATTTAAAGCATATTGAACACCCAAAATCCTAGGGGCTACAAGGCAATAGTATTGTCTATTAGCACAATGGTTGATTGGTTGAAAGGTTCTTGCTCAACCTTACCATCCTTTGTTGATATTTGTACCTTGAGAGGTACTCCAAACGCTAGGGTACAAGGTTGTGGAGGATTTTGACCCACATGGTACTTGCGGGCATGAGTACCCAAGCTGTGGGATTTGCAACCAAAGTTGTGTGTCTGTGAATCCATGAGGAGATTTGATGACTTGGCATTTGGACATGATAGAGCAGCGTCAGAGAAAGGGGTTGCTTCAAGCACCAAGAGAGCCCTTGTCATTGTGGAGAAATGCATTTTTATATGTTTTAAGTGGTTGAATTGTCTTAAAGATCAAGTCGGTCTTAGTTAAAGAGACCCTTCTTCAAGGGCTACATGTCACCCTAAAAGAAAGATATAAATATGTGAGAGAGACCTCATTCCACACATCCAAGGAGCAACACATCAAAGAATATACCTCTGAACTAGCTGCATATAAGAAGGAGCTCAAGCGAAGTGGAGGAGCACTTTTTTGTATTCTTTTTTCGGGTCGAGATTGATAAGCAATAGGAAGAGGGATACGAGGTGATTTCAGGGCATATTTTGCACACATTTGAGGAGGGTTTTCATTGCATTTCAGCCCACAGATTCTCTGGGTTGATTGCAGGTGAACGACATATCTTTTGGGGAGGGTCGTGAAGCCTAACCTAGGTCGTAATCACAGCAGGGGACAATGTTAATTTGATAGCTCAGTGACAAATTCCAACCATGGGACAGGATTCCTCTTTTCGAGAGGATCAATTTTAACTATTGATACACTCAATTTGGATGAAGGAAAGTGCATTTTTGAATTAAAGCCCACATGTGCACATTTGATCAAGTGAGTCCTAAATCAAATTGAACAACCTTGGAAGGCTATAAATACAAATCAAGTGACCCTCATTTGGACAATCATCATGAAGCATTCTTCTATTCTCTTCCTTGATTTTGGCTTGCATAAGTCGGAGGCATGCCCGCAGAGAATTGGTTGGCACAAAGGTGAAATTGCAGTGTTTGAAGCTTGCATATCTATTTTAGGGTTTTGAGTCTCAACCATAGGCTTTTCACGAAGAAATATCGGCTATATCTGCATGCAGGCTCGCGCTGACTCATTCATGCGGCTGAAGCCTTTTAGTCGCACACACATCACGTCTTCCCTGCGATTGGAAAGTAGGGTTTGTTTTCTGTCAATTTCCGCAGTTCACCGTAGATGACTGAAGTTGATTACAGTCTGGTGAAGTGATATCTGATTAATACTTTTGCAGAAATCATCTTTTGGATCTTGTTTGGTTGATTTTGTTGATTATGGCTGAAGATATGGATCATTGTACTCTCTTTGGCTAAATCATTCAATGACAATCTAATAAGAAGAAGAATTTGAAAGGGTTTTCCCCATAGTGGGTTTTGCCCTAGTCTTTGACCAATCTTGGTGTCTCTATGTGTGAATGCTTTTCTTCTATTGTTCCTTTATGTTCCACTACATTGATGATGATGTTTTTATTTTTATATAATTGCATATGTTGTTGAATAATATTGTAAATCTAAATAATGATATGATGCTATGGGGTGAATTTAATATGTAAATGAAGAAATGCAATTATCTAAAGCAAAGAACAATATATCCCTAAGAAAATTAACATGGTATCAGAGTTGGTCTGAAGAAAAGTCATTGAAGATCACTCCTATGAAGACACCATTGATGGGAGCAAGAGAAGATGGTGGAGACCTAAAATAATGTTAGGGTTTGAAGGAAACCCTATGCAATTTGTGTATTAGGGTTTGATGGATGTTATGAGGTTAGGGCTTGAAAGAAACCCTGGATTATGACAAAGGTTTGAGATATGCAATCTAGAAACCCTAGCATGATTAATGTGAAGATGTCCAAGCACTTGTGATACATTTGATGTAGCCCTAGATGGTATAGTCTCAATTAGGCCTTGGTTATTGATGAAGTTGATGAATATATTGAAGGAAACAATGTTATATGGTCAAAGGATAGTCACGACTCTTAAAGGTTGGTTCAAGAGGGAGATGATCACCTCTCATTGAAGATAAATACTTTTTCAATTTAAAGGTTGGTTCAAGAGGGAGATGATCACCTCTCATTGCAGATAAGTACTTTTTCACTTTATGTTACTTCATGGCAACCAACAATTGATCGAAGCATTGATGTTTTGTGTGAACATCTGTTGGTATATTTTGAGTCAATTCATGATTGAGCCTCTTCAAACATAGTGAGTTTCCGTCGAGCACAGTTCGAGCTATTTGCATGGGACGATCAATTTTTAGTCTCCTTTTCCAATTTTGTTGACCAGAGACGTTGGAGCTAAGATTTTCTTCCTATGATATGTGATTGCATGGATGTATTGATGGTGTTTGGGATCGTTATTGATAATATGAGCACTTCTCGGCATTGTTTTAGTATGAGATTTTCCATAATAGTTTGAAGAAAAATCCATAGCATTAAGCACGACCGAGGTTGAGTACGATGTTGTTGGCATGACTAGCTATGAGGCAGGTTGAAAAAGCTCTTTGGAGAGTTGTTTGAGCAGGTTCTAGATATGTCAGTGATACATTGTGATAATAATGAGTGGGATCTGATTGCCAAAAAGTACCGTATATAGCTGGGACTGTGATATATTCATTTATTGTGATAGTGTTGCCATACAGGAGAAACTCAGGCTTGTGGTTGTTGCCTCTGTGAGAGGGAGGATGAATAAGGTATCCTTTTTGTGATATATATATATATATATATATATATATATATATATGTATTTTATAGTATAATATTTGACTTGATGTCCTGCATGAACAAGAGATTGATGTTATTGAGACATTGTGATTGAACTCTTCAGTGAGTCGTTTAAGCCAGTACTAGATATGAGTACGATGATATGTTTTTGATTTACCGAGACCAACACTGATTGAGAACACTGAGCCGACTCTTCCCACCTGTCTGAGCTCCCAGGGTGAGGAATTGAGATGGAGGGCTCTTGGGGTTGAGGGATATCTGGACAATAGGGTCATAAAATGTTGCTCCCCTATCTGTCACCCATAGGGTTAGAGATGCTAGCTCCCCTATCTTGGTCTATGAAAAGTATACCCTAGTTGGCATCATGCCTACAAGCTGGACATGTTGGGAATACTGCTCCCCATCTAGCCAACAGGTTGAGAGAGTGCTTGGAGGTGTTCAACCCAAGCTGATTATGATGCAGGTGTTCTACCACATGACTATTAAAGGTCATTGTTGGGAAGACGCATGACTCTTAAGGGTCATTGTTGGGAAGATCAATGGGAAATAGGATGGGTTGAGATGAGTTCCCCTATGTGATAAATCTTATTGCTCGACATAGAGCATAATATGTTTGCTCCCCCATGAGTTGACTTGGGGTGAGAGTGTCTATAGGACCTTCCCCATAGTCATAGACATCTAGTGAGATTGTCCTGGATGAACTTCCTCATTTCGGGTTGAGACTGAGCTCCCCGATGTGGTTCCAGGTTGAGCAAGGTTTCCTGATAATAAGATCTTTGACGTTTCCCATGTGGTAGCATTGGGCTCCCTGCTAGCAGTGAGTGATTCCGGGTGGTAGAAGTGGCTCCTCGATGGATAGAGGGTGGTAGCTTAGGCTCCTCGCTGGTAGATATTCTGGGCGGTAGAAGTGGCTCCCCGATGGATAGAGGGTGTTAGCTTAGGCTCCCCTTCGATGTCAAATTCTTCTTCTTTTAGAGTCGAGAACATTAAGCAGGGACAATTAGGAGATAAGCCGGAAAAAGCAAAGATGAAGCGAGATGAATAGTGATGACATTTGACGTTAGGATATGATTTGAGGACAATCACAGTGGGCAACTCTCCATGCCCTAAGATCGTCTTCATTGGAGCAACACAGGAAGGCGATAATGGGAAGAAGTCCCTAAGAGCTGAGGAGCAACAATGGGCAGTCTAGGAGTTGCTTACAAATAGAGTGGTGAACAACTCACAATAAGACCCTATGTGTCTATTCATTAATAAACTAATGATCAGCTCAAGGGTAGTTTGTGAGCCGTGTTCAATGACCTAAAGGAGCAGGATTAATTGATAGAGACAAATTGGTGTTGTTGCAGTTCAAGAACCAAAGGACTGATAGATGTGTTCAAGACATGTGGATTGAAAGGGTTGTGGAGCGCTACATCGCCAACTATGTAAACTGTTGTCTTGTTCAGGATAGATTGGTTGTCAAAGGACTGGCACTAAACCCGAGTTTATATTTCCTCTATCGGTGATTGTATGAGGGCCATGATCCCTTGTACGGGAGCCCTATAATTTTGTACTAAAATTTGTTAACATAACCAAGTTGTGTTGTTGAATAAAAGTAAAAAGTTGTCTATTTATGCACATGGTGATTTATTGTTGTATTGATTCCGCTATGCAAAGTAGTTTGTTGTGGCATTTGAGTTGGTTTTCATAGATTCTAAGACCCTAACCTAGATTCTCTAGTGTCATGGAAAAACAACATCCTCCTCTCTAGGGCACATTGTGTGGGGGTGTATGTGTGATGTGGAGCAAGAAATCGCATAAGTTTAAACATACCATTTGAGGTATATGCCTAACCACTAATTGAGAGGTACTACCCAAGAACCATGCTAGAAGGAGAAGAGGCCAAGCAAACGAATAATGATAACACTATTTTGTTGGAAAACAACATGACTCACCCATCCTCTTCGCTACTTCCACATTGCCTAAGGTATCTTCTCCACTCTCCCTTCTAAGACACTACAACTGTAGTCGATCACTGAACAAATTAATATTATATATGAGATCACGAATAAAATACAAGTTTAAATAACAAATATGCAGAGTGTTGAATTAACGATACACATACCTACCCTCCCTTCACTAATATAATAGCAACTGCAATCATGAACAATAAACCCTTAAAATTTGAACCCAAGTATAACTTTTCCATTTCTTTTAGTGTATTAAATGACAATAGCATTTTGTAGGAGAAAAGTATGCCTCACCCGTCCTTTGTTCTTTGTGCCACATTTTTAGAATGTCTTGAGAATCTTCACCACCTTAACCTCTGTAACTATACAATTGTAATTGTTCACTACATAAAGAAGATCAATATAGTTGATTATGAGAGAATAGATAAAAACATATAATAAATTGAATAACAAACAAATGGGGCCACAAATTAGCAAAAGATACTTTTAAGTGAAGTTCACTACATATAGGTATGTTGACTCACCTTCATGAAGGTGAATCTCCATCTCCATTTTCCTTGTATACTTCTTCATTTCCATCTCCACACCCAACAAACAAAACCAAGACCAAAGTAAAAAAAATGCGAAAATTTGAAAAAACAAAAAACAAAACAATGTAATACAAAGGAAAATAAGTATAACACACCCAAAAAACGAAACCGAGACCAAAATACAAAAAACGATGAAAAAAAGAAAAACGAAGGGAAACAAGTACAACAAAAAGCACGGCCATGCTCAAAGTCAACAAAATATGCAAACAAGAACAAAGAAAAAATTGCAAACATCTCCTTTGCACATTATCTCTCCTTGAATGTGCTCTTCTCCGCTGAAAGGAAAAAAAATAGGTCTAATAAGTTTAAAATACACACACAATTAGTAATGGTAAGCATATTTAAAACCAATAATTATTCATAATACGAAACACACCTCACATAGAGTTTGGCACCCTCTTTTGTATTCCATTTGCTCGTTATATTTCACTCTCTTTTGGAACTTGCATTTGTAGTCCACTTATATTATATGCTATATCACAAAAAAATATAAATTATCACAAAAAATATAAATTTTCTAAACTAGATGTACTTATACCGGGAATAATACAAACAATGCTTTCACAAAAGGTAAATTTTTTCTTCTGAAAATGAATCTAAGCATATCTAAAAAACTTGAATACCCAAAACCATAGGGTCCACAAGGCGATAGTGTTGTATGTGAGCACAATGGTTGATTGGTTGAAGGGTCAGTATGCTTGCTTGCTCAACCTTACCCAGCTCTTCTATAGGGCATGAACTGACGGGGTGTGCTTGTGACGTGGAGCAAGAAGAAATACAAATTTGGATATAGCATGTGATGTATATGTCAAACAACTAACTGTGCAAACAGCCCAAGATCCATGCTCGAAGGAGAAATAGCAGTGCAAACATATAATAAAAATACTATTTTATTGGAAAACTATGACTCACATCCTCTATGTCGCATTTGCATTGCTTAAGGTATCTTCTCCACTTGACCACTCCAAACACTACAACTGTAGTCACTGCACAAAGTAATCTTGCACATGAAATCATGAATAAACCACAAGAGAAATTGAATAAAAAATATATAGAGCAATAAATTAATCATACACATACCTACTCACTCATCACAAATGTTATAACAATGACCATGAACAATAATCCTTGAAATGTGAACCCGATTATAATTTTCTCTTTATTTTGTATCAAGGGAAAATCTGTTCGTTCCGTTAGGTCCTTTCCATTCCGTGTCGATCGAGCTGTCTAAGAGGCAAATCCGTTAGACCCATCAGGTCCTCTCCCTCCCCATTCATCCGAACTAATACAAATTCGCTTGAAACAACCGACAACCAATAGTAGGGTAGAAATCAATGGTAAGGTAAGGGCGAAGCCGCTTATCCCCATCGGGCAAGGTAGTTGGAAGTTTCAAGTTTTAGGAAAATCTCAAACCTTACAACCATTAACAAGATCATAATACCTTGAAGCCATGATAAAAGGATAAATCATTGTGCAAACAACATATATTAAGGTGGATTAAAGCAAAATATTATTATGTAGGAAAACAATGTGGCTCACCAATCATTTGCATTGCGTTTGTAGAATCTCTAAGGTATATTCACCACTTGACGACCTTCATAGATTGTACAATTGTAGTCGCTCACTAAAAGAAAATCAATAGAGTTGAGTATGAGACTACATATAAAACATATAATAAATTGAAAGCCAAGCAAATGGAGTCATGAATGAGCCAAAGAAAATTGCGAGTAAAGTGCATTACGTATAGTTAAGGTGATTCACCTTCATTTATGAATGATGACCTCCATCTCATTTCTTTCATTTTCTCTCCCTACAAACAAAACCAAGACCAAATTAAAAGAATGAGAAAACAAGTGCAACACAAAGCACAATCACTCTCAAACTCAACAAAAACAAAACATGTAGACATCAACAAACAAAAAATTGCAAACTCCCCCCTTGCATATTATTTCAGCCGCAGTGTCCTCTCCTCCGCTGAAAGGAAAAAAAGTGGTGTGGCTAAGGTTAAATTACGGACACAGATAGTAATGATAAGAATATTTCTAAACCGATAATTATTTATAACCAGAAACATACCTCCTCTAGAATTTGTTATATAATGATAGAAACTATTTTGTATTATATTCACTCGTGCTCACCAAAACAAGCCATCTACAACAGATACATAATAAAATATTAGAATCATTATACCTGTTAAACTAGAGAGTTGAATGTAATAATCAATCATAACATGAAACATACCTGTTTTTGAGTTTTGTTATATAGAGAGGGATAATCCATATTTTACTTCACGTATTCGTGCTCACTGGAATCAACCATCTGCAGTGGATACACAATAAACTATTAGCACTCTAATAAAAGATAAACTAGAGAGTTGAAGGCAAGAACTTGTAATTCGACTTAATTACAGTCCATTTATATTCCATTTTATATCTCAAAGTATATAAATTTTCTAAACTAGAAGTAATTCTACTAGGATTAATGCAATTAATATTGCATAATAGAAACAATTCTTTTTGTAGAGGGATCTAAGCATATTTAAACATATTGAACACCCAAAATCCTAGTGGCCACAAGGAAATAGTGTTGTCTATTAGCAAAATGGTTGATTGGTTGAAGGGTTTGTATGCTTGCTTTCTCAACCTTACCATCCTCTGTTGAGATATGTAGCTTGGGAGGTACTCCAAACTCTAAGGTACACGGTTATGGAGGATTTGGACCCACATGGGATTTTTGGGCAAGAGTACCCAAGTTGTGGGAGTGAATCCATGAGGAGATTTTATGACTTGGCACTTGGACATGATAGATCATGCTTAGAGGAGCAAGGGGCTGCTTCATGCACCATGAGATCCCTTGTCATTGAGGAGATCCCTTATATGTTTTAAGTGGGTGAATTGTCTTAAAGATCAAGTCGGCCTTAGTTAAAGAGACCCTTCTTCAAGGGCTAGATGTCTCCCTAAGAGAAAGATATAAATATGTGGGACGAGAGACCTCATTCCACACATCCAAGGAGTAATGCATCAAAAAAGGATATACCTCTGAACAAGCTGCAGATCAGAAGGAGCTCAAGAAAAGTGGAGAAGGAGCATTTTTGTGTCTTCTTGAGATTGTTATGAGGGCCGAGATTGATAGGCAACAAGCTAAGGGCTAAGAGTAAATTTTGGGCAAATTTTGTGCACATTTGAGGAGAGTTTTCTTCGTGTTTCAGGCCGCAAGTTGGATGGGTTGATTGCAGGTGAACGACATATCTTTTGGGGAGGATCGAGAGGCCTAACATAGGCCACAATCACAATAGGGGACAACGCAGTTAGAAGACGCCTCAAGTGAGGGAAAGCACAAGTTTAGGAGCATAATTTAGGGTTGACATTCTACGACACGAGATCAGTAGCAATATGCACTAGTGGAGACCATCTATACTTGGGGAAACACATGGTTTGGAGCATAATTTAGGGCTAACTTGTTCAGCTCAGACTGACCTTCTACAACACGAGAGCAGTAGCAATATGAGCTAGTGGAGACCATGTATACTCAGAGGGACGCTAGGTTAAGAGGGAGCAACCCTATGGAAGTTTGAGATCTTCACGTTCCGATGGTGGTGAAGAGTTACATCCTAGTGTTGAAAGTACCTCCCTCACTAAGAGGGAGTGTTGATATTTGTAGCTTAGGAGGTACTCAAACCCTAGGGTACAGGGTTGTGTAAGATTTGGATCCACATGGGCTTTGTGGGAAAGAGTACCCAAGCTGTGGGCTTTGCACCCAAAGTGGTCCAAGGTATGTATGGCTTTGATTTTGGTTTTATACACTAATGGTCGATTATTGACGGGTAATGAGCCTCTAATGATCAAAGTAAGAGGGATTTGGCCTTTGAAGTTCGAAATGAAGAATCATGGCAACCAACAATTGATTGAAGCATTGATGTTTCGTGTGAACATCTGTATCTATATTTTGAATCAATTCATGATTGAGCCTCTTCAAACATAGTGAGTTTCTGTCAAGCACACTTCGAGCCATTTCCATGGGACGATCAATTTTTAGTCTCCTTTTCCAATTTTGTTGACCAGAGAAGTTGGAGTTAAGATATTCTTCCTATGATATGTGACTGCATGGATGTATTGATGCTGTGTGGGATTGTTATTGATAAGATCAACACTTTTGGGTGTTGCTTTAGTATGAGATTTGCCATGATAGTTTGAAGAAAAATCCATAGCATTAAGCACGACCGAAGTTGAGTACTATGTTTTTGGCATGACTAGCTGTGAGGCAGATTGAAAAAGTTCTTTGGAGAGTTGTTTGAGCAAGTTCTAGGAATGTCAATGATAAATTGTGATAATAATGAGTGGGATCCGATTGGCAGAAAGTACTGTATACAGTTGGAACGGTGATATCTTCATTTATTGTGATAGTGTTGCCATACAGGACAAGCTCAGGCTTGTGGTTGCTGCCTCCTTGAGAGGGAGGATGAATAAGGTATCCTTTTTGTGATATATATATATATATATATATATATATATATATATATAATAATATAATAATAATTGACATGATGTCCTGCATGAACAAGAGACTGTTGTTATTGAGACATTGTGATTGCACTCTTCAGTGAGTTGTTTAAGCTAGTACCATATATGAGTACGATGATATGTTTCTGATTTACCGAGAGCAACACTGATCGAGAACACTGAGACGACTCTTCCCAGCTGTCTGAGCTCCCAAGGTGAGGAATTGAGATGGAGGGCTCCTGGGATTGAGGGATATCTGGACAATAGGGTCATAGATGTTGCTCGTATATTTGTCACGCATAGGGTCAAAGATGCTAGCTCCCCTATATTGGTCTATGAAGAGTATACCCTAGTTGGCATCATACCCACAAGCTGGACATGTTGGGAATACTTCTCCCCATCTAGCCAACAGGTTGAGAAAGTGCTTGTAGGTGTTCTACCACATGACTCAGGGTCATTGTTGGGAAGATCAACAGGAAATAGGATGTGTTGAGATGAGTTCCCCTATGTGATAACTCTTATTGCTCGACATAGAGCATAATATGTTTGCTCCCCCATGAGTTGACTTGGGGTGACAGAGTCCTGTAGGACCTTCCCTACAGTCATAGACATCTGGTGAGAGTGTCCTAGAGGAACTTCCTCATTTCGGGTTGAGACTGAGCTCCCTGATGTGGTTCCAGGTTGAGCAAGATTTCCTGATGATAAGATCTCTGACGTTTTCCATGTGGTAGCATTGGGCTCCCTGCTGGCAGTGATTCTGGGTGGTAGCTTAGGCTCCCCGCTGGCAGTGATTCCGAGTGGTAGAAGTGGCTCCCCAATGGATAGAGGGAGGTATCTTAGGCTCCCCTTCGATGTCAAATTCTTCTTCTTTTAGAGTCGAGAACATTAAGCAGGGACAATCAGGAGATAAGCCGGAAAAAGCAAAGATGAACCGAGATGAATAGCGATGACATTTGAGGTTAGGATATGATTTGAGGACAATCACAGTGGGAAACTCTCCATGCCCTAAGATCGTCTTCATTGGAGCAACACAGGAAGGTGATAGTGGGAAGAAGTCCCTAAGAGCTGAGAAGCAGCAATGGGCAGTCTAGGAGTTGCTTACAAACAAAGTGGTGAACAACTCACAATAAGACCCTATGTGTCTATTCACTAATGAACTAATGATCAGCTCAAGGGTAGTTGGTGAGCCGTGTTCAATGACCTAAAGGAGCAGGATTAATTGATAGAGACAAATTGGTGTTGTTGCAATTCAAGAACCAGAGGACTGGTAGATGTGTTCAAGACATGTGTACTGAAAGGGATGTGGAGCGCCACATCACCAAGTAGGTAAAGTGTTGTCTTGTTCAGGATAGATTGGTTGTCAAAGGACTGACACTAAACCCTAGTTTATATTTCCTGTATAAGTGATTCTATGAGGGCCATGATCCCTTGTACAAGAGCCCTAGAATATTGTACTAAAATTTGTTAACATAACGAAGTTGTGTTGTTGAATAATAGTAAAAATTTGTATATTTATGCACATGTTGATTTATTGTTGTATTGATTCCGCTATGCAAAGTAGTTTGTTGTGGCATCTGACTTGGTTTTCATAGATTCAAAGACCCTAACCTAGATTCTCTAGTGTCATGGAAAAACAAAATCCTCCTCTCTAGGGCACATTGTGTGGGGGTGTGTGTGATGTGGAGCAAGAAATCACATAAATTTAAACATACCATTTAATGTATATGTCAAACCACAAACTGAGAGGTACTACCCAAGAACCATGCTAGAAGGAGAAGAGGCCAAGCAAACGAATAATAATAACACTATTTTGTCGGAAAACAACATGACTCACCCATCCTCTCCGCTACTTCTACATTGCCTAAGGTACCTTCTCTACTCTCCCTTCTAAGACACTACAACTGTAGTCGATCACTGCACAAATTAATATTATATATGAGATCACGAATAAAATACAAGTTTAAATAACAAATATACAGAGTGTTCAATTAACCATACACATACCTATCCTCCCTTCACTAATATTATAGTAGCCGCAATCATGAACAATAAACCCTTAAAATTTGAACCCAAGTATAACTTTTCCATTTCTTTTAGTGTATTAAATGACAATAGCATTTTGTAGGAGAAAAGTATGCCTCACCCGTCCTTTGTCCTTTGTGCCACATTTGTAGAATGTCTTGAGAATATTCACCACCTTGACCTCTGTAACTATACAATTGTAATTGTTCACTACATAAAGAAGATCAATATAGTTGATTATGAGAGAATAGATAAAAACATATAATAAATTGAATAACAAACAAATGGGGCCACAAATTAGCAAAAGATACTTTTAAGTGAAGTGCACTACATATAGGTATGTTGACTCACCTTCATTTATGAACAATATTCTCCATCTCCATTTTCCTTGTCTACTTCTTTATTTCCTTCTCCACACCCAACAAACAAAACCCATACCAAAGTACAAAAAATGTGAAAATTCGAAAAAACAAAAAACAAAACAAAGTAATACAAAGGAAAATAAGTATAACAATGTAATATTCCCAATTAGCCTTGCTAATTGGAATATTGCATTTTTGCTTTATTTTGCCGCTTTGGCTAGAAATAATAAATAAAGTGAGAAATAAGAGGGGTCACCTCACTTTAGTCACCTCACTTTATAATAAAGTGCTCTTTTTCCTAGTAGATTGACGTTGTAACTTAGAGAGGGGGCCTTGGGGGTCCACGTGGATATGATGGGGGAGGCAACAGGCTAACCCAAGGTAAAGCTATGAGGTCAAGGAGAATTAAGTTTTTGGAGGAGTTTGGCATTATAAAAGGAAGGTTCTCCTCATTTGGATCATTCATGATTTGATATTCTTATTGATAGGCTGGACTCTTATGCCTTGACCGCATGGGATTGTTTAGTCGGTGCGGCAACATTTTAGTGCAGAGTGTCTCGGTCGGAGATCTCACCCCTTAGCCTCGGGGGCCCGAGTGCGCGGCCACAGTAGAGTTTTCTGGTTTCACCCTTAGCTTCGGGGGACTTCGAGTGCCCGCCCTAGTAAGGTTTTTCTGAGTTCCCTCTTTCAGTTCCAGCAGAAGAGCAGCAGCAGTTCCGAAGCATATCTGAGGAGGAGAAAGCCCTCTTGTGGCTGCGCAGAGCAAGAGAAGGAAGGACGCTGATTCTTGAAGGAGAAGGACACTGTATCATCTGGAGAGAGGACGCTAATCCTTGCAGGAGAGGAAGGACGCTGTCCAAGGAGGACGCAGTCCAGGATTGGCAGAGAAAACGATGTTTTGGGAGGCAGAAGGACGCTGTCTAGCCCTAGAGTGAGGACGATGTCCATTTCTGAAGGTAAGGGTTGCAGATCTGAAGGCTTATTGTTAGATCCAGCTTTGGGAAGGATAGATCTTGCAGATCTAGTCCACGATGTGTGAGATCTAGTCTTGTATATTTACGAGATGCGGGGGTTTCACTAGATCAGAAGCTTGGAGAAGTTGCGAATGCGAAGAAATATTGGCGAGATCTAATCCCGGATACGAAGGGTTAACATCGAGATCCGACCCTAGGGTGCAGCAGATACGAAGAGATGTGTCGGATCCGGTATAGATACCGAGGTTTGATGCTTGGATACGATATGGAGGGCGGATTGGTTTGAGCTTCGGATACGTGGGATAAGATGTTGAGAGCGAGATCCACTTGGTAGGGCCGTCTACGAGGAAGCGGACTTGGGAGAAACGGAGCTCAACGGCGTTTCTGGCCTTCGGTGGATGATCTGTGCAGGAGGGTTTTTGCTTGTTTGTCACTAACGAAGACGGCGTTTTCTGTAATGGAGGTTTGCAGTCTCCGGCCGGCCTGTGCGATTCATCTTCGGCTTGCCGGAAGCGGTGAGGCCATCAGGTTGCAGCCATTTGTCTGTGAGAGGGTCTCCACTTGCCTAGGGCAAGCCTGCCCTGGTAAGGTTTTTTTGGTTTCACCCTTAGCTTCGGGGGACTTCGAGTGCCCGCCTAGTAAGGTTTGTCCTGAGTATACTTTTCAGTTCCAGTAGCAGCAGCAGCAGTTTCTGAAGCATATCTGAGGAGGAGAAAAGCCCTCTTGTGGCTGCGCAGAGCAAGAGAAGGAAGGACGCTGATTCTTGAAGGAGAAGGACGCTGTCTCATCTGGAGAGAGGACGCTGATCCTTTCAGGAGAGGAAGGACGCTGTCCAAGGAGGACGCAGTTCTGGTTTGGCAGAGAAAACGCTGTTTAGGGAGGCAGAAGGACGCTGTCTAGCCCTAGAGTGAGGACGCTGTCCATTTCTGAAGGTAAGAGTTGCAGATCTGAAGGCTTATTGTTAGATCCAGCTTTGGGAAGGATAGATCTTGTAGATCTAGTCCTGTATGTGGCAGATCTAGTCTTGTATGTTGCAGATCTGGGGGTTTTGCACTAGATCCAGCTTGGAGAGTTGCAGATCTGAAGAAATATTGGCAGATCTAGTTCAGATCTGAAGGGTTAACATCAGATCCAGCCCTAGAGGCTGTAGATCTGAAGAGATATTGTCAGATCCAGTATAGATCTGAAGGTTTGGTGGCAGATCTGATAAGGGAGGACGCAGATCAGGGAGAGAAGGACGCAGATCTGGTTTGGAGGCTTCAGATCTGTCAGATCTGAGTGTTCAGGAGCAGATCCACTTGGTAGGACGCCGATCTGAGGAGCAGACTTGGGAAGAGGCAGGCTCAACAGCGTTCTCTAGCCTTCAGTGGCTGATCTATTGTCTGGAGGGTTTCCTGCGCTGTCACTAGCAGAGACAGCGTTTTCTATTGTGGAGGGTTTGCAGTCTACAGCCCCAGCTCCAGCGCAGTTCATCTTCAGCTTGCAGAGCAGCTAGGACGCTGTCCATGTTGCAGCCATTTGTCTGTTGAGAGGGTCTCCACTTGCCGAGGGCAAGGATAGGTGCACTTGCTCTGATTTATTGTACTCCTCTCTATGTACTTTCTGATTAATAAAATGGCTCAGTTTCTGGTATTCCATGTGTTATGATTCAGTGATCTGGTTCAGTATTATATTTTCTATATCTGTCTGGCATATTTCTGTTTATTACTGGTTATTTCCCTTTGGGGATATTACAGTGGTATCAGAGCATAATTCTGGCTCAGCCTGTGGTCTATGACATCAGAAAAGAAATCATACAGAGCAATAGCAGTTGCAATTCCAGAAACGCAGTTGGAAAAAGGGCCAAAATAAAAAGGGTCAAATTTTGGAGTTTGGAATTAGGAAAAACGTTTTCTGGGTTTTTCTGGGTTTTGGGCGAGGATCACTTTCCCAAATTCCTGGAATTTTCTGAATAGTTTTCAGTGGATAAATCAGAGGTCGAAGTTTAGCCACAGTATGGTTTTGCAGCAGCCGTGCAGTTTCTGAGGAGCCTGTAGACATATAGCAGAAAGAGCTGATGGCAGGTGATGTGGATAAGAGGAGATTTAGGGAGACAGGTCAGCGGGATCCAATGGAGGCCGTGTTTGCGAAGATGACTGAGAAGTTGACTGAGAAGATGGAAGCAAAGATGAATGCATTCATGCAGGAGTTAACCAAGAAGGCTGCAGAGGGGACGCAGAAGGTCGATTCCATGGACACACGACCTACCATGCCTACTTTCCCGGTAGAGGAAGAGGAGCGAACGGAACCAGGAGAGGTGAATCTAGCTCAACATGCGACTCTGTTTGCGGATTGGCGGAGCATGGGACAGGAATTCATGGATGCTCTCCCTTTCGATCAATATATCCAGTTCAGATGTGGCGGCAAGATTTATGAGCAGGAGCGACACAAGGGACGTGGCTCCCACCGTGATAGTCACCGTGCAGCGAGCAGATTCCATTTACCGACATTTGACAGGTCATCCAGGCGCTCAGGAAGAGCTTGGGTGGACAAGTTGGGTACCTCTTTCCAGCTTGACCGAGTATCGGAGAGGAAAACCATTAAAATGGTTACCTCGCACTTGGAGGATGAGGACACACAGGATTGCAGGGAGTTCGAGGCTACACCTAGTGTGACACAGGACTCCCCATCATTAGAGCCCTCCTTGACCGTGCCGGTTGATATCGTAGTGGAGGAGATAGAGCCTACCCCGGTAGAGCCATCCAGTGAGGTGATGACTGGAGCCGTGTCCGAGTCTTCGGGTGGTAGCAGCACACAACAGATGGGTGAGGTGTCAGGAGATGTATCCACCCTCGATGAGGTAATGGCAGGTACAGAGATATTGGATGATGGTCGCAGACAACAGTATCATCGGCTTCGGACAGACTTTCGAGTCTTGAGGGAGAAGGCCGCGTCGGTACGGGAGACCATTTTGTTACAGGACCAGGAGCTGGAGGGTATGAGAGCGACTTGTGCCAAGTCGGCGGCCAAGTTGGTCCACATTGGGGAACAGCTGGATTCCCTGATGGTACAACCAGAGGGCACAGTGAAGCGTCAGATCATTCCCCCTCAGGTATGCATGGATGGGACTGGCAGTGCTGTTGAGTCATCTCTTCCCGTTGGAGAGAAAGAGGCAGAGCCACCTAGTCAGATCTCATGTGTTGATTTGGATAACGGTATGAGACGATCAGAGTTGTATAGGGTACAGCATCCATATGTTGAGATTGGATGGAGAGAGATTTTGAGTTGGTACTCGGTGGAGCGGGCTATGGAACACAATGATTTGGTTCCCTTCTCACGAGAGCAGATAGAAGATGGGGGACATCTTCGGATGGATAACGTCTCTCATGCTGTGTTGGACATCCCTTGAGCCATACACACCATGATGGGAGGTTTTTGCCCACCACCTATTTGAGTCTTGATAGGGTCTCATTGATCCTTGAGGAGTTTATATTCCAAGATCCCATGCAGTGCAAAATCAGAAATTTGATTTGGGAGGATGGTAACCCTCATGGGAGGAGTACCAGGTTGAGGGGAAGGAGGCATCCACAATGTATTGAGTGGATGTGGTTGATGAGCAAGGAGCTAGGAGGCTATTTGCAGATCTATGACACCAGGCAGCAGGAGGCTTGGCTGCGCTGGTTACTCTTGAAAGAGTTTGGCCATCACTTGGCAAACACTCTTCCTAAGAGTAGGAGGATGGGGAAAAGATGGATGGATACTTGCATCATGGAGCAGCATGGAGTATGGATGCATGGTGTTGATGTGTTACTCATATCATTCATTGTGTCTTCATCACATGAGTTGTTTGATGGAGGTATGGAGAGGCAACACAATGTCTTGTTGCTTGGGTTGTTCCTAGGAGAGCAAGGGCATATTTGCTCTCACACTTTGTATGATGTTGCAGGAGAAGGAGATGGCACAATCTCCATGGTCTTTGATTGGGAAGCACTTCCACCTTGGGAGGTATTCCATATTTATTGCAGCATTATTAGAGGAGTCTTTGACAAGGAGCATGTCAAAGAACAGAGTCTTGTACTGACAGGAACTCATTTGCATGAGCTCACAGCGTTGTCACCTTGGAGCAGAACATTATGGAGGAAGTATGCGCAGCAGGGATATGGTGGAACTATAACCCATAGGTCCCAGGATCACTTCATATTTGTTGCACAAAGAGGAGGTAATGATGATAGAGACATCTATGGCATATTCTTCTTGACTTGGGTTTCCAAGCATGAGGAGGATTATCTTCTTGCAGCACATGGTTCATTCTTCTTCATAACATGCCAAAACACTATGGAGGACTCATTTATGGATCCATGTGCCATCTTACTTCTAGCATATGGTCAGATTTGTAGGGGAGGCTTGATTATGAGAGAGACACATGAGCTGAATGTGCCTTTGAGTATTTTCTGCACTACATGTTCTAATAGGAGCATGGGAGGAGGCATGGCCACCACTACTATGTATGCGTTCTCTTTTGATGTGGGCCATGAGATAGATATTCATCCATTGTACAGCCATGGGCAAGTGTTTGGACCTATGTTGTTGACATATTCAGCCATTTACTATCCATTAGTAGATGTGATGGATCTTGTACATTGCTTGCCATGTGATTTTCTGAGGTTGCAGTGGATGAGACTGCGTTGTATCCTTGTGAGATATTGTTTGCACTATGTATCTTCATGTAGAACCTTCAGCAAACATCTCATTAGGGTGATCCATGATGACCATGTCATATTCTTCAGGGATGGTTTATTTTGGGCCAGTTTGTTCTTCATTGATGGAGGAACCTTCTATGGTGGATTGTTTTTCACTTTGCCATTGGAGGGCAATGATTTGGCAGCCCAGGATCAGCATAGACTCTACACTTTCCACGAGTGGAGAGAAGGACAGCATGAGGTAAGCTATGATGCTTGCCAAGTTCATATTTTCAGCCCACCTTCATTACCAGAGCTTGAGGTGGAAGGAGATTTTTGGGAGTTGCCTTGTTGGGAGGTGGCTCATTTGGTCTGGATGATTGCTTGGAGATGGAGGATCCACAGGAGGGAGATATTCCTCATTATATTTTCGACTCCATGCCTTGATGGGAGAGAGATGATGAGCTGGTGCACAGTCGATGGGACAACTTACACAACCATAGATGCAGAGCAGCATCGGTCATGGTCTTCAGTCATAGCTAGAGGCAGTGAGCAGTCCGAGCCATGGGGCTTGTACGATTATTGGCCACAGTGGCGATGGAATCCGGGAGGACTATTGATTGGCCGGTACCATGAGAGGCCAGTTTGGGATCCTGGCATTGAGATATCCCTTCATGTCAGGGTGATGCAGGAGTTGTTAAGAAGCTAGTAGAAGATGAAGATATGGCTGATTTGTTAATGTGAAGCTTGCTGCCTTACTTTGATTGATTTGTGACTCATTGCATCTCCTTGGAGAGACTCAAGCACTTCAGTCAAGAAGTTATCAACAATTTTCGAAACCCAAATTTTAGAAGATATTATTTTTAATACCAAAATACTATAATACTATAAAATATAGGTGCAATAAACTATTATTTTGATCAACAAGACTCTAAATAAGCATTAATTTGCATCCATTTATATAATTAGTTAAACTAAATTATATAGTTGATAATAGGATAGTAGAATATATTATAGGGTACTTTCAGAATGAAATACATTTTGTTCATTCATTGGAAAGCTTCACAAACCACTGTGATAATAGAGTTCTCAGCGCTAATACAATTATTTTGTCGATCTGTGCATATATTTCTCAATATCCCCTTCCCATATGGGAAAGGAGTGGACTAGTCACTTACCTCACAAGGTCCTTATGGAGTTGTTGTTCCAGGCCACACGTGCACACCATTTTACCAACAAGACAATTTAGTAGACAACTCGACAAGGCCTTGGAGCTGGGTGCCCCCAAATCCACACAGCCAACCATCCATCAGGAGAATTTTTCCATGCCTGGATGTTAGGAGAGCTTGCTCAAATTTGGGCTTCCCACAAGGATCATACTGTAGAGCCCTATCAGTCCCAGACACACTCCAAAGGACATCATCCACTAGTCCAAAAAAAATTTTGCGGTCATTGAGGACTCTAGCAGGGAGACCCCCCTTGATCTAATTGCTCGTCCTCACCTGTCAGCACTAGCATACCATGACTAGTTCAAACTAAAGTTCCTTTGGTCCTCAGATATCATACATATTATCTTTTTCTTGTAATTACTTTATCTCCACTCCGAGTCATGTACTTTCTTATCTTCTCTTGTTGTTCTGCTTCTAGCACAATTAAAAATCTGTTTTGATATGATTTTTAGCATCTTTATAGTCCACACTTCCACACTTCCACATTGTATTTTGGCTAGTGATGTACTCTTATAATCCCATTGACCTAACATTTTCCCCAAGGAAAACCTTGTGGGGAAACCCAAGAGATGCTTCCTCATGTTTGTGGATGGCATCCCTAGTAACCCTGTTCGCTAAAGTCATAGACTAGTGTGCCTAACCAGGAGGGTTGAACTAGGCAGATGCCCAACAACATGAAAAAAAACCAGTTGAGCTAACCCTTGGTCTTCCCATTGACATACTCCTTTGATCATTTGCTGGACATTAATAAACTTATATTATCAAACTTTGGTTTTTACAAATACTGCAACAAAAAAGGTGGTTTGACAAACAATGCAACAAATCAGAACTCATATTTTAATAATTTAGACGATAAGAGGTATTCCAAAAATCATTGACAAAGACAGCCATGCTTTTATCTAGATTTGCATTTGAAAAAATTGTCAACTTATCTGTTATATTGTCAACTTGAAATGTGAAATCCAGATATGAAAACTAGATATGAAAGTATTTCAAAAATCACCTCTTGGGTATTAAAATAAGAATGGAGCTGTACAGGATGGCATCAAGGCCAATGAGAAAAATTACAATTAATT
>JAXQQM020092768.1:0-22726 GCA_034641835.2 Pinus albicaulis | reverse complement strand
TTTTGTCATCATAAGGTGTATAAAGACCTTGTTTTCTATCATATTGGACTTCGAAGTCGTCGTTATTTTACTTCAACATATTTATATCTATAAATAGCTTATCTTTTTCTCCATTAAGTTGACTTCCACAGCAAGAGCACCCTTTTGCATCTCTTCAAGAGTTGCAAGATCTCTCTCTCTCAGCTGATAAGCCATCTCAGGGTCAAACCCTTCCGGAAACTTGTTTAGTGCTGAGCCTTGAGGAGGCTTTAGTTATGGAGGGAGTTCATTATACACGCTATTAAATCTAGTACAATAAGCTTGTACACTTTCCCCAGTGTTTCTATGGAGGCTTTTGTAATCAGAGAGGATTTGGAGAGGATTCTTCTTCACTTCCCATTTGTTTAAAAAAGTCTGATGGAAGGCTTGGAGATCATTTATACTATGGGGGTTAAAGATTTGACAACTGTACCTCTCCCCTAAGCTGCGGAAAATAATCTCATTTTGACAGAATCATCATCAATCTCATTTCTGTCAAAGCAGTCATTCATATTATCCACATGTTGTGATGCAGTAGTGGCACCACTATCATCATACAATGGAATTTTGGACAGATAGTCCTATGGCAGATTGACTAAAGGTACAGGAAGAACTAAGGGGGCATACCATGCAGCCATGGCAGGAGGTGGAGGTGGATTAACAAGAGGGAAAGTGGGTTGGAGTGGAGTGGTTTGGACAGTGGATGTAGGATGAACAGATGTGGATGGACCAGGAATAGATTGATGAGTTGATCTTGGATGAGAGAGACCTAAATTGAAAATGAAATGTAAATCAGGTGGTGTTGTTTCTCTATTACCAAGATGTTCACTTGTTTTAGGTGATGAAAGTGAAGACTGAGAATCTAACTGGTCTAAATCACCAAGAGACCTAGTTCTAAAGG
This sequence comes from Pinus albicaulis, assembly GCA_034641835.2. Classification (NCBI taxonomy): domain Eukaryota; kingdom Viridiplantae; phylum Streptophyta; class Pinopsida; order Pinales; family Pinaceae; genus Pinus; species Pinus albicaulis. Next base: position 21,807 of record JAXQQM020092768.1, on the reverse strand, counting down.
GATTGACCAAGTCAACTTGTGATTGTTGTAGAGTTGAAAGATTTTCAGGGACTGAATTAGCTCTTACGGGTGATCTGAAAATAGTTGATAATTTAATCCTAGGAGACTTCTGTAATATTTGATGGTTATCAACTATCTAAATTGAATGAAGGTCGAGGACCAGGCTCTGGTAATCTTTCTAGGGGCCACTATGCTGTGTTTTTTAGACCCAACTCAACAAGAAAAGCTTAACCAGCTATGACAGTCTTTTAGAGGTTAACTAATCTGTATCACAAATTCAAATCCTACAGTCCTATGACTGAGTTTGAATGATATTACAATAATGAGGGTTCTTCCCAATGGAGTCTTAAGGTCTATTAAGGATTTTGGAGTCGCCAAGTGGAAGTTTTTAGCTCCTTTTCAAAGGTAAAATGTTTTATGGTCCACTACCATGTTTATTAGATACCAATCTGAAATATTTTAGGGTTTTTCTGAGTTATTTTTCAGTTGTGTGGCTTCGGAGAATGTCCTAACTTTGTTTCAAAACTTAGCTATGGTTATGAGACAAAGGTAGTCTACTCTTATGGCTAAGCCAGCTGATTTTTCAAGGTTAGATAAGGCTTATGAGAATCCTAGGGCCTGCCTAGATTGTCACTGATTCAACACAAGTTTTATCATGATTACCATGTGTTTGGTAGTGCTTAAAAAAAACTGCCATATAAGGTTTTATGAGTGTTAGGAAACCACAAGATGAAAATTAAAGATTGGTTAAGATTCCCCGGTATGGTTGCCATTATGTTAGGTCCCTGTAATTAGCAAGATTGGAAAAAGTCCAACTACAAAGGTAACATCAAACCACTTTGGGATTCAAGGATCTAGCCCTCCTGAATCCAGAGAGGGATCTCTATATGAATAAGTTTAAAGATGTGATCTTTAATAGCTGAAATTGTGATATTAGGCTAGTTATGAAGAGCATGGGTTGTATTGGTTTGTTTTTGGTTGGACGAACATAGTGAAGGATGAAACCGAGTTCAAAGAAGAGGTGAAGATATTACGCAAGTGAAGGAATGATTAATTTGTGAGAAAAGGAAAATACGATTTTAACCACATTGGGCAATGGAAGTGGTCACTAGGAGTGCACTGAATTGAGTAGCAAGGTAAGAAGGATCCATGTAGAAGTTAACGCAGGATCTCTTTAAGTGATTCTATGGAATGAAACGGATAGGAAGTGAAACAGATAGGAAGTGCATAACAAAACAAATGAAGAAAACATTAATAGCCCATAAGATCAAACAAGTGCTTTCAGACGCTAATTTTCTTTCGGCATGTACTTAAGGAAAAACATAAAAGTAATTCGAGATGGGGTAAGTGCTTTTAAACCTTTTGATGATAATTTCGATTAGAAACATTTAAAAACTGTTTGAAAAGCTTAAGATCAGGTAAGTGCTTCTAAACTATCTTGCTTTCAACATATTCAATAAGGTAACACATATGATGATCACAAAGAGCAATCTAGATCATGCAAGTACTTTGAAACTAACCTGCATTGATAAACTCTAAGGAAAACACAGAAAATATTCATTTTAAAGAGAAATCTAGATCAGGGAAGTACTTTGAAACTAACCTGCATTAATATACTCTTCAAAGTGGACATTCAAATGAAGAAAACATAGAAGATAAAGCTTTCAGTGAGAGTAAGGTACTATTGAAAGTAAATCCTAGCTCTATGTTTGCTGATCTTTATCAGAGAAAGTGAACATAGTGAAAACATTAAGAAAAATAACAGTTGACAGTGAGGAACACATCACCATTGGCACAAATCATGAATCCCATAAATCAACAGCTTGTATTTGATGTTCAAACCAGTTACAATCAGCAAGCCCGGTGGGTCTCTACAACTTCAATCTTTTCATATCAGCTTATGTATCTTCAAGTTGCATACAGGGCATCTGGCGGTTAATTAGCTATTACACTTACATTGATTTCGAGAGATAACCCTTGCTCACTTTCTACGAAGAAAATATTTATAGAAGAATGAGGAGGTTGCCATGTATTTGATGAAAGATCTCCTAAGTCAATTAATGCGCAGTTGATAACTCTTGACCTTTGAGGGCTTCGATGAAGAAATTCACAAGTGTTTATACTGCATTAATTGATTTATATAGGCTAAGCTCGGTGGAAGCCTTTTGTTGTCTTTTCAGGCTCAATGATCGAAAAGATACGCCTTACGGACTATTCTTTCATCTTCTGAAATCGTTTTGACTGGTCGAGACTAAGATCCTTCGGTTGTATTAATAATTTTTCGAGCGGTCTTTGATACGTAGAAGTATCGGAGTGTCTTTAGGAGCTGGAGAGGGTTCAATTGGCCTCTTCTTATGGCGGTGGAGGCTTTCTCGGCTCGACAGATGTTTTTGTATTTCCCTAAAAAACCTTTAATTTACTTGAGATCTGTGTTTTAGGTCTTCAATCTCCTGTTTCTGGTGTGTTTTGTCTTCGACACTGATACTCTTTGATCGGTGCTTGATTAAATATGTTTTTTGGTGTGCAGGGTTGTAGAGGGGTCGAATAGCATCAATGCCTCATGAAAACACTGATGAAACATAATTTGAAACCCTTGACTGATTTTCTTTGATGGCTTAGAAGCTTGGATGTCCTTTCATTCTGAGATTTCTTCATAAATACGCAAAGAAAAACCTTTTAAACACGAAAAAATACGAATAATGTTATGAAATCACGTATTTATGGTTGACTACTTCCGAAGGTGTGTGGAGGGAGCATGAGCGGATTTGGATGGCATCATCCAATGGTCAGGTATCGAGAAATGTTATACGGAAGGTGGAAAGAAGATTAAATCTGAGTCGTCGATTCACGTAGAGATCGACGATTGGGGGTGGAGGTTGAAAGTCAAACGAAGGAAATCAGGGCGATGGATTTTGGACTGTCTATCTGCAGATCAGATCGACGACGGAAATGTGATTGCCACTGTACGATAGACCATTTATTGCGTGGGAACCTTTGTTAATTTCCAGGCATCTTTGGCGAGCGATAGCCATTGGATGGAGGGCCGCAGATCAGACGGTTGTCATCAATTTTTCTGGGCATCCTTGTCCGAACTATAATGCGCGATGGATGGTGGTTTCGCAAATAGTGGCCAGGACACGTGTCAAGCGGTGTATGAAATCGCTAGCCATCGGGGGAAAACCACCCTTCGCTCGAAGGAAGTGCAATAAAAACCACATGGTTTTGGGCAACGACGCATGGCTGGTGGGGTCCACCGGGTTTGATAGGTTTCGCACCGTTGGATCTGGAAATTAGATGAACGGTGGAGATTTCTCGGATTTCGAACTGGTGGGGAATGTTAATAAAAATAGAACAAACCCAAAGTTTTATAAATACAAAGGTTTTCAATGTTTTGGGTGGAATATATAACGGGGCCCATCGCATATCGCAATTTCAGACATGGGCTTTTCAATCTACCCATTACATTTTCTGCAATTTTCAATCCGCGATCGCTCTTTTCAATAAACCCTTTGATATTAATACATGACTTTGGTTTTAGACCAAAACATTGGAAAAGCGGGTTTCTAACATTTAAAAAGGAAAAAGAGATCGGGCATGGACTATTCAATGGTTTAGAGTATGGAACGCGGGCCCACTGGATATCGGTACATATAAACTTGCGATATGTGATACCGATTTTAAAAATGGCGGGGAGGTTGCGATGGGCGATTTGCGATACGATGGAGATTTGTGATGCGATGGAGATCTCGCAGTCGGATCGCAGCGCAGATTTTGCGATGAGCACCTTTTAAAAATAAAACCGCAATTTGGATTTTTGCGATTTGCGATTTGCGATAAGTTCCAAAGGGGTTAGAACCTAGTTCCTGCAGTGAGCTCATGAGTGAAATTGGGTTGAGACTTTGCCCAAAGGGGCTTAAACTGTACAACAAGAAATGGGTTTTTCATTGATTTTTAGTGGTTTTTAATGGGTTTGAAGGGTTAGATACAAGGTAAAGAAAGTCTTAAAGCCTTATCAAAGGTTTCGATGAAGGGAAAGGAAAATGAAGAGGATTTCATAGGGGAAGAAGGGGTTAAAATGAGGCTAATTTGACAAGAAGAAAGAAGGGGAAGGAAAAAGGATGTTTGCGGCGGTATTCGGTTTGGAAATCAGCGGGATTACGGCGGGAAGTGCACAGCGAGATGAGGATTACAGGCGAGCCGCCCAAGAGATCTTCCCTGAGGCTTGAGGAATAACACGGCGCAGAAAATGTTTCTTGAAGGCGAACAAGTTTTTCGCCACCTTTTGAGCAAACAAATTTTATGGGTGTACTTTAGAAATGAAAGTGATACAAGAGGCGGGGAGAAACTGATGACACAAACACGGAGCTCAATCAAGAGATGATGAGGAAATTTAAGAAATTAATGGAAAACAAATCTAATGATGAAGAAAGTGATGATGACATAGAGGAAGAGGTTGAACATGGTAGCCACTGAAGATAAAGTGATGGAGAGGAACAAAACAATGACAATAAGGAAACTCATAAAACAATGTCAGATGAAGGAAAGAGTGTTTATGATGAGCAAGATGACACCCAAGAGGCTGATGAATTTGAACATGACAGTGAACCCAATAAAAGTGACAAAAGTGCCGAAATAAATGAAGAAGGTGAAAATCAAGAGATATAGGGAGAGGATGAAGAATTTGAAGATCAAGAGCAGATAACTGATGAGGCTAAAACAGAGTTTGCAAATCAAGGCATTAACTGAAACAATGATACAAATGAGACAGTCAGTGACAAGCAAGGAAATAGTCATGACAGTCATGACAGATGTCATGACACTAATCAGCCTCGAAATGACCAAGAAATCCATAGTGACAATGCAGACAGTGACAGGGAAAAAAGCCTCAGTGAAGGACAAAGCCAAATTGAGGTAAGTGAGGGGGATAGTGGTCAGTTTGAGAGCCAAGATATCAGTGAAGAAAAAAGTGAGGAAAGCAAGGATGTGGATGAGGTTGAAGGTTAAGAAAATCAGTGACCCAATGGAATATGAAGTCACTCATGAAATCCATGACAAAGATGAAAAGTCTTGTGACTTCATTAAGGATCAAGGCACCCTCATCACTCCTCTCACATGCACCTATCACAGAGGCAAAAGAGATGTGTTTGCTGCCTCAAAAAGGCAAAGGGAAATCTCTCCTCCAGCTATCAAGCAAAAATACAAAGGCAAAGAAAATATGGACAAGGGTGAGTGACAAGTCAAGGTAAGAAGAAGCAAAAGGATCAAGAGGACTTCTCAAGGGCCTCAATTCATTGATTTAGGCAGTGATACTAAAGACAAGGAGATGAACACAAAATTGCTTCTCTTGGAGAAATATGCTCAGCTTCAGGAATGGGAAAGAGAGTCTAAGATGGCACAACATTTCATCCACTATTACAAAGAGGAGAACAAGCATTTCAAGGAGGTGAAGAGAGGCCTTGCCCTACAAAAGAAGATGACAAAGCATTATGCAAGGAAGAACATGCTTGCATGTGCCAAACTGAGGAAGGCCCTCATTGAGCTTGAAGACCTAAAAAGCGGAAAAGTGCCAGAAAGCCTTGGAATTTTGGCTGAGGCTTCTCAACAGGTGACCAAGACCTCTTGAGGGACCTCTCCACAAATTTTGAGGCAAATTAGACAACTTTTTGTTTTTTTCCAAATTTTGACCCCTAGGAGCGCAACACCCTAGGTGCTACACACAAAATTGGTGCATCCTCAGCTCTCAAAATTTTCATTTTTGGACTTCTCACATCACCAACACTCTACTCACCAATTTTCAGATCATTTGGAGCATTTTTACCCCCTCAAAAGGTCAAAAAACATCAAACATTTGACCTTTCTGCCTCATTTTCAGACCAGGCGCTGCGCACAGAGCAGTGTTGGGAGATTTGATTTTTGGAAATTAAAATGGCATCCACTCAGCACAAATCAAGAATTTCTGGAAATTAGACTCACCAAGCTTTCCAACGGGCCATCACGGAGCCAAATCCAATGTCGGGAAGGGGTCCAAAACTCAGCTACAAGAGACCCCTTTTCTGCTGAAGTGGCACTACACACAAAGGTTGCCTAGTGTGTTTTGGACCAAAAGTCAACAAAACACACTCATTTATTGCAAATAGATATTTTTTAGTTTTTTGAGGCAAATTAAGCTATAATTAGGTGCAAATAGTTATTTTAGCATTTGTTTCTTGGGATATTATGTGCCTTGGGTCTTGCATGGTCTCTTGGCCATAAATGATATTTATGACTATATTTGACATTTTCCTACCACATTTAGGGTTTTAGTCCTCATTTGCTCCATAAATAGAGCATGAGGCCCCTATGTATTTTGTTGGAATTTGATGAGCTTGAAGAGCAATATACATGGCTTCATGAGCTTGGAGAAGAAATTGGTTTTGTGAAGTTGATGGATGGCTTGTTTGGCTTGATGATGGAGAAGCTTGTTTGCAGGATTCCATAGCTTGGTGAATGGTGATGTCTTCCTAATTTCTCTATTGCTTCCTTTTTTATCGTTATGTTTCATGTTTCTTGGCTACTATAAAATAGAAAAGTATAGGTTGAGACATGTTCTTTGAGGCACCATAGTCCTCCTGTTTGTTATAGCTTTGATGTTTTCCTCTTTTGGCCATCTTAAGGAATTCTTGATTGCTCCTTAGTTCCACCAAAAATTGTTTTTTGTTTCATGTATGGTTAGTATGCTAGCTTACAATTTTGATTCATGGTATGCCCTGCTTATTTGAAGTTTTCAAAACCCTATCTTGACGCCTTTCTGTGGAATATTGATTGTTAGGTTAAGTCAAAGAGGTCTCGTTCGATCTTGCCCTTTGTCCATGCTTACCAACTTGTTTCAGAGTTCCAAATAGCTTGATATATGCTGTTTAGGAGTTACCTCTCCATAAATTGAGTTATTTGTATTGTCTTATGTGTTTTCCCAAAATCTGAAGGTGAATTTCTAAAGTTAGAAGCTCTTATGCTTTATATGTTTCACTGGAATGTTTCTCTTGGATGTTTATTATTTTAGAGTATTATTTATTGAGCTTAATGGTTTTCCCTACCTCATGAATTGTAACTTTTAAACTATATGTGTTTAAGACCTCTTAGTCTTTCCCAAACTTAATGTTCACTACACCTCATACATCACCTTAAGGATCCATTAACCTTGCTAAATTGGCCCTGAAACACACTATGCTTCATCATTTAGACACTCTCAACTTTCACTTGACGCCATAGCCCAATGGCTTTGACAGACTCTCACTCCACCTATTCCACTTGATCATCTTACCCAACCAAAACAATCAACAAGCCCTACACTTAACAAATAGCCTAAAATCAAAACCCTAGAGAAAAAAGAACACATTCTTTGCACCCAATAGAGAGATCCCTCTCTGAGTCCAGGAAAGCTAGGTCCTAGGACTCCAAAGACTGGTTCCATGTTACCCTGTCATTTGGTCTACCAATTTTCCAAATCACGGGACCCTAAAAAAGTGTTGGAGAGACTAAATTTCATTCAGAAGAGGATGATGTCAATAGAGACTTCAATGACATAAAGAGGATGGTTAAAATTATGTTTTATTCATTTACTGATGGGATGGACGGAGAAGGTTATAATCCTCCACATGGAGAATGAACTTCAGATGATAAGAAGGATGAAGAGAAGAGTTCAAAGGGTAGTGGAGGAAAGCCACCTTCATCTCCACCATCTTCATCATCCTCATCATCTCCATCAACATCATCTTCCACTTCCACCACAAAACTACCCACACTCACTCAAATACCACAAAAGGAAAGACACCCTTACTCAAACTTGATGTCAAATTTGAGCTTCCAATGTATAATGGAGAGATAAATGCAGAAATATTAGACAATTGTATAAATCAATTGGAGGTGTATGTAGAATTCAAAACCTTCATGAAGATGGCATAAAGATTCAATTGAATTCTTTGAGGATGGAAGGATCTACACTTGTATGGTGGGAAGCAAGGACTCGAGAAGAGATTAAAAACTACAGTAAGATCTCTATGTTTTGGTCGAGTTTGATTTCTACCATTAAAAAGAAATTATATCCCTTAGCTTACATGCAACATGCTATTATGGATTGGAAAAATTTTAGACAGTTGAAAGGGAAAAGTGTGCAAGATTATACTCATGAATTTAGGAGAAGAGCTATAATTTTGGGTATTAATTTATGTTCTCAAGAAACTTTGTTAAAGTATGTTGGGGGTTTGCATAGTTACCTTAGGCACACTATTCTCATGTTTAATCCCACAAAATTAGATGATATTTGTGTTCATTCCACACACTTAGAGGCAAAAGGGGAATAGAACATATATGAGAAAAGTGAAAGTGAGAGTAAAGGAAAGGGAAAGTTTTATGGAAGAGGAAAAAGAAATAGATTTGTAAAAAGAGAGAAGGAAAAACTCACATGAAAATATTGTTCAAAGATTGTCCATGATGAAGACCATTGTTGGCAACTTCATCCAGAACTGAAAGCCAAAGAAAAGGCAAAAATTGTTGCTATAGTTGAAGATGACTTAGGTTTAGATTCAAGACAATGAGACAAAGATTGCAGCCATTTGTTTGAAAGGTAAACATATTGCAAGTACTAGTTCTTAAAATTGCTCAAATGTCACTCAAGATGAAGATACAAGAATATAACTTTTCCATATTAGAGTTGTCTCTAAACATACCAAGATTGATACACTTTTTGATAGTGGGTCACAAGCTAACTTGATTTACGAAGACTTGGTTAAGCAGATAGACCTTGAAACTATTACACATCCAAACGTTACAAGAAAGTGCATACTAAGATTCACCATCAATCCAAACTTTCTTGATCAAGTTGAACTTGATGTGGTGTCGCTTGAGATATCAAGTATTGTATTGGGAAGTCCTTATCTGTATGATATGAAAGAAGTATTTCATCACCATGAGAATAAGTATCACTTGTTTAAATATGGTATTGAGTACATAATTAGAGCGCATAAGAAGAAGGCATGTTTTTCTCTTATACATGCAGGAGAAATGAAGAGGATAGTGAATGCAATTTAGAATTTGACACTGTTGATGATCAAACAAAAAGATATTTTCAATCAAGCCTTTCAAAATGATGCTTATGCTTGTAATGAGACATTTCAGGATTCTAATAGGTTTCCTTTGAAAGGAGGTGAACAAGATGTAAAACATTTGCAGCAGTCAAGATTAGTGTTGAGTAGTGTTGGAAACAAGATGCCAGTGCAAGAGAGTGCAAAGGTCAAAGAGAAAGTGACAAAGTAGCTTGTAAAATAATGCATGGGATCCACAAATTCTTGTTTTTGGTTTCCAAAAGGTGCATGGAAATGGTGAAGATACTTGGTCAAGAATCGACGCAAGTAACAAGAAAGATCAGCTAATAATCGCCATGGTGACAGTGTGCAAGGTGAGATAGTTTTCAAAGTTTCCTTTGATTGATGCCCAAGGTAGGAAAAAAATGGTTTCTACAAGAATAGCTTGCTGCTCTTCGAATTCAGAAAAATTGCAGCATGACAATGTCAATGGTAGCAAGAGAAGGTCGCAGGAATCAAGGAAAAAGTTAAATTTTTGTGAAAATCTCCAAATGATGAAAATGGGAAAATCTTAGTGGATAGAGACTGGAAGGGTGAGGGAAAAATACCCTCATCCACATGATCAGTAATCAAAAAGATTTTGGGGTCCAAAAGGCTTCTAGTGAGGAGGAATGATCAAAGGCTCAGTATATAAGCTAAAAAATTAAAGTGCTTAGAATTTATTGGAAACTAAATAGTCGCGATCGTCTCATCACCAAGAATTCGACGCACTTCATTTCGTCGAAAACCGAATCTGGATGAAGAATTTATAGCCTGCTGACCGACGTTCAGAACAGACAATTTTTTTTAAATTGGAGAATAGTGACAGGTAAATGACATGGCAGCCTAGTCAACATGCAGGGAATATTATTTAGTTTATGCCTAGTGGCACTGTGACAAGTGTCACAACAGGATTCGCCAGTTTGGTTTGAAAGTGATTTTTTTTTAAGGATATGCTCCTAAGGTTGAATTCAATTTTCTTTTTTTTATTATGAGGGACAATCCAAATAGAGGGTAACATGTTATGCAACCAGGAGCCGCCACATGTCCCCTTTGGTGGACCCTATCGAACTCTTAAGTTTGAATTTATTTTTAGTATGGTGGCACATTTTTCATATATTCCAAAGTCTTGCCACATTATATATCTATTGCAAAGTTGGCATATGATATAGTTTATTATATGTTGGGTTTGAATTTCATATCCTCTAGTCAAAACCTTATTCTGAATACCTTAGTCCAAATACCAAAGTGTGAGGTTGGATTAATTTTTATGGTGGTGGATTAAACTATACAAATGGCACATTTATATTTCATATTATCGAAGTTTCAAATGTTAATTGGTGGAGCGCGTATTTAAATGTGGAAAAATATATGTATAGGGGCGGAGGTCAGGGTCAAACCCGTGACCTCCCCCCAAACGTTACCACAACTTATCAACAGACCATGAGGCGGGGCTTGTAAAGCCTCTGCGCCCAACTTATAATTAAACCTATGTGGATCTGTGATGGCGGAAGGGAGGGGGCCAGCCCGCGGGTCAACCCTCCTCCCCACGTGACCCTTCCACTTCATCGTCGACCAACGCTCATAAAAAATGCGCTTAGTGCGCAATTAAACGATGGTTATCCCTCTTAATCTTCCATTAAAAAATAATTAAAATCCTATATTAAAACTATAGAATTTTAGACGCGCTAACATTTTCAGCGGAACCACCAATTTGTCGAGCTTATCTGGAGTCTTCTCCATATTTGGAGGAGAATTCTAGGGGAAAATTGAATAAGCCATATCTTGAGCAATTTTCAACCAATTTTGGCTCAAGAAGAGTCATCCCTACCATATTGGCATGCTCTGGACACATTGGAACAAGTTGTAGAGGCGGAGGATCAATTATACAAGTGTTTTTGTCACTTTGAAGAAAATTGAAGCCCACGACCACCAGGAAGGAAGGCCATGCCTAAATCAACTGAAGGCCAAATTGAGAGAATGAATAGTCATTTATGATAGATTTCGACATTCTGAAATCATTGGAGTATGTTTCAGGAGAATTTGATGCATGAAAACAACAATTTTTGGACTATTGATCTAATAGAGAGGCCCAAGCCATGGAAGATGGACGAAGGAGATGTAGCCCAGGAGGGGTGAAATCCTTCATAAAAACTCTGTGTTGATGGATCAATTGTGATGGTTTGTTGTTCTTTATGTTGCTATTGTTCATAATTTTAATTTCATACTTTATGCTCTTGAATTCACTAATAAAACTCAGTTAAATTAACTGTTTGACACACATAAGCAACAAGGAAACATATGTACATCAAGGTGTTTTTGTCACTTTGAAGAAAATTGAAGCCCACGGCCACCAGGAAAGAAGGCCATGCCTGGATCATATGAAGGCCAAATTGAGAGAATGAATAATCATTTATGATAGATTTCGACATTCTGAACTCATTGGAGTATGTTTCAAGAGAATTTTATGCATGTAAACAAAAATTTTTGGAATATTGAGCTAATATAGAGGCCCAAGCCATGGAAGATGGACCAAGGAGATGTAGCCTAGGAGGGGTGAACTCCTTCATCAAAACTCTGTGTTGATGGATCAATTGTGATGGTTTTTTGTTCGTTATGTTGGAGTTGTTCATAATTTTCATTTCATACTTTATGCTCTTGAATTCACTCATAAAACTCATTTAAATTACATGTTTGAAAAACATAAGCAACAAGGAAACATATGTACATCAAGCATAAGATCAGTAAATAAAATTTAAATCTGAAGATGAAATTAGCACAAAAAAACTAACATTTATACTCAAATCAATGGCATCTTTTCTTTGAATCCTCTTTTTTTAGTGTTTGAAGCAACGTTGAACAATGTGTTGATCTATGATGGTCATTTTTGTTTGATTTTGTTGCATCAAACCCTATCAAATACCTCAGAATATGAATTCATTCTTGTCCATGAATCAAGGACTGCAAAGTTGATAATGTGGCATGAAAATTGGTCGAAACTCCAGTTATTCCTAGTAACCGAGTTGTGGATTGAATGTTGTATTGAATTATTTGTAGGTTGAAACCCCTGCCACGGTGAACGTTGCTTGCCTAACGTTAAGGTATGTGTTATGTTGACTGAAGTGCTTTGGTGGTCGATGAAGAATTTATTTTTGAAGATTTTGAAAAGGTCAATATATATATATATATATATATATATATATATATATATATATATATATATATATATATATATATATATATATATATATATATTGCATGGTGAATAGTAAAGTTGCTTCATGGAAGGATGATATACATGTGTGTTAAGCTACTTTTAGAGGTCACGCATAGGATGGAGACCATTTGAGAGCTAGCTTGATCAACTATGTTAGTGTTGTGTGGTAACTTCTTTTTAAAGGTTGTGCATATATGATGGGTATATATGTCATATTGTATGAATATCGTGCACCTGTGTGTGCATTTTGTTTTTGTAATACAATATATATATTACATTATATTGTTTATGTAGTGGTCAGTGGGGACATCTTTGGTGTGGTTAAATTATTTAAGACTATATATGGTGAATGCATGGTGAATGTATAATATTTGGGCATAGTTCCATAGTTGGAGCCATAATATTTTAAAAGTATGGAAATTTTAGCTCAAATTTATATTAGTTACATATTAAATCAATCATTTATTTAAATAGAATATATGAAAGTAAAGCAATAATTGTTGAAAGAATTTTTTTTTTTGAGAAATCATTCACTAATCTCCATAGTGGGAATAGATATCACTAGAAAATAAAACTATCATGAGTGGTATTGAAAGATAAAACACACATTTATTTTCAGTGAGTTCTGGAGAGGGGTTTGTGAAGGAGAAGGAGACAATGCACCTGAAAATCCTACTTCAGATAAGGAGCTTTCGATCTGGGAAAACAAGAACAACAATTCATGTGCCTTGATTGCAACATCCATAAATGAAGAGGTGAGTTGTCACATTTTGAAATTTTCAAATTATTTTGAAGCCTTAAATAAGTCGAATGAATTATATGACTCACACTCTCAGCTTGAAGTTGTTCAATTGATGATCAAGTTATTCAGCCTTGACTTGAAAAATGATTACCCTCTTGCCTTAACATCAAAAAAAATATCCATTATGCATGGCATAAAGGCCACAAGTGTTGAAATAGATGTTTCTCTCACAGTCAATGTCAAGGCACTATATCCCACATAAATTTTCCTTTAACTCACTTGAGAAGAGCTTTTTTGAAAGAGAGAAGGCTTTTAGGAAAAAGACAACTCTTCAGTATTCTGAAGAAGTTGTGTGCCTTGCACAAAAAGAGAAGAATCATGCACAAGTTTCTTCTAGAGGAAGAGGTGTCTGAAGAGGAATAGAAAGGAAGCATTTTTGAGGCAGGGGGGAAGACATTTACAAGGAGAAAGATCTGATCTTCATTGCATATGATGAAATAGAGGTTGACTTGATACTTCCACATGTAAGTTTCCTTGAGATAGAATTAAGCATGAAATAAATGAAGAAAAGTGTAAAACACCTGGTAAATGGAAAGGAAAAGAACTTGAGTCCACTCATTATGTTGTGGAACATTGCAACATTGGAGTAACTGAAGACATATTTAATGCTCCACTTGCTTCATGGAAATATGCTTGGTTGCTTGATTTAGGAGCAACTTGCCACATGAATTTCAAAAGAGATTTATCTGAAGAATTCACTGATAATGTTGATGGAGTAGTATACTTTGAAAACAAGTCAAAACTAAAGCAAACATCAAACATCAAACAAGCACACCTTATAATCCCCAATAGAACGAAGTAGCTAAAATAATTAACGAGACAATTTTAAATATGGTACATTTGATGATGTTTTTCAAGAATGTTAAGATTATGTTTTGGGATGATACAGTTATATGTGTTGTGTATATAAATTATAATAGGTGTCGATCCCATGATATAAAGAATAATACTCCCTATGAAATGTGGTATGGCCACATTACTTCGGTGAGACTTCTTAGGGTGTTTGGTTCCACCTGTTATGACTTGCTGCCTAAGGAACAAAGAAACAAACACGGTGCAAGGAGTAACAAATGTATATTATTGGGGTACTCAAATACATATAAAGCATATTGTCTCTATGATGAAGTGAATAAGAAGTTCGAAATATCTAGAGATGTGATCTTTCTTGAATCTTCCAAAACTGACAATGTTGTTAAGCAGTAGCTTGATCGTTTGGCTAGATTTGAACGTGCAAAGTCCTTTCAAGAATTTAATAATGAGATTCCACATCTTCAAGGGGGATCCCTATACTGGATAAATCTGTGGAATATTCTTCTCAAGAACTCTCCCTCGCATGAAGATCCATCCAGTGATGACACTTTGAGTGATGCGTTTGACAGAATCAGGAGACTAGATCTTGATTTAGCCCCATCTCAGTCAACTGAGTAGCCTGATCCATCTTAGAAAGGTCCTCCGAAATGGCTGACAAAAAAAATTAAGAGATTTTTTCCTTATGAGGTTGGAAAGAAAATAAAAAGAAGCTCAACCAGACAAAATGGAGGTGATGTAGACAATCCTGATTCACCTGTTGATATGGATTTTTCTTATGATTATGAACTGAATTTGTCTACAGATTTCAAACCAATTTCCTTCAAATAAGTTGCTTCTCATGATGAATGGAAATAAGCGGTGCAAAAAGAATATGTTGCTTCGATAAAGAATGACACCTGGAGGTTTTTGATCCTCCATTGAGAACCAAACCAATAAGTTGTAAGTGGGTCTTCAGGAACAAGTATAAAGAAGATGGTTGAGTTGAAAAGCACAAATCTAGGCTTATGGAAAAAGGTTTTGCATAGAAAGAAGAGGTACATTATGAGGAGAATTCCCCCCCCCACAGTAAAATGGGCTATCATCTAGACATTGTTTGCCTTGGAGGCTCAAAATGGTTGGAAATTCCATTAAATGGTTGTAAAAAATGATTTCTTGAATGGAGATTTGAAAGAGAATTTTTTGATGTCCCAACCAAAACAATTTGTTTGGAAGGGTTAGAAACAAAAAGTATGCAAGCTTGTAAATATGTCCTCAAGCAAGCACCACGATATTGGTACAATAAATTGACTGAGCGTCTTCTGAAACTTAATTTCAAACATTATGATCTTGATAATGCAACTTTGTTTGTCAAGAAAGTCTGAAACAAAAATTGTATATCTTGTGGTGTATGTACTAGATGATATTTTGATGACAGGGAACAATGAGAGCTACATTGCATCCATAAAGAAGGAAATAAGGAAAGGTTTTAAAATGACATATTTGGTCTATGTTCACCACTATCTTGGTATTGAAATAACCCAACATCTAAAGTTTATATTCCTCTCTCAGAAGAAGTACATTGGAGATCTATTGAACAAGTTTGGCATGGATGAGTTCAATCCTTTTACTACTCTAATGGAATAGAATTTAAAGCTCACATCCGATGAAGGAAAATAATTTGAGGATGCAACAATGTACATACAACTCATGGGAAGTCTCAACTACCTAACTACTACCAAACCAAAGATTTCATTTGTTGTTGGAATCCTCTCAAGTTTTATGCAAAAGCCTTGTGAGGGTCACTGGTCTACTACAAAAAGAGTTCTAAAGTACTTGAAGGGAAATCAAGACTTTGGACTCAAGTATACACATGTGGGTGATTTCAACTTGATTAATGATCAGGTGATCACGTCCAAGATAAAAAATTGCTCAAAAATGGAAGTGCTCAGAAATGGTTGCAATTTGAACGACTAGAAAGGCCTCGTCGTTGCAATTTTGGTGCCAACGATTCTCAAAACCGAGGTCATATGTGAAAGTTATTAAGGTTTGAAGTCTCCAATAAACTCCAAAATTCATTTGACCAAAGTTGACTTTTTACTTTGGAAAAATTTAAAAAAAAAAGAATATTCTAAGGAATATTCTAGGAATATTCCATATGGTCGAATTATAAGTTGACAAGTGGCAGCACTTGATTGGTTAATGTGTTGAATTTTTGGTTTATGGCCAATCAAAGGGTGCCATGTGACCCCAGGCTGAGGAATAATGGGTTGGAAAAATTTGGTACAAATTCCGGGGTTTGAACTCCGAACCTCTCCGCAACTAATTCCATGGCCGACCGTTGTGCCATACATATGAATCTTAACATATGAAGTTTGAAAATTCTATTTATTGTTTATAATACAGTTGGGCAGAAAAATAAAGGGGCTAGCCCCTTAGGGCTAGCCCGACCCCATGAGAACCAACCGCCCGCGACCATACGCCAATCTCCGATGGTTCGGTTAGCACATAACATGGCAGTTAGTGTGGGGGTGGTCACATGCCACCCCACCTAACATTCAATACTATAGATTACGGTTAGTGAATTGTTAGCATGTGAATGCGGAGTAAACATTCAATGCTAGGGTTAGTTAACGGAGATTCTGGCGGGTTACTTGGTACCGGTCACATGCTCTATAATAGATAACGTTAACATTTATTTGCACCGCCAAGTTTGGAGCGGGTTCCGCCTTTTTTGGCCTTCCGCCAATTTTAGTTGAGTTAACTGGAGTTCCTCCAATTTTGGAGGAGGATTTTTGGGGACACTGGGAAAAAAATTGTTTTTGCCATAACTTTCTCAATTTTCGACCAAACAAGATGAAATTTTAGTCAATTTTGGGTTTCTTTGACCTTATGAAGAGTTTGGAATAGGTTTCACAATGAAAAAAGGTGATCTACATCATATTTTTCTTAATGGATGAGGAAGGAGCCATCAGGGCCATCATGGAGGAGGCACTGTTTTGGGTTGTATTTCACTGATTAAGGTGAACCAAAAGCCATTTCTAGCTATTTTCTATCTTCTGAAGTCAAATTTACAGTTTTTTTTCTTATTTAGGCATATTTTTCACTGTGTAACCATTTTGAGAAAATTAATAGAGCAAGGACATGCCATTGGGGAGCCTTGGACCGGCAGATGTAGCCCAGGAGGGGTGAACTGCCTCAACAATTTGCTGTGTTATGTTATGGTGAATTTTACTTGCCATGTATTTCTGATGTGATATGTTAAATAGTAAATTTAATTAACAAACTATCACACATAAAACTCAAAAACAAACCAAAACTACTTTGTTTAACCTGCAAGTCATGGAGAACACTTTGCACACTAAATTCTTTGAGAATGGATACTTTGCATAGCATTACAAATAGTTCCATTTTCAGATCAGATAGTGTTGGAGCTATATTTTTACTCTGCATTTGTTCTTGTGCAAAGATATAGTTGACTCTTTGCAAGTTCTGATGCTTACTAGGCTTAAGTTCAAGAGAGGGGAAGGACAATTGGTTAGAGCTCAAAATAATCCTCAACCAAGGAGGGCCAGAGTGCCATTAACTCCACCTTCTAATTTGCCTCCAAGAGTCATAGAATAAGCCTCAAGCATGTCTTCAAGAGAAGGAGAATTTCCTTAAGACATTGATCCAAAAGAAGAAGAACGGGTGTTCTGAAAGGCTTTCCTAGACATGATGGAGATGGTGAGAATACTCTACCAAGAAAGGAATGTGAGGCTTGTAGGAGAAGGTTCTAAACATCAGAAAGAAGGAGAGGGTTCTTTAGGAGGAAAGAAAAGTGATGACAAGTCAAATAAAGGACATGGAGGAAATGGTGATCCACCATCCCCATCTTCATCCTCTTCCTCTACATCATCATCCTCTACTTCAGTGAATCAATATCACAAGTCTAAAACCACTGGTAAAAGTCCATTTTTAAAGCTTGATGTTAAATTTGAGTTGCCTATGTTTAATGGTGAAGTCAATGCAGAGAAACTTGACAATTGGATAAGGTAGCTAGAGGTTTACCTGAGGATACATAACCTTCATGATGATGACACCAAGATTTAGTTAGCCTCTTTGAGAATGGACGGTGCAACATTGGTATGGTGGGAAGCCCAAACCAAGGATGAGATTAGAAAACATGGTAAGATCACTTTATCATGGGCTGCTTTTATTTCTGCAATTAAAAATAAATTTTATCCATTATCTCATTTACAAAAGGCTATCATGAATTGGCAAAGTTTTAGACAACTTAAGGGACAAAATGTACAAGATTACACCCAAGAGTTTAGACGAAGGGCTCTTTTACTAGGAATTGATTTGCATAGCCAAGAGACTTTGCTGAAATATATAGGTGGCTTACACAACTATCTTATACATACTATTCTTATGTTCAATCCTACTAGTCTAGATGAGGTTTGTGTCCAAGCCACGCATTTAGAGGCTAGAGGTAAATAATAATTTGATGGGAATGAGGATAGTGAAATTAAAGGCAAAGGGAGAAAAAGAAATGCAAAATCTAGGAAAGAGAAGGGAAAATTCTTCGTTAAAAACTATTCCAAAACAAGCCATAATGAAGACCATTGCTGGAAACTTCATCCGGAGTTGAAACCAGAAAAATTCAAAACTAAAGATAAGGCGAAAGAAAAAGGCAAGACGGTTGCAATAGCTGAACAAGACTTAGGGTTTGAATCAGGAGATAAAACTAAAAGCATAGCTATGGCACTAAAGAACATAAAGGGGAAAGAGATTGTAAATGAAACAAATCCCAGTTCTAGCATTTCAAACTATCACATAGAAGCTCCAAATGAGGAGAGGAGGATTGAGCTGTTTCATGTGAGGATCATTTCAAAAAACACAAAGATAGACACACTATTTGACAGTGGGTCACAAGCAAACCTCATATCAGAAGACTTAGTCAAGAAGCTGAATCTTGAAACCATTCCACATCCTAAACCTTATCCTCTTGGTTAGATTTGCAAGAATGCAAATTTACAAGTTTCAAGAAAGTGCATGTCGCGCTTCGCCATAACAGCTCATTATATTGACATGGTTGAATTAGATGTGGTACCACTTGACATTATAGGTGTGGTGTTGGGCAGTCCTTACTTGTATGATAGGAAAGATATCTTCCATCGCCATGAGAACAAGTACCATTTATTCAAGGATGGCAAGGAGTTTATTGTGAGAGCACATCGAAAGAAGCTAGAATCTTCTTTAGTGAATGCAGGGCAGTTGAAAAGGCTTGTCAATGCAAGTAAAAATTTGACTTTGTTGATGATTAAGAAAAAATATTTTGTACATAATCCTTTTCATGTTGTTGCTGACGTAAATAATTAGTTGTTTCAGTCTGAAAGCAGGTCGTCTTTGGAAGAAGATGACAAGAAGTTGCAACAAGTGTCTTTGGTGTCGATCGGTGCAGAAAACAAAGTGTCGATGCAAAGTGGTGAAAAAATCCAAGAGAGGGCAAAGCATGCAAGCAATGAGGGCATAAATTTCAGCATGGATCAATGCTGGTTTCAGAATGGCAGGGTACTATGGCGAGAAAACTTGGTCAGGAATTGACACAAGTACATGGCTCATTCGGAAAATTTTTTCATAAGGACAGTTGGCAAGGTGAATCTTATTTTCAGTTTCCTTTGAAGGTAGACCATTGTAGGAGCAGTATTTTTTCTACAAATTTTAGTTGTTGTTCTGAAAGTTTCAAAAATTTGCATCATGACACAGTCAAGGTTAGCAACAGTCGGTCAACAGATTCAAGGAAGAATTTGTCTTTTTATGAGAAGCTCAATTTAATGAAATCAAGGAGATTTCAGTGGATCAAGGTTGGAAGAGCAGAGAATAAGTCTCCTTGTCTTCAGTTTCTATAGTACAGAGAGCTTTTGGGGTCCAAAATCTTCCCATTGGGAAGGTGTAATCAGGTGATCATGTCCAAGTTAAAAAATTTCTCAAAAATGGAAGTGCTCAGAAATGGTTTCAATCTGAACGACTGGAAAGGCCTCATTGCTGCGACTTTGGCGCCATGAATGGTTCTCAAAACCGAGGTCGTATGTGAATGTTATTAAGGTTTGAAGTCTCTAGTAAACTCCAAAATTAATTTGACCAAAGTTGACTTTTTACTTTGGAAAAATTTTAAGAATATTCTAAGGAATATTCCAAGAATATTCCCTAGAATATTCCATATGGTCGAATTATAAGTTGACAAGTGGCAGCGCTGGATTGGTTAATGTGTTGAATTTTTGGTTTATGGCCAATTAGAGGGTGCCACGTGGCAAGCCCAGAGGCCGCCACGTGGACCCAGGTCGAGGAATAATGGGTTGGAAAAATTTGGTACAACTTCCGAGGTTTGAACTCCGGACTTGTCTGCAACTAATTCCATGGCCGACCGTTGTACCTGATGTTGGGAAAAATGCGAGAGGGGGGTAGATCGATATTCTTTGCATAATCAAATCTTTTACATTTTCATTCCTTAAAACCCATACGCTACTTTCCTTCGGTAAACTAGCGTATATACGCGGATCCCCTTTATTAAACTAGCGTATACACAGAGATCTAGATATGTCATTAAATCTTCACTTCTATTAATCCATCATTCATTCATCAGATGTTCAATAAACAGTAAACATGTGCAGTAAGAACAGAATAAACCATCACACAAAGCATCACACATGAACACCAGGATTTTTAGGTGGAAACCCAAATCGGGAGAAAACCACCGCTGCAGTTGCTCAGCCTTCGATATTTTATTATAGAGAAAACATCTTACAACATATGTGCTGGCGCAGACTTGACCAGCACGCAGGCACCCACCTGCGCTCGTTTACCAGCCTCTCCTGGAAGGGAGCTACGACCCCCTGACTCGTTTACCAGCCTCTCCTGGAAGGGAGCTACGACCCCCTGATCTCGTTTACCGGCCTCACCTGGAAGGGAGCTACAACCCCCTGACTGAAGGCTACAACCTTCAGCACCACCTTGGACCACGTTTCATCAATTTTCACACTGGATCCAACAACTTCAATAGAAAAACACTTGCAGGCCACATTTCATCATATTTTCAGACTGGACCCTTTCCATACTTTTAAGCACAAACATACATCACCAACAGATACTTATCAACACAGATCAGATAGCAGAAACACAGCAGAACAGATCAGATGTTTCATACCCCTTGCTTCAGCAAACCCTAGTTTGCATACGCGCTTTCCCTTCACTGATGTCGCGTATATACGCGCTTCCGTCCACACAAACCAGCGTATACCTCAGTGTATATTTTATTGCGCATACGCGCTTTTACTTCAGAGAAGCCGCGTGTATACGCGCTTCCACCGCGACGAAGTAGCGTATAGATCTTCAATGATTACAGAGCTGCATACTTCATCAGATCAGATGTTCAAATCAGATTTACCCTTTTCACTTCAGTCAGATGTTCGCCTAGATGTTCGCCTCATCACAGATCTAGGCCTTCCATAAGAAGATCTAGCAGCTACAAGTGCATTTCAGATCTAGATCCCCTTCTTCATCATTGGTGCATCATACCTTCAGATTTTTCTTCAAGTGTAACCCTTCCATTCAGATCTAATTCAGAGAGAAGTATTCATTCAAGCTCAGACATCTTGCACCCCACTCTCATGATTTGCACAATGAATTTCTTCTCCTTATATATGTTTACCCTTTGTCAATACCATGAGCCCCTTTTTCAATACCATGGGCCAAACCAATACCATGAGCCCAAAACTACACTAGACGGGGCCAATTAGGCGGATCATTGCCCAATACAATGGGTCAATACCATGGTGATTACCCCTGTTTTTGCACTTTTAGAGCGCTTTAGCCCATACGCGACTTGGCACGTTCTTTTCCGCGTGCATACGCGACTTCCT
>JAXQQM020077413.1:0-15145 GCA_034641835.2 Pinus albicaulis | reverse complement strand
CACTGGTTCACTGCTGTTACACAGTAATTTGTCACCGTCCCTACCATTCCCCGTCCCGCACAATGGAGGACCCATTTCGTGACCTGTGAACGTTATCATGCCTTGAAAACATCATCAATGCATTCCTCTAAGCATGAGCTTTATTTGCCCTTGAGACATCTCCTTGCTAAAATCATGAAAAACATCCCTTTTAGCATTGGCGCGGGCAGGCAGTTCAGTACTCGCGCCAATGAGGAAAATCCTGCAAAGAGGTCGCGCCAACTGGCGCTCTGTCATAGAGCAGCAGTCGCGCCACCCAATTTAGGGACTGTTTTTTAAATATGGATGGCGGAAGTTGAGTTCCAACAAACTCACAAACCATCGCCTATCTTGAGTTGGGAGGTTTGGCTGCGGGAGTTCTATGGAGGGGAAGTGGTTTTGCCACCTCCCATGGAACCTTCCTTATTGATAGGGCCAATCCCATAATAATAGGGATCCCAACTCCCTCCTTCCCCATCTATAAAAGCCTGCTCAAATCCATGGCAAGCTAGTCTTGAAGTGCCTAAGCTTTGTATCTCCATATTCCCAAGAGCCTTTGTGCTGTAAAGAATCCTCTCTTTCCCTTAAGGCCGACTCAAGTAAGAAGACCATTGTCACGAGACTCTGGAGAGGTTTTCCCTTTCCTTGGCGAGCTTTGCAAGACGTGGACGACCAGAGACCCGTTCGAAGGAGGCTGCGACGTCAGAACTTGGTTGTAATCTTTCTTCGTTTATTACTTAATAGATGATTATGATTATGGTTCCACTCCGTTTTCCATCATGTTAATGCGAGTAACATATTTTCTGACCGATGTTTAGTTACTTATGCTGGTTTCTATGCTTGTATCTGTTCGTTTCTTCCATGTGCAGGTGTTCATCCGCGGAGATCGTGGAAGGATTGTGATCTTCCGGGGCTGAAGAACGGGGACGCTTCTTCTTCAGATTATAGCGTTGGAATCCAGGTAGGCTTCTATTCCTAGTCTTTCATTCGTAACTAGGAGCTTGCGTCATAGCATTGTTTGTTTGTTGCTAGACCCCTGCTGGGCTAGTAGGGATCGCCTCTGTCCGCAGAGGGGATTTACCTCCTCAACAAATTGGCGACTCCGCTGGGGATCGTCCGGTTTTCCTTGTCTCGTTTATGTCGTTCCGCTTTGATTGTTTTTCCTTGCTTGATGAACCTTCTGGGTTGGATTCTTTCATTGTTTTAGCTTCTTGGTTTGCTTAGCTTGCATTGGTCTGCTTCTGGAGTAGCTTGTTTTTAATTTTTGACTGAAGAACTCGACTGGCGCGGTTTTTAACCCGACAGTCGCGCCAATTGGCGCACGTTGCCTTTGTCTAGCCCGCGCCAATTGACTTCTGGCGCCAGTTTCACGCTCACAGTCGCGCCACCCCTGTGAGTTTTTTGAGTTTCTTCATTTTTTGGCTCTCTGGATTTGATCAGTGCTTTTCTTCTTGATTTTCCGACTGCCTGAGTGTGTTGGAGTCTTGTTTGGCTGGAATTCACCTCTGTCCTTTGGTTGTTTGCTTCTATCTACCGATTTCACGTTTTGAGCCCTAGGGCATCTTGTGGCTTAGTGTATCGAGCCCTCCTTGGGAGTTTTGGTGTCTTGATTGTCCTGTCAACTTGCTGGTTAATTCTCCACATCCTCTTAGTAGTCGTTGATTGTTCTGTTGCGTTTTTTGGGTGATTGTTCGTTCCTTCATTCGAAATTCGTTTGGCCTTGCTTTGGACCTAGATCACACGGTCCATTGGAAGCTTTTGAGTCTTTTCTTCGCTTTGAGAGACTTTGGTCGATTTGGGGATCTGATTGCTTGCATTGTTGAGTGAATTTTGTTTGTTTCGCTCTCTTGGATATCATTTCTCAAATTGTTCCTTTTGTTTTCAGTGCACATTAGCTATTAAACATTGAAAATCAAAAAAAAAAAAAATCTCTTTTGCTTTTGTTAATTAGTGCCAATTGTGATCTTTTCCATATCGCTAGTGATTAGTGTTTTGAATGAAAAGTTTTCAATTGCATTAGTTGCATTAGAGACATTGTTGTTTGTATTCCGTTCGTTTCGTTTGTATAAAAGCTCTCAACTCTTATTTAACTAGTTTTCATCGAACGAAATGTTGCACTGTGGCATATAGCTTGCATTTAGGAGTCTTTCGAGACACTACATACGATAGGGCCTGGAAATTGAAACTTAATTGAAGATCAACTGTAAAATTTATTCAATTAACCTAAGGCGACATTGGAACTTAACGAAACATATTTAGAAGGTCTAGGCTAGAGACGTGTTCCGGCGTCGTTAAACCTAGCAGCTGTCGTTCGCCTGTTGGCTTTAGACGGCGCTAGTACGGACTTGCGCTCCCCGTACCGTCGCGTATATAAAGGGAGACCCCTATAGGTTTTCAATCCTTTATCCACAGGAAGCCGAGTCTGCCGCCCTATACCCGTGATACACCGAACACAGCATTCGGGGAGACTACCTGCACGTACGGAAAGTCCTTGGTCGATTTCTGTTTCATTTTTGAAACCAAGGTGTATATTGCAATTCACGGATATTTGGTACACCCTTTGTGCCTAGTTTTTCCTGAGCAGTCATTTGGTCTTTTCTGACTCCCTAAACTTGAAAATATCGTCAAGCGCTTGTCCTTTCACGCTTGTATCAACTCTGAAAGAGATAGAGTCATATTTTTATCGTTTCTCGACTCTTAAAATATGAAACGGTAGGATTTCTTACTTTCCAATGTGGTAAAATTAATCGCCCACAATTACACACCTGTTTAGACATTGCTTGTTGACTGTTTGATCGTGTGTCTTAACTCGTTTTCAGCCCGTGTGTGTGTTTGCTCTTTTCTTCTAGTCTTTTGCCACAGTGGCGGAACCTTCGGTTTCGTCTACTGGTAGTCCTTACACGGACGATTCTTCAGAAGCTTCTCAGCCTTCTGTTGAACCACAGCAGCCTGTTGTTTCCGATTTTCCTGACGGGGGACCGGTTCTCGCCGAGCAACCCTTTGGAGGACCAGTTGAGTTCAATTGGCCCTTTTCGGACCCTGTGTCTAAATTGAGATTAGGAGCTGATTTTCTTTCTCTTACATCGGGTTCACCGTTTGTTGCTGCTGTTTTTCCTCCTAGTCCTCGCCGTCTTTTGCGTGATTTAACGGCAGGATCAACCATGAGTGATTCTGGTGAGGAAATTCCGGGGTCTGATGACTATCAGCGCATCCCTCGTAGATTGTTTGAGGGAGACGACTCTGATCTGGCTACCATGTCGTCAGCCAGTCCTTCTTTACCGCAGGGATACAGATCTCTGGGTCAGATCATTTCGGCTGCTGCCTCTATGGGAATATCATCTCCTGCTTCGAGGCCAGCTGTCACTACACCCGGGGTGTCTCCTTCGACGCCCGTCACTTCTGTTCCCGTTCGGCCCACTGTTTGTGTGGCTGCCTCTTCCTCTGTTGTCTCGGCTACCAGGGCTGGGCCAACTCCTGAAGATGTTTATCTAGCTACTGCTATACCGGAGAATATCTCTCCAGAGGAGTATCGGTTGTTTTTGCAACAACCGAACGCCGGAGCTGGACAGATTCCCCAAGATTCTTACCGATCTTTCTTTTCGCACTATGCACAGGACGGCACTCCCGTGTATGGTTTCCCGGGTCAGCTTGACGAGCACGGGGAGATTTTGCGTCTTCCTACTCCTGAGGCTTATTTGTATGCTCAAGGTTTACCGTACAACCAGGCTCATAACCCGCAGGGACAGCCCTTCCAAGGCCAACCTGCAGGCCAACCTGGCTATCTGTACAACCCACAGGGACAGCCCATCCAAGGCTACTCTGCGGGCCAGCAAGGGCCATTGTACAATCCGCAAGGACCATATTATAGCCCTGCTGGTCAACCTGCTCAGCCCCAGCCGGGGTATCAACCGGGACCGACCTATGGTCCTGGGGGGCAAATCCAGCCTTCTTTACCGATGCAACCGCAGTATCCTGTTGTCTCTAACGTTGCATATCAGCCAGGACCACCCTATGGTTCTGTTTCAGGTCAAACTGGTTTCCAGCAAGCACCTGGTTCTGTTCCACCACCAGCCCAACCGGCTCATCCGGTACAACCTGGTGTCCCGCCTCCAGGCCAGCCGACCTATTCGGTACAACCTGGGGCCCACTTACAACCAGGTCAACCTGCGCAACCAGCGCCGCCTGTTTATCCGGGCCAACCTGGTCATTCAGGCCAGCCCCCTCACTCGGGTCAACCTGTTCATTTACGGCAGCCCTCTCATTCCGTTCACTCTGCTCAACAGCCTGTTCATTCAATGCCGCAGCCAAATCAACAGCTGCGCCCTACGTACCAGGCTCCGCGGGGTTCCACTTATCAGTAGCCTGCTCATCCTCAGAGTGGTTATTATCCTCATGGGCAGTCTCAACCGAACTATAACCACCCTGGAGGCTCTCAGTATCATCCTCCTCCACCCGGTTCTACCTACGCTCAGCAGCCAAATCCAAATGCTGCTTATACGGGGCAGGCACCTAATCAGGGCTCGAACCCTGGTTATCAAGCCCCGCACTATGGTTACCAGAATCCAAATCAGTCTGGCTATACGAATTATGCCCCCTACGGTCAGAATCATGCAGGACAAAACTCGTGGGGGCAGGGATATTCACAACCATCGTGGAGCACGGGTACCAGACCTTATCCTGGGACTGGCATGGTAGTTAACCCTCCATTGCCGTTCCTGGCTACCTTGGAACTGCCGGACGTTTCAAAGTTGACCAATGATCCGATTGCACACAATCCGTATTGGCCTCCGGTTCCCACCAAGATACCAGGTGATTGTCCCAAGTTTGAGGGCAAAGCTGGCGAAGACCCCCAGGCGCATGTGATGACGTATCACCTCTGGTGTTCGTCTAACTCTTGGACCGACGATTCGATTCGTCTGCGTCTTTTCCAGCGTACTTTAACAGGAGCTGCTGCTAAGTGGTACATAGAACTGTCTCGTGGTATTTTTCAAGATTTCAACTCGTTAGCCATGGCTTTCCTCACGCATTTCCAGTTACCGGTCCGGTATGAGGCCGGGACGCACCTCCTGTCTTCTCTGAAGCAGGACATGGCCACTCACATCTCGGATCACATCCATGAGTGGCGGTGCCGTCGTCGACTGATCAAGTTTCACATACCTGATCAGATTTTGACTCACTGGTTCACCACCTCCTTTGTGAATAAAATCGCTCAGGATATCGCGATGGGAGCGTGTGTGACAGAGGAACAAGCTATCGCACGTGCCCAGTACCTGGATCTTGTCTATTCGCAATCTGGCACGCTTTATGACATCTTGACTGATGCTCCACGGCCCGGAACCACTAAGGCTCTGCCTACCCCCATGGTGGATGGTGTCATTGGTTTCGTTTCTCAAAATTCGAAGAAGTCTTCGAATGGGAAGCAGAAGGCTAATTCTTCCAACAATACCTCTGCTAATCCCGCCTCATCCGATTCTGGTAAAACCGCGGAGGTGAATGCCGTCCAGGCCAATCCTGCGGACAAATCCTCCAAGGGGAAGAAGAAGGGCAAAGGCAAATCAAAATCTAATGCCCCAAAACCGGAATCTAAATCTCGAACTGAGGATGGCTCCCAACGTAAGCCGAAATTCCCTTGCCTCATCTGTGAAGGTGACCATTACACTAAGGACTGTCCACGACGGTCCGAGGTTAGTCAACTTCTTAAAGGCTCAAAAGGGACTCCGGCTATTTTAAAAGAGCCATTTCCATCTCAGCAGACCTAGATGGTCGAACAGGCGTCACCATCTGCACCGTTTGGGTCTCAGGTTTTCATGATGAAGACTAATGCACCTATCACTATCGCTACGCGATCGAAAGATTACAATGAACTGCGGCAGGCACCCGGGAAGGCAGTTGCGGATGGGCTGCCTCCCCCACCTGCCTCCGGTCCATTGGAAATTGAGAAGCCGACTCTCGAACCCGTTGTGAAGCCACCTCCCAAGGGTGTTCTTCGGAGATCCTCTTATAATCCAAATGCTCGTGCCGCTCAACATTACAGTATCATTGAGGATCTGGCACAGGCGCCATGTGCCATGTCTGCACTCGAGGTTCTTCAAAGTTGTCCTTCACAATGGAAGGCTTTACTGTCTACAATCGGTGGTATCGATCCCGCCGACTCGAGCCTTCTCACTTTCGATCTGGAGAATTTTACTCCCCAGCTTCCACATCAAATCGCTTTGGTCATTCAAGTCGGGATTAACGGTATGAACATTTATAGGGCCGTCGTAGATGAGGGTGCATCTACCTGCGTTATGTCCTCCGCTTGCTGGAAGGCCATCGGCTCTCCAGCCTTGTCGTCATCTCCCAATGCCCTCGAGGCATTTGATGGTCGGGAATCTAAACCCCTGGGAGTTCTCGAGAGTCTTGCGATCACATTACAGGGAAAAACTGTCAACGTGGAAGTAGAAGTGGTTGACGCTAAACTCAACTACAACATACTTCTTGGCCGCAGCTGGACCCATGCCATGCTCTGCGTGCCGTCTACCGTCTTTCGTTTCATTAAGTTCCCTCATGAGGGCAAGATTGTCACGGTAGATCAGTTGTCATTTTTCACCTCTAGCTCTGAGAACAACGTGCCATACGTGGATCAAATTCCGAATCCCCCAGACAGCATAGGACCTGGTCTTTTCAAAGACCCAGTCCTCATGGGTATATTCCCCGCACCGCCACCGAATACCGCTCAAGTCAACATGTTGTCCAGGACTGATGACCCCTGGCTTATTCCTACACCTGAGCAGGTATATGAGTTTGGAGAATTCATGCCTTTAACGCCAGTAGAGATCAGCTACTGTGAGATTGTTGCCGCATCGGACCCTCCACCTCCTCAGCATGCTCCGATGAGCATGGCTCTCGACGTCTACTCGCAATCCCCCTGGCTTGGTCAGGCTGATTCACCTGATCCTCTCAGAGAGACTTTTCCTTCCGATGAGGCTATCATTGAAACTATGTCTCTTGAGGAGCTGCCCTGGGGCGATGGACATCATCGCTCCTCGTTTATGCCCAGCTTGGGGGCAATGACTGATTGTCTGGAGCGCTATGCTACTCAGGTTCCTTCCCCTCCCCTTCAAACATCGATCTTGATGCACGAGGTCTTTTCGGAGGGTAATCTGAGTAACATTACTCAAACTGTTCCTATCAACATCTCTGTTAAACCAGGGATTGTTGAGAACATTCATGTGGGTGTGACTTGTTCTCCCGAGGAGATTCAAGTCTATACTGAGCTTTTCAAAGAATTCAGAGATGTTTTCGCATGGTCCTACGAGGAAATGCCAGGAATTGATCCTAGTATTGTCGTGCACGAGATTCCAACCTATCCAGGTGCGAAACCCGTACGCCAACGCTTACGTCCCATGCATCCTCGGAAAGCCGCCGCTATCAAGGCAGAAGTTGAAAAACTTCTGAACGCGGGTTTTATTTATCCTATCCCCCTTACAGAATGGGTGTCCAATATCGTCCCTGTTGATAAAAAGCAGGGTACAATTCGAGTCTGTGTAGATTATCGCGATATCAATCGCGCCTGTCCTAAAGATAATTATCCCACTCCGTTCATCGACCAGATCATCGACGAATGTGCCGGGAGTGAGATCTATTCCTTAATGGACGGTTTCTCAGGCTATAACCAAATCAATATTGCACCTGAGGATCAACATAAGACCACATTCATCTGTCCGTGGGGCACTTTCGCATACAAAAAACTCCCGTTCGGCTTAAAAAACGCTGGCGCCACGTTTCAGCGTGCGATGTCCTACGCTTTTCATGATATTCGCCATATTGTCCAGCCTTATCTGGACGACTTGCCAGCCCATTCGGGTAAGCGAGAGGACCATCCTGAGCATCTTCGCCAAATATTTCTTCGTTGCAGACGCTACAACATCAGGCTCAATCCTCATAAGTGCATCTTCTGCGTTGATTCTGGCCGTCTTTTAGGCTTTATAGTCTCGAAAGACGGAATTCGCCTTGACCCTCTAAAGGTTGAGGCCATAGTAAATCTCCCATCACCCTCCTCCCTATATCAGTTACAGAGTCTGCAAGGGAAAGCGAATTTTCTTAGGTGCTTTATCCCGAAGTATGCCGAGGTGGCCAAAGGATTCACTCGTTTGTTAAAGCAGAATGTTCCCTTTCATTGGGACGAAATTGCTCAAGAATCCTTTGAGAAGCTGAAGACATTGCTAGTCAATGCTCCGTTGCTTCGTCCTCCGGACTACCACCGCGACTTTACTTTGTATCTAGCCGCCGCATTTAGCACCATCGCCATGGTCTTGGTGCAGGATGATGAGAACGGTGATGAACATGTTGTTTATTACCTGTCTCGGAACCTTCTCGACCCTGAGATGCTTTATGCACATGTCGAGAAGTTGGCCTTAGCAGCCGTACACGCCGTACAACGCTTTCACCATTACATCCTTTTGCGCACAATAACAGTGGTTTCAGACTACAACCCTATGACGTATATTCTTTCTAGACAATTACTAGGGGGCAAGTACTCCAAATGGATCGTGATCCTGCAGGAGTTTGACTTGGAGTTCACCACTGCCAAGTCAACTAAATCACTGGTCTTCACGGATTTGATATGTTCTCTCCCTCCAGACTCTGTTCCCTCACACTCTGAAGATCATATACCGGACGAAACACTGTTTCTTATCGATACTCGTGATCCTTGGTACGATGACATCATAGTGTATCTTCAGACCGCGACATTTCGTTCTGAGTTGGATAAAACTGCACGCCGTCGGATTCGGCACCAGTCCCAACCCTACCGCATAGTAGGAGATACCTTATATCGCATTGGAGTAGATTCGGTGCTCCGACGATGCCTTACCTTGGAATAGGCTGAGAAAGTCTTAAATGACTGCCACAGTGGCGCCTGTGGTGGACATATGTCCGGGTATGCTACTGCCCAGAAGATTCTACGGGCAGGATATTTCTGGCCTTCCATATTCAAGGATTGTATCACTGTAGTCCGAAAATGTCATCCATGCCAGATTTTTCAGCGCAAGATGCGCGCGCCGCCGTTGCCTTTGCATCCCGTTATTACCGTCGGCCCTTTTGCGAAATGGGGCGTGGATTTTATGACGTGTAACCCTCACTCAGCCGGGGGGCATGCGTATATCATTGTCGCCATCGACTACTTCACTAAGTGGGCCGAGGCGATGCCTACACTAGCTGCTGACGGGAAAACGGCTGCTCAATTCATATTCAACCACGTTATCGCACGGTTCGGGGTTCCTCAAGCCATCGTCACTGATCACGGTACTCATTTCCGCGATTACATGATGGCGGAGCTGACTTCAACGTTGGGCTTGCGTCACGACATCTCAACACCATACTACCCTCAAGCGAATGGTCAGGTTGAAGCGGTGAACAAGGTTTTGGTCACTATGCTTCAGCGAACAGTTGGGATTCATAAATCCACTTGGCATCTCCAACTGTTCTCAGCTCTCTGGGCGTACCAAACATCTGCTAAAAGTGCAACCGGATTCACACCATTCCAACTGGTGTACGGTCTGGAAGCTACTTTGCCGGTTGAATGTGAAATTCCTTCGCTTAAATTAGCTGTGGAGCTCTTACCGGATACTTCTCCCGAGGAAGAACGTCTTCTGTATCTCGAACGGTTGGATGAAACCCGTCGTCTAGCTGCTTTGATCATCGAAGCACAAAAGAAGAGGGTCAAAACTCATTTTGATCAATCTGTTTCTCCCCGTTCTTTCATTGAAGGAGACCTCGTCCTCTTGTATGATCAGGCACATGATAAGCTTGGAGCCGGTAAACTCCAGCCTATGTGGCACGGTCCCTATATAGTAAAACGCGTTTTGAAAAATGGGGCCTACGAGCTTATAGATTACGAAGGAGTTCCGCTGGCGCAGCCCAGGAATGGGCTGTACCTTAAAAAGTACTATGCCTGAAATGATTTCTTGGTGTGGTGTGTGTACATAGGTGTGTGATTGTCATTTGTGTGCATGGTGTGGTGTGCTTTGTAAACATATTTCTGCTGATCGGGTCTTCCTAGTTGTGTAGATGTCTATTCATCCATTTTTTGGTTTCGCGGATGGTGCCTCCCGCAGTACCAGGAATCTGTCTTCCGCAGCCTGGGTAATCTACGATCCTGCTGGTGAGTTGATCGACCTGCAAGGTGTGTTTTTAGGACGTACCACGAACAATATCGCGGAATATAGTGCCGTTTTGGAATTATTAACCGAGGCAGTAAACCTTGGTATCCGTGAATTTCTCGTGTACCTAGATTCACAACTTGTAGTGTTACAGCTGAACGGACACTATTCGGTAAGAAACCCATCCATCTTACGTCTGTATTTGCGTATTCGATTACTGGAAAGGAATTTTGACTACATTACATATCATCATATACCCAGACGTTTGAATACATTAACAGATGCAGTAGCAAATTTGGTATTAGACAGACATTTGCGCAATTTATAAATCATCATCACATGTAAAGAAAGACTCATCCAGAAATAGATATGTATATATATAGATATCGAAATGTTTACATAGAGTGTGTCACATAAAACTCAAAAAAAATATACATAGTCGTCTTAGTACATCCGGAGACGCTATGTCTCTCAAAAATAGGTGTGGTATAAATCCTAAGGATTAATCTGCATGGTGCTCATGATAGCACGTCACTGCACGCACTAGGCGCCTCAGGATTCGGTGGATCCGATTCAGAACTCCCACCGTATGGCGCTGGTATGCCATCGGTACGTCTGCTAGCCGGGCATAGTCTGGGATCCCGTGGGCGATTCCCTCGAGGTTCTGGATCAGATCATCTCCTCCGGTGCCTTCCCCCTGAATCTCAGGGGCGAGTTGTGTCCTCCGGGAGATTGGAGACATCCCGGCTGGTCTCTCAGGTCCTACATCTGCATGCATATATAACTGTGTTAAGACGAATGTGTATTAACAAAAAACACATATAAACATAAAATCAAAAATATGAGGTCTTACCCAGCTCCTCGTCCCAGTCATCTCCTTCTGGTAGTGGGAGATCTGGGTCCCCAGTAAAGTCAGTTCCCGAATAGGGCCAGTCTTCCACGACAATCAGCTGGCGCCGTAACCACCTAAAAAACTCTGGCCTCCAGGACATCTATTGGCCACCTCCAGATCTGGGCATCAATGCTGCCCAGCGAGCCATTCTTGGCTCTCGTGGTATCAGACTCGCCACTGCGGCCCCTTGGCCCTGGAAGATTGGTATGCCTTCCAGAATGAACGATACCAAGATGGAACCATAACCGAACTGTTTCAGTTTTCCTTGTTTGCACTTTGTGAGCTGCCTTTTCATGTTGATAGTTACTGCTTCCGCCCAGTTGAACAGTAAGGGACCCATGCATTCTGAGGCCAGCAGGAGTTGAGTCTTCGTGGCCTTGTGCGGAGCCTGCGACCCAGCAGCCCGCGTAATGGTATGGAGAACTACTCTCAGTGCTAGATCAGGGATAGTATGGATGTCTACCTTCTTGCTTCCTAATCCTGTTTGTGCCCCTCGGCACACCCGTGCCATTACCTGTTCCATCTTTTCCCCGGATGGTCTACTCCCAGTCAGTACAGGGATTGGACCTCTGCGGGACAATCCAGTGATGAAATAAACATCAGTGACCTCCAGTTCTAACACCTGGTCTCGTAACCTGAACACCTGTTCGTTTTCATCCCAGATATTGATTAGATATTGGAGGAGCTCGGGCTGAGCTCGTAAACATGGAATCAGGAAGAAATTTTTCAATTCACAGTCTCTAAGTGCATTCATGCAAGCCTGGCTTTGCATGGCCTGTTCATCCTCGTCTCTGTGCTCTCGTTCCTTCCATTCGATTTCCATTTTGAGTGATTATCTGCATTCACATGGCCCAAAACCCCTGGTTAGATCTTTGATGAACTTCAAATTCCAAGTTATTTGGTCTAAATATCGAAATTTTGGGCAGAATTTAAGGTTCGGCTGCTGGCACGGCTGTTTTCCTAACAGTCGCGCCATGTGGCGCGAGCCCTTTATTAAAAATAGCTCATTGGCGCGGGTCCGTGCCCGATGCCCGCGCCAATGGGCGCGGCCCTGAAATTCAAAAAAATGACCATACAAGACTGATTTTTAAGGGAAAATCATTAAAAAATGAATGGAAATATAGAGCAAGGGAGTGCCTTTTACCTGTGACAGACGAGAAGCTGAATGGTTGCCTGGATTGGTCGCAATCGTCGACGGAAGTTTTTGCTCCAAATGGACCACTGTTGTTTTCTACCAAGGTAAATAGTAAAAGTAATTTTATTTTTTACCAATTAGACATATTTATAACTTTTTCGACGTTAAATGAGTTTTAAAAGTTATTTTTATCAAATATTTGCATATGCTATGTCGAAAATGGATTTTACGCTTGCTTGGTATGTGCAGCAACAGGTTTTTGCGACTTAAAAGATGGAAACGAGTTGTATTTTATAATTTTTCGGACTCGATAAATGCACGAAAAAGTCACTATGGAGTCATCTTTCAGCTCTTTTCTGACTCTCTAAATATGAAAAGATCGCCGAGGCCCTTGTCGTTTTGATCTCGTTAAAATGGAAACGAATCGACATCCACCCAGTATAAGTTTAACCCTTTTTCGGGCTGGGATGGATTGATTACGAAAAAGGAATACCCTAGCCTATTGCGACTAGGAGGTTTTCCCGGATATTGTTTTCTACCTTTTCGGATCTGGGAAACTATTTACGAAAAGGGATCTGTGGAGTTTTCTTTTCCGCCGTCTTTTCAAACTCTCTAAACATGAAAAGACGCCGATTTTTTCCTTTGTCAGACTCGTTAAACCCTGATGACATCGGATCTAGTCGAAATGACGTTCTCCGAGTTTCTCCTTCCTGGGACTCGTTAAATGCACCAGGATGGATTCGCCCGAAGGGCGGACTTATATCGCAAGCATATGCTATCCCCTTCAAGCTTGCTATTAAAAATAATTGGGGTACTCGCCAGAAATGGTGGGGGAAAAATGGAACCATCGTCGTTGTCGTCGGCAGTATGTCGCTCTTGAACATGGCACTTGTCTGCATTAGTGTCGGGTTGGGGACATCTCATCTCGTTGCTTCACTTTGCCTCCGTGGGTTTGGGTAATCTCTTTTGACCTCTCATCTGTTCACTGCCTCGTCACCATGACCTCTGATCCGTTGATGTCAAATACTGCCAAGTCCATTGTCGTGCCGTTCATGTGTTCAAGAGAAGTAGGCCTCTGCAAATATCAACCTTCCTCTGTTTCTCATACGATCTTGATTCACAACAAAACATCATGTTCCTCTGTCTCGTGTCGATGATGTGGGAATCATTATGGCCCACCTTCGATCAAGGTCACTTCCTGTCGACTTCAGCTCATTATCCAGGAAGCTGATCTAGAGACTCCTTTATGGTACCTTGGAGCCTGCATGCCTCAATGGCAGGTTCGTTGCATTCGACGTGAGGTTTTCATCATTGGCCTCCGATCGAGTGATTCTGCGGGTGTTCGACGCCAACTCATTGATTCACACGCCGTAGATTGTACCTGTAGTACCTTGAGGGCCATTATCATTATTGGTGGTTCCTCTCGCGTCTGTTAACAACTTTCATCATTGGCTGGTAATCAGACGATGTTCCTGCATGTTCGACTTCAGCTCACATATTCACATGCTCGAACTTGTACTTTGTTTGGGTCGAGATGGAGCGCAAGACCCTGGATTGTGTCTGTTGTAATCCAAGCTGCGATTGTGGATTATTATCATTATGTACATGACTCACTGATTGGATGGCTGCGACCATACCTGAGTCTATTTGTTTGATCTTAGTTGGATGGCTGCGCCCATGCCCTAGATCCGGATTATAGCATACTCTGTTTCGGATGGCTGCGTCCATACCACATATACATCATGTACTTGAGATATCAGTTGTATCTTTCTGCGCAGGTTTTCCGACGGCGGGCCTTCAGTTGAACATGTTCTCGTAAAGCATTTCACCCCTCTCTCTCGGGCCTCATACTTTAGGGGGCATCTGTTACACAGTAATTTGTCACCGTCCCTACCATTCCCCGTCCCGCACAATGGAGGACCCATTTCGTGACCTGTGAACATTGTTATGCCTTGAAAACATCATCAATGCATTCCTCTAAGCATGAGCTTTATTTTCCCTTGAGACATCTCCTTGCAAAAATCATGAAAAACACCCCTTTTAGCATTGGCGCGGGCAGGCAGTTCAGTACTCGTGCCAATGAGGAAAATCCTGCAAAGAGGTCGCGCCAACTGGCGCTCTGTCATAGAGCAGCAGTCGCGCCACCCAATTTAGGGACTTTTTTTTAAATATGGATGGCGGAAGTTGAGTTCCAACAAACTCACAAACCATCGCCTATCTTGAGTTGGGAGGTTTGGCTGCGGGAGTTCTATGGAGGGGAAGTGGTTTTGCCACCTCCCATGGAACCTTCCTTGTTGATAGGGCCAATCCCATAATAATATGGATCCCAACTCCCTCCTTCCCCATCTATAAAAGCCTGCTCAAATCCATGGCAAGCTAGTCTTGAAGTGCCTAAGCTTTGTATCTCCATATTCCCAAGTGCCTTTGTGCTGTAAAGAATCCTCTCTTTCCCTTAAGGCCAACTCAAGTAAGGAGACCATTGTCACGAGACTCCGGAGAGGTTTTCCCTTTCCTTGGCGAGCTTTGCGAGACGTGGACGACCGGAGACCCGCTCGAAGGAGGCTGCGACGTCAGAACTTGGTTGTAACCTCTATTCGTTTATTATTTAATAGATGATTATGATTATGGTTCCACTCCGTTTTCCATCATGTTAATGCGAGTAATATCTTTTCTGACCGATGTTTAGTTACGTATGTTGGTTCCTATGCTTGTATCTGTTCGTTTCTTCTATGTGCAGGTGTTCATCCGCGGAGATCGTGGAAGGATTGTGATCTGCCAGGGCTGAAGGACGGGGACACTTCTTCTTCGGATTATAGCGTTGGAATCCAGGTAGGCTTCTATTCCTAGTCTTTCCATTCGTAACTAGGAGCTTGCGTCATAGCATTGTTTGCTTGTTGCTAGACCCCTGCTGGGCTAGTAGGGATCGCCTCTGTCCGCAGAGGGGATTTACCTCCTCAA
>JAXQQM020090183.1:0-37143 GCA_034641835.2 Pinus albicaulis | reverse complement strand
TACGAATGGGCCTCCTCACCCAATTATTTAACTTATAAGTGAATTTATCAAAATCTAATGTTCCAATTTATTGAAGGAAAAAATTAGGAACATTACAAGAAGTAAAATTTGGAGTTTCTAGAGGACTTTGAGCTTGAATTTTAGCAAATTTCAATGATAATTTATCTCACAAATGCACTTGTAAGCCTAATTAGACTGATTAAGGGGATTTTCTTGCCAAGATGAGGATATTTCTTTACAGTGATTTTTTTTGTGAGGGCATGGAGAGCATTTGGATTTGGCCTAAAATTGTGTGAATTTACTGAGAACAAGTTTCAATGGGTCAAATTCACAAGTACACTTGTCTTTAAAACTTTGTATTGGATTAGCCAATGCCTGTACTTTTTTTTCTACCATTTCTAAGAACTTTTTTATTCTCTTATGTTTGTTATCCCTCTATACCATTTGGGATGTATTGAGATTTACTTTGACGTCCTCCCCTTTAAGCATATGGTTGAGGAAATTTATGATAATTTTGACCTTAGCTGAGGATTCTCCAATAATGCCCTTAAGTGCATTCGTTTCCTTATGGGCCACTCTTACAAATTATATCTTTTCCTAGATCAACTCTAGGTGACTGTAATGTTTGTCTATGAACTTCATGATTTTATCCCAAATGATCCTTTTAGCTGACTTGAAAAATGATTTAGTAGGATGACCTTTCCTCAGGATTTCCAATTCTACATTGACATTCTGACCATACTACTGGGCTTTATAGATTTCTATCTTTGTCTCCTCAAGCTCCTCTTATTTTTATTTTAGTTCTCATTCTTGAATCAAAAGTGGAGCTTGAAACTTCTTTACATCCTTTGACACCATCAGGTATACTACCTACCCGATAAACACATTAGGGGCTTGTTGAGACTACATAGTCTCATATGTATTCTCTTTCATCCCTTGGACATGTGCTTCTAGTAGTGTAATTCATTCCTTTTATTTCTTGTTCATTATGAGTTCCTAATGTAGCTTAACCCTCAAATATTTGTATTCTTTCTCCACTATTGCTAGCTCATACATTTGCATAGCATGCACATCTATGATCTTGAGTTTTTTATTGATTGAGGCTATATCATTGTCATTTTCCTCTAATACTTCCTTATATTTCTTTAATTTCCTAGGGTAAGTAGCCAAGTGTGTGATCTTGTCCTATAGGGTTTTATTCCTCATATTCCTCATCCTACAGACCATCCTCTCATAATTTAATTAATTGATGGCCTTGGTATATAGATCCTACAACATTTTGGTCATATCATTTTTTAGATGCATCATTTGTGCACCTTGTGGGTCACTTGAAAATTCCAATCTATGAGATAAGTATATAAAATATTAACTACATGCAAGTACATTTGATGCACCTAGCAGTTTTACATGGAAATGTTTGTCTCCACTTTGGATTATAGCACCAAGAGCTTTAAAATTCCCTTTTCATAATCAAATTCGCTCTTAATCTGCATGGGAGAGAGTCGTTGGTTCTCTGTTATTCTAATATATATATTCATCTCATTAGAGGGTTACTTGACTATTTCGATGAATTTTTGTATAGCTGACACTTGTCTAGGATTAGACACTTCTCTTGGCTCCATTTCCTCTGATCTTAACATGAAAAAGGGCATGGTATCCATGGTAAATGCTTCTTTTGATGGAGGAGACAGTTGGGTATTGTATAATTTTAGAGCCTACAACTCTATCTCCTCATCATCTTTCTCATCCTTGGCTCCTGCTGCTTTACCTATCCTAGATTTCTTTTAGCTACGCTCCTCTCCTTAATCAACCTCGATGGGTTCTGAAGTTCCTTTTTTTGTGTGAGACAGGTGAGATAAATCCAACTTAGCTGGATGCAGGATGACCCTGACTTCTTCCCAAGTATATTTTTTGCACAATATTATACTATGAGATTTAGGTCATGCTTCCAGTTCTCTTGATCCTTGTGTTTTTTTAATTCATAAATGATATTGTGTGGATCATACCTCGAGGATCTAGCTTGTGGGGAATCAAAGACTTCCAATATATTCCTCACAAGTTATAAAATACTTATTGAATTTACACAAAATAGCCCCACCTTGTTAAGAAGGTTGAAAGTGATTGTTTCTTTCCTTGAGGAGAAATGTATGTTGTCACTAGAAAGCCTCTATCAAATGTACTACAATGAAAAAATGGGAGGAGTCAAGAATGCTAAAAACTAGTATGGTTGGCCTATAAAACCCATAAATTATGATGACTATCCAATCCATGAAAAACTAGAAATCACAAAATCTAATGTCTACAATAAAAAAAAAAAAGCTTTTCCTTAAGGAAATAAGGGACTCAAGGCACCGAGTGGAAATGGAAAAGAGTGGAAACAACTGACATGAAAGAATAAATGCACTTGAAAAGGCTATGATTGTTTTCGAGCTTTTAGATAATTGGTCTCCATTCATAAATTGGTCATGAGTAGTTGTGCTCATCTACCATCCTGGGTTTTACATGCTCTAGGTAGGACTAAGTAGGCTTGGTAGTAGAATAAATTTCCTTCTCTAAACTCTTCCATCTCATAATGAGTTATGCCTGACAAGATCTATTGGAAATTGAGTTTGGTGCAGAACTTAGTGGCCAGATGAAACATAGATACCAAGAGACCTAGGATTTCCTAAGCTATATAGAAATCAGTATCCAAACCAAGAACTTGGGAATACATGGATAAGGATATATTTTAAATGGAGTCAAAAGATTTGATATAATGAGGGTGACTAGAAGGAGAAATCACTCCTTTGAAAAAACAAAAAATCGTCATTTGTTGGAGCTATTGTAGAAGGATAATCTATTTCTCTTCAATTTGTCCTTATTTAGCCTTTTAAAGTTTGTCCTATTAGGAAATGACAAGATACTTGCAATTTCCTCTAGAGTTGTTCTAACTATTTCCCTACCATCCTAGGATGAGACAATAAACCTGTTGTTTGGAAGGTCCCTACATGAAAACCAAGCCACCGTCTCCGAAAAATGGAACACCTATGAGACAATGATGAATACCAAATTTGATGCATGTATACTATTGTGATCTCATATCACTCCGTTGGTGTTCAGTGTGATCTGATTATTTTTCTTCAACTCACATGTAGTTAACATTGGGTCCTGAACATCCACCTTTCCCTAATAAAAATTTGGTTCTTTAGCTTTCCCTTTCATATTGGCATCAATGTAACTCTTAGCTAATGAGGAAGCCATTTAAAAAGTACATCTTGTTGGGAATATTTTTTTGGTTGAAAAGAGAGGAAGGGGATAAAATAAATGTTCTTTGGGATTCACTGGAAAATCAGGGTGTTCCTTGTGGAGAAAGGGGATTGGACAAGGGTCAAAGGGAGAATATTTTGAGTGTAAAGAATAGCGTAAATAGATATTTTGAACAAGAGGTGAATTTTGGGGTTTCTAGAGGACTTTGAGCTCCAATTTTAGCAATTGTCAATAAGTATTTAGCTCAAAAATGCACTTGTAAGGCTAATTAGACCAATTAAGGGCTTTGCTTGCCAAGATGAGGATATTTCTTTACAGTGCATTTTTTTTGTGAGGGCATGGAAAGCGTTTGGATTTGGCTTAAAATTATGTGAGTTTAGTGAGAACAAGTTTCAAACGGTCGAATTCACAAGCACACATAAAATGGTAGTCAATATTTGTGTGCACGAGTTGAGTTCCATATTGCGTACAAGCTAAGTTGGAAGGTGAACTAATCAAAATGATAAAAATGGGCCCCAAACACCCTTTTTATATCAAAATTTGATGATGTCATGTTGACAAAATGATGACCTTAGCATGACATGGGTTGTGTCGTGTGTCAGGCTAACTTGGTAGGATGATCAAGCACAACAGGATCACGTGGCAGGTTGTGTGGATGAAGGGACAAAGCTGACAGGAAGACATATGTGTTGGGCAGAGATGGCGTGGAGTGATGTGGATGGATCCTGCCTGAAGGGACATGTTGCTCTCTCATGCACTTTTTAGAAATTGACATTTGAAAGTTTTAAAATAATGTGAGGGGCATGAGGAGGCACCATGTGGCCCCCTTTGTAGTAAAAGGTTTTATAAATAATAAAGATTTAAAGCTTACACGCTTATCATGTAAAACCTAAACTAAGAAAACCAAGACCTAGTAGATATATTGCCCTTATCCAAATGAGCCAAAATAAAATAAAAATTGTGAAATGTGAACATTATGCACATTTTCATTTCGTCACCCAATTATCTATATAATATGTAAACATATTCATTTATATAATATGTACATATATTTATTTATTTATATGTTAAAATTATTTGTTAAGTGAGATAGTATTAGAGACACAAAATAACCATGTAATGATCTAGAATTTTATTGAATTGAATAAAAGGGACTCTATAAAGGACAGACCTTACTTTACATAGAGTTAAATCTATCGAATAAAATATAACATTTATATTTAATGTAATAAAAAAATTACAATATATCTCAGAATGCTAAAAGTTACTAGCTTTTTCCCTTTTTCCTATCAAGTTTAATTTCTTTGAAATTAATGTTTTATCACCAAGTGTCGAAAAACCAGAGCCACCATATGAAAGTGACTCCATGTTGAATGCTAATTATCTGATCATTCCATGAGTTACACTCTTTCATGAATATAGATATATATTCCAACAACATTGGCAAAGCTAAAGCCGACATTACCTTTATGGTTAACTACACTAAGAATCTCCTCGATAACAAATTATCTATCAATATATATATAAATAGAAGGAAAGTTGAAATGGATCATTATTGCTCGACTACATAATTCGAATTCAAATAAAGTGAATATCAACTGAAATGGGTTGTTCTAAGAAGAATATCGGAGAGGTGAGAGCAGGAAGAGCTGCAGAAACGTATGGTAATCTAATGCTGGCGAAAGACAGAGACAACGATGCGGCTCATAACTCAGGTAAGATACAATCGAAATTTCTATATTGAGTTATACTTGTTCTAAACTTGTAATGCTTATGTTGGGTGCATATCGTAATTTTTGTATAGCAGATCAAAACACAGATTTAATAACTGGACTTAGCGAAGATGATGTGTTGGGTGAAGTGGTTCCTCGGCTCTGTAAATTACCATGGACAAAAAGGCCACTTCTGAGGCTAGTAAACCGATCGTGGAAAAAAGCCCTAGAGGAGCGTTTCCCAATGTATCATCAACGCTTTCACAATCATAGTCCAAATATTTTGTCCAATACTCTCATTCTTTCCCATATCAAGAAATACAGCGAGGAGGCTTTGTATAGATTGGTGGGTGTTTGGGTGTGCAGACGCTCTAACAACAACAACAATGCCAACGTTGGTGACAGTGCTGTCACAGTAAGGCTGCCTGAACATCCATTAGTTGAAGTACCCAAATACACAAAATTTGTGTGCGACAATCATCGCGTATTTTCACTTGCACCATCTTTTGTAAGAGAAGATACCCAAGTCTCCCTAAAGATTTACAATGTGTGGATGCTTGATTTAAGAGACTTCAACATTCATTGGAAGAAACTTCCACCATTGCCAAGGTTGGGAAAATGTGTGTATGCTTCCTCTTCTTTAAATGGAGATGGAGATGAGAGCAGCTATATAT
This sequence comes from Pinus albicaulis, assembly GCA_034641835.2. Lineage (NCBI taxonomy): Eukaryota > Viridiplantae > Streptophyta > Pinopsida > Pinales > Pinaceae > Pinus > Pinus albicaulis. The sequence goes on along the minus strand of JAXQQM020090183.1, from coordinate 31,511 downwards.
GGCAGAGAAGACGCAGTGATTCCTCAGAGGCAGAGGGTTGGAAACTGAGTGCATTAAATTGTGAATGGCATTGGGATTATTTTAATGTTAAGTCTCGGCCTCCCACAAACCTACGGTTTGATACAATGTCGGACAAGCTCCCATTGTACGTTGAGACTGAACAACTGTGTATAGACGATGTTATGAAAACACTTTATAGGAGATGTTCGATCCCTCAATACACTGTGCATAAGAACAACATTTTCATGCTTCTTGATGGCAACACTAGTGATTACAAATTTTTCTTCATCATAGTTGAGGGCGGTGGAATCTGCATATTGAATATGGGATTGATTGGGGAGAGAACCAGAATTGTGGAAGAGCAGGAATGGAATGAGTTTGTGGTGTATTGGAATGATAAAATGAGAGGCCAAGGGAAATACGAGAAGCCTAACAAATGGCATCTCCACTCTCAACCTCAAGAACGGAGCGCAATCAAAGTTTTCTTGGGGGTTAATCAAAGTAGGAGGTTACAAAAACTTGGACTTACAGGAAAAGCAGATGATGAGATTGTAAAAATGCACTCCACCGTGAGGGTGTCTCAAAAGGGGCCGATATATGGATATTCATGCCTAGGTTCAAGGTTTGAAACACTCGCGTAATCTATCTTCGATGAAATTTCGTGATGGGTACTTGTACGGTTTAATGGTTTTTTTTTTTTGGCGTTTGGAAAATTTTCATGGCAATTTCATGCTTGTTTGATATCTTTGATTTTCAAAATGATATTTCAGTATTTTTACATAAAGATTTTTCTAATTTCGTCAAAATTGAAATTTATAATGATGGAGAATGCATTTCGTTTTTTTTCAAATTCCTAGTATTGTATATTGGAAAAAATATATTAATACTTAATGATTAAAAAAATTAAATTATGTAAAAATTAAATAATATAAAAATATGATTTTAAAATATAATAATATTGATATGGTTGTATTTTAAAATGGGGTTTTTGTAATTTTAATTTGACTATCAATTAGTTTAGATTTATGTAGTTTTGGATATAGAAAGTTTTAGAAGGATGAAATCTCTCAACATGTAAATCTCCTTTTTAGTGTTTTTTTAGTGAAAAATCCAAGGAAAAATTTACACATAGAGAGATTTTATTCTTCTAGATTTTTGGTCGATGTGAACTTAGATGGATATTTCCACTTGTTTAACATGCTCCTCATATTTGGAAATAGTAGGATATAATCTCTCCATCTTTATATATGGATGCATAAATTGAATTATTATTATTATTAATCCCTTTTATTATACACACACACACACACACTTACCAAGTTTCTACAATTATTTATATTTTCTTAAATGCGTAAATTTTCTTGAGCAAGTAATCAATTTATCCACTTTACATCTCAATTTATCATTTCTTGCCAAAACAAACCTATATGATTTGATTTGCTTATAGTCTTTTATTAGTTTTTCATTATCCAATGTAAGTTATAATTTTTTATTAATTTTTTGCAATTCATAGTTTCGAACTTCTCTCTCTCTCTCTCTCTCTCTCTATATATATATATATATATATATTATTGTGATGTAAAATTAAGGTGAAATTAAAGTATTTTATCTCTCTCTCTCTCTCTCTCTATATATATATATATATATATATATATATATATATTATTGTGATGTAAAATTAAGGTGAAATTGAAGTATTTTATTTATGACCCACTTTATTTTTTAATTATTAGTCTTAATGAAAATAGTCTTTTCACGTGAATTCATTTTAAGATGTTTAAATATTATTATTATTATTATTATTACTTTAATCCAATAGGAGAGGGACGTGTAAGTATGTCCAAGCTCAAATTGGAGTTGGCACATGTCCCTCTTAAAATAAAAATAAAATGCATTCTAAATAGAAAAATAATGTCGACTATAATTAAAAAATGAATATGCTATGCATTTAAAGTAATTTTATGTACACTAATTAGAACTTAAAAAAGAAAAAGTGTGAGTAAGATGTATAAACCATTTTAATTTTTTTCCATAAAATGTTCGGATGTACATGTTATATAAAATATTTTAATGTCAACTATGCATATATTATGTAATGTTTGAAGTAGTCTCAACATTTTCTTGTTTGGTCCTCTATAGACAATATATAGCATTCAAAAATGCAATTTATAAAACAAAAATTACACATTGTGTTTTGTGCTCTAAAGAATTTTGCAAGTGCCTCTTAACACCATAATTATTAGGTGGATATTCTAAAATATTCATATTACTATACCAAACTAAAAAATTAGATTCAATGATTACATTTCCATTTTTTTATAAACTTCTAGTCTAAACATAAACATATTATAGAACTAATAATACAACAAATGTATTTAATTAAACATGTTCTCACATAGGATTTTAAGAAACACCCAAAAGTTATATTTTTAATAAATGGGCGAATCCCTATGATACATGGAAAAGTGAAAGGCGGTTTTATCAATAATATAATATGTATATACAAATTTTCACCCAAAATATCTCACCAAATTATATTATTTTTGTAAAATCATGGTGACTCTCTCACCAAATATATTATCTTGTAAAATCATGGCTAATCTTTCACTGTATTATAAAATCTTGTAAGATCTTGGTGAATCCTTCACTAAATAATAAATACTTTGTAGAGGGCTACCAATGTTCGTAATGAATATTTCTTGTAATAGCTTGAAGACTTGTTAAGCAATCCATTAAGAACCAAACCAAGTATATTCCTTATATGGAATATAAAGATATTTCTCATGGAAAGTCAATTAGGTTTACCGCATGTGGTAGTGATGAATCTTACATGTGACAATGTGTTGAAATCCTAATGAGTATTTCTTGTAATGACTATGAGCCTTATTGTCTAAGAAATCCTAATGAGTATTTCTCATAATTACTATGAGCCTTATTGTCTAAGAAACCCCTCAAGGACTGAAATATGTATATTCCTCATATGGAATATAAAGATATCTCTCATGTATTAAAAAAAATGGAGGAAATGAGATGAGTGATATAATTACAAAGTCATGTGATGGTGTACTTAGCATTTACTAGTCACATTGGTTGAGAGGTTATTCATGTACTTTACTTAATATGTGTAAATTCATTTATTGTTTTAATTTCTATATTATAATTAGTGTGTTTATTACAACTTGGTACCAACACATAATTTTGGGAAGGAAATGGGTGGTTCAGTTCCAAGTTAGAGTGTGTCATTTCTCCCATGGGGTAAGAATCACCCCTAATTTTTTTTTTGGATACAAACTATCAATCCAATAAACACATCAGGTTCAAGTATTGGAAAGCTATCAACTACCCTGCATGGGGTCTGCCATATTACAGGGGCATGTGGCCTCTCAGATGTAGCCACAATTTATTCCTAGAATTATTGTTTCCTTGTTATAGTGTGCAGGAAATTAATACATAATTTGCATTGATATACCTGGTACCACTTGTCCTTTCTCGGATAGTCACTAGTACCACTTAAAAATTTCACCTTGGATGTTGTTATTTTTTTCCTTTCATTGTATTATCATTATGTAAAAGCAACATATGAAATCTCTCAGCCCAAAATAAACAGGTTGATTATGGAAACCATTAAAAATAATTCTTACAAACAAACATTTGTAAAGATAAATAAAGTGCAAACATAACCTCAGAACCTCAAAAATATAGGGAGATATGGATTAGATGGCCAAGAACCAAGCACACCAAAAACCATTCAAAACACTGATATTCAGTAGTCATATAAACATTTGTTAAAAATTACATCCTATATATCTCTAGAATCTAAAGATCTCTTCTAAACCACATTGCGAATGCTTTTGGAAAAAGGAAAATTATTGGTCAAGAAACTTTACATACAAGAGTGAACCATGAAAGCAATAACACTCACCTCAATTTCAAAATAGCCAGAATGGAGTCTAGTCGGTGACCTCATCATATCATAAACACTCCCCACACTAAAAAAATTCATAGTACTATTGGTTGTTGATTTGGAGCAGCAATGTAGATATTATTTTTGAATGGTATATTTTGGCACAACAGAAGCTTCAAACTCATAACAAGTAATATCACATAATGGGGTTCTTGTTTAAGATTAATTCATACCATTTTGTTGGCACTGATTAAAATTATTAGCTTTACCATTTTGATCAATCTAAAAATAAAAGTAACGATGGGGGAGATCGTCCTATCAAATGAAAATATTTCCTTTAAGCTCTCTAGAATCTAAGATGCCACTCCCTTCTGAGCTACTAGTAAAGGAAAGAACATGCACCGAATTTGGTATGGAATTCTAATGGTTTGATTCAAATTTATTGCAAATATTTTGCTAGCGAAGAAACTTCATCTGCATAAAAGGCTCTTGTTTCTCCTCTAGAAGTTCTGAAAGAGGACGTTGATATTTCTGTTTGTTCAGGAGCTTATGCACATATTTCATCTGGCAAACAAAATCCATGGGAAATATCAATATGGTATGACAAATCCAAACTAGAAATTTCTCAATTAAATAAAGAATCATGAGTTTCAAGCTCACCTTGAAGTGTCTAATGTAAGTAATTTTTCTAGTCTTAGGGAAATATGAAGCTGGGAGACAGAAGAGAATCATGTGAGTTTAAAAAAAAAAAAAGACATGTAAAATTTGAAATGCTTTTAAATGGAACAATACATACAATGCTTTTATTTCTTGTAGTTGTTCTCTGAAAGGCTCTAAATCAAAAAATGAATATGCAACCATATACAAATACAGGTATTTTTAATTGTCTCTCTTTTCGTGATTCATATAAAAATAACTAAATTTGTATCTAACTTATTTTGAAAATAATAACACCTTTCTGTTTTGACTTAGTGAAGCTTGAGGTTCTAAGTTGGCCCTATTGTTTATTATACACCCACATTCTCACTATGCCTTGAGTTTCAATTTTTCGATCAATAATCCATCAAGGCTCGACAAACCCAATATGTGTATCACAATTCTTTATCCTAGCTTGTTTTGATGGACTCAAGAAGTTGAACAAGATTCATGCATCCAAAGGAATTTTGATCACATGTTGAGTATCTTGAGAGAAAATGGGCATAAGAAAATGGGCAAATAAAATTAATACAAGCCAATGGAAAATCAAAATCCCGAAAAAAAGAAAAATGGAAAAAGCAAAATTGTACGCGTACCAATGCCCATTTTCTTCGCAAAAATTGAATAAAATATGAAGGCCTATGTGATTGTAATGTGAAAAGTGAGATGCATTGCATTTTTTATCCATAGATTAAGGTTGGGTGACATATCAAATATGTGTATTTGCGCACATATTTGCGTATTGATGCATCGATTGAGCTCTCAACTTCAGATGCATATCAAACCCCAATTTATATGATGATACTAAATTTCAAGGGCATATGGATGAAAAAAATAGGCTTGAAACGTCCACACACAAGAAAAAAAATATTATAAAACATTACGGAAGGAAATGAGGAAGAACCTTTGGTTCCACCACCATTGGTGGCATGGTCTGTTGTGCTGAAACCAACGTTCTAATCTCCTTAGAATTATGTTCAACTACCACTGTTCTTCCCACGTTATCAAACTCAGCTCCGCCTTGGCATGAAAAGTGTAATTGTATAAAAGGAATGTCAGTCTCATGCCAATAGTTCTCCTACAATGAATGTGCATGAACCTAGTACATAGACCATTTTTCTCTTCACTTAGCTACCTAGGGCTTATTTTCCTTTCCAAATATCAATACTTCTTTTCCAAGAAAATATAAAATAAGAATAATATTTTACTATATTTTAAAAGGTGAAGATGTTGAAATCATGCCACAAAGTGAAAGGAAATAAAATATCTTTCCTCAAACCGCCAAATATATAAAGAATATAATAATAATTTTAATAATAGAACTAGATTTGTCGATCTATGCATTAAATGAGAATTATAATAATTCAAGGGAATAAAAATATGTTTGACCAAAACAAACCAAAAATTTTGAAACACAATAAAATCCTCTAAACACAAGCAACAAACAAACCACTAAAATTTTCTAAGATATCAGAGCTAGACATCAACGCAATTTCATGTACTTGAATAAGCTCATTTTTGCATCGAGTTAGACTTATTAAATTAATTATTTATCATTAATAACATGACACTATATATGTGAAAATAAATATGTCCCACGTTCATCAAATCTGACTTCATTTCCAGTCAAAGGTTAAATCCAAATTCATTTTCAGTACCAATATAAAATCACACCCTTTATAAATCCAAACACCTAACCACTTATACCCCTCATATAATCCTGTTCATATCCCAACAAAAATATATCCCTCATAAAAATTGAACTTTTCAAAAATATAACATGATCATGTAAGACATTAAAAACTAAAAATGAACACTACTAGATAGGCAAAAATTCAATGCATGTTCAATAAACCTTCATGCAACGAAGAAAAATCACTAACTCCTTTTGCGATATGAATGCCAAATTCTTGTAACCAATTATTATGATGATACTTGAGTTTCTAGTGTTGTGTCAAAGTAACCATTTCTCACTACATACAAATGTTGAAATACAGTATGGTGCTAAAGTTAAAGACAAAATTAAAAAAAAAAAAAAAAAGATATGACAAAAATATAGACCTCCAAGGCTATATTGGTTGAGTGTGAGAGGGCCACTAATAACTGAGACTAAATATATTTATAGAATGTGGTAGTTACTGATGTGTGTCTATTGTGTAATTAATGGTATGGTGGAGAGGCCTACAAAGAAGGGATGTTGGTCTCAGGAAATTAAAGTAGGGAGATCCATAGAGAATTTATGTAAAATGAATATCAGAAGTGTTGTATTCAAGTTTGGTTATGTTATGGTAGAATTTTTTTGGTGATAATAAGTCGTAATAAAAGACTTACTCAATAGGTATAATTTAGATTCAGGGCATCAGTTGGGCTGACTCATGTTATCTCATTCCTTCGCGGACCTAAGTGTTAGACATTAGCAATTTTTTTTGCCTTCATAGATGACTAAATGATTTCCCTAGATTTCTAGAAACAAAGTTCATGAAAATTGTTATTCTAGAAATCTCACTGCCTTCATCATCCTTAAGATAATTTTTCACTATTTCATCATTCCATCATGTCAAGCTCTGCTTAGCAATCCCAAAACCCCATTAGGGGCTCATGTCACTAATTTTGTCTATATTTTGTTACCTTTGACCAAAATCCTCTATTTTTTTTTTCCTAAACCCCCCACTGCTACCTAAGACCACCAATCAAAAAGCTCTATTGTTTCTCCCAAAAATAACCCAAGAATTGATGGTCTCAAAACTGTCTCTGTAGGCCCTTTAGATAAATCAAGTACATCGGATTTTGGAACTTCAATACATCAGTTTATCATAAAATCTGTTTTACACATTGATGGCCCAACATCTAACTTTTTATTCCAAAGCCAAGTTTAAGAAACCTTCCACTATGTCACCTAAGGTTTCACAAGTCATAGGGTGGATTTGGTATCCTAAAATCTATGTTTTTCCTATGTAAAGATATTGAATTCAAAGAAGAAAAGGGACAAGTAAATTTTTCCAAAATTGATCAAAGGGTCATTCAAAGAAAGGCATCCTTGGCCTAGTGCACAAATTCTGCAAGGGACAACTGCCCTTTCTCACATTGCTGCAAAAAGATCGAGATGGCCATCAACCTAGAAAAGAGGTAAGGTAATAGGGTGAAATCACCACTGAAGCCATCCACAGCAAAGAAGAAGGTAGCAAGGCCCATGTTTGAAGAGAATAAGGGTTTGTGACCGATTTAGCCAAAAACGTGAGTCAGTACAAGGACTACAAAGACAAAAGGTCACCTTCAACTCCATCCAGTGCACATTGAAGACTTTTAGAAATAATTAATGAGTTTTGAAAGGTTTTAGACAACTTAGAAGACAACACTATTTAATTTTTTCTAACAACTCTAAAACCTAGGAGTTTGGGAAGAATGACAAACTGGTCAAAAAATTATGATAAAGCCTCCTTCATAATAGAAGATGGAATTCAAAGGGTTTCAAGCTGCCCACTAAGGGTTTGAAAAAGAAGCACTGATTCCACCTCACCAAAAGGACAAATGACAAAGAATATTAGTGCAAGGGCCTGATTTTTCAAATACAGTCAGAAGATTTCAAAGTAGTCAAAAGGGAGGCAAGCATGATATGAAAAGACTAAGGAGAAACTAGAGATATATCATTGTCAACATGGTCAAAGAAAAAAACATGTAATTAGTCTAAAAACAAAGCATAGAAGCCTCCAACAAGGGTTTCCTTATCAAAAGTATATTCTGCAAAATATAGCTAACCATGAATGACACTTTTGTAGGACTGTCAAAGATGGCTACCTACAGGAAGATTGATAAGGTCAAACAAACCTAATGTTTATCACAATGGTGGCACATATGAAGACCAAAGTAACTATTGATGCCAACTGATAGGGTTGTCACACCAATAATTTTTCACTTCTCCAAATAAAAAACATAACAAAATGCCAGTTGAAAGAAGGTCAAAATTCTTCTCTTCAGTCTTATCCACCAAGCAATCAAAGGAAAAAAAGATACAAGACTGAAGACTCCAAGGTGAAGTTGCCAAAATGATCACATGTCTACTATTTACAAGTGTTGAAATTCATGAAAAAGATAAAGGGGAAAAAACCTTCAAGGAGCACTAATGCCACTAAATGACTTTTTCCTTAACAATTTGTCAAAATGACCTTCTGGTTTTCAAGAATTGGTTCATGTCTCCAAAATCTGGGTAAAAGGCAAAGAATAAGTTTGTTAATAGTTTTGTAAATCCAAGAGAAGCATCAAGATGCTCCAGCCAAGGCAAAAAACCATTTTTTCAGATTTCTGCCACCTACAGGACAAAAGGACCACAAAGACAGGGAAAAAGAAAGAAGGGAAAACAAACATTAGAAAGTGGGTTTGATCATGAAATTAGTTTTCAAAAGGAATTATAAAGGTATTTTTCCATCTTCCCAACTCATTTTTGTCTTTGAAAGAGAAGGAGAGCCATTGAAAACATTTTTTTAGGGTTTTCTGCAAAACTTGTTGAAGTTTTCAGGCGCTACACACCAATGGAGGCGCTACATATAGAGTCGTAGGTGTAGCGCACAGAGGACGAAGATACAACGCAAAAAATCATTGCGCTATGCACTGGAGAGGCAGAGCTACGCGTCAGTAGAGGCATTGCACACAGGCCTTGTTCGGGCCCGACTTGCCCACCATTCAATGGCGCTGTGCACAAGGAAGGCCCGACCCGACCCGGTGCTATGCACAGGGCTGGCCCGACAGGAACGCCTTGTTGGGTGGCATTACACACAGAGGAGATTTGGCTAAATTTACCCAAAAATTGCTCAAACTCACCTTTTCTCCTCCTCAAGTTCACCCCAGGCTCCTACATGAGTTAGACAAGGTTGGTAGTCATTTTATTTTCCCTCCAAATTGTTCTTTTTTCATTCATAATCAAAGGAGGATATCAAAAACCTAAATTTGTCCAAACCCTCATCTTCATGGAAATCAAATATTTAACCTTCTAGGGAAAGAACTACCAGTTAGAGAGTTGTCATTAGCATAAATACACTCAATATGTAATATTCCCAAAATTTCACATCATATTTGGAATATTAGAGTCCTTGATTTTCTTAATGAATTAAGTAAATAAAAGGGTGTAGGGACCCACAATCCTCAATAAGAATAAATATCCACTTTGTATGTGTGAATGTGGATTAATTTAGCCTAGATCTGCAAAAAGATATTGGAGATCATGTCTCATTTAATGAGAAAGATCATGGAGGGTTGATTTAGTCAACTAATATCTTGAAGATGTAAAACAAAGGATCATTGAGCATTAATGATCAAGTGATGGAGGATCATGTGCAAATGAAGCACACATGATGGAGGAGGTGTACATTTAACCTAGACTATTTTGTTGATTTGGTCAAACAGTGCAGTTCCACTTTGAGGATCTTGTCCACATGAGACTGCGCAGTTGAGATTAGGGCCAAGGCTTGGGATGGCTCAAACTTTATAAAGGAGATGAAGGCAAAGGTGAAAGGCATCTTGGATTATTTGATGTATGATATTTTAGATCTGGAATTATCAAGTGACATTCCACTGTATTCTTGGGCTGTTTAGCAGAGATTGCAGGTGTTGTTTAGCACAGATTGCAGGCTTTCTACTTTTCAAGAATTGGTTCATGTTTCCAAAATCTGGGTAAAATGCAAAGAATAATCTTGTTGAAAGTTTTTTAAATCAAAGAGAAGCATCAAGATGCTCCAGCCAAGGAAAAAAACCATTTTTTTCGGATTTCTGCCACCTACAGGACAAAAGGGCCACAAAGACAGTGAAAAAGAGAGAAGAGAAAAAAAACATTAGAAAGTGGGTTTGATCATGAAATTAGTTTTCAAAAGGAAGTATAAAGGTTTTTTTCCCTCTTCCCAACTCATTTTTGTCTTTGAAAGAGAAGGAGAGCCATTGAAAACATTTTTTTAGGGTTTTCTGCAAAACTTGTTAAAGTTTTCAGGTGCTACGCACAGAGCCATCGGTATCGCGCACAGAGGAGGCAGATACAGTGCAAAAAAGCATTGTGCTACGCACCGGAGAGGTGGCGCTATGCACCGGCCGAGGGGCTGCGCACAAGCCCAGTTTGGGCCTAACTTGTACACCATTCAATAACGCTGCGCACAGGGAAGGCCCGACCCAACTCGGCACTGTGCACAGGGAAGGCCCGACTCAACTCAGCACTGTGCACAGGGAAGGCCCGACAGGAATGGCCTGTCGGGTGGCGCTACACACAGAGGAGATTTGGCTAAATTTTCCCAAAAATTGCCCAAACTCACTTTTTCTCCTCCTCAAATTCTCCCCAGGCTCCTACATGAGTTAGAAAAGGTTGACAGTCATTTTCTTTGCCCTCCAAATTGATCTTTTTTCATTCATAATCAGAGGATATCAAAAACCTAAATTTGGCCAAACCCTAATCTTCATGGAAATCAAATATTTAACCTTCTAGGGAAAGAATTATCAATTGGAGAGTTTTCATTAGCATAAATACACTCAATACAAGCTAAGCCTCCTCCTAAACTCTGAAAGCATTCCTAGACTTACTTCATTTTGCCCTCATTTTCTAAAATCTGCCCTCACCATCACTCATTTGTCCTCCCTATACCTAAAGCTCTCACCAAGCTAAAAACCATTTTTTTCAAGGATATAATTAGCCACCATGTTCGGAGAAGAGATCAGTACCAGTAGTGATGAAGGACAAAGGCCTATCAAGCCAAAACTCAACAGAGGAAGGGTTAATCGGTTTGAGCCTTTAGATACCATTCAAATCACCTCGTTTCCCATGATCCTTGCATGTTTTCAAGATTTTGGATGCTATCAGTTCTATGAGAAGGTTAAAAAGGTCCAAAACCACTCAGAGTTGACTAGGTTGTTCATTCTCAGCCTACAAAACCACCAGGTCAACCTAGCAGGAGTAAAATTTGAATTATCATCCAAATCCATTTCTAAAGCGACAGGAATACCAGATATTGGTGAGAGATGGTTCAAAAAGAATAAGTTGGCCTTAAGCTACTATAAGCCCTTCCTCAAACCTAGTTATCAACAGGGTTGCAAGACTGTTTTCCCCTTATCCCACCTGCTAGAGAGATATGCCCTATTGATGAGGTATATTATCATGTACTTCACTTGTGAGGGGAGGTACTCCATGATTTATTCATATCACATAAGGCTGCTAATGCACTTCACCAAGGTTAAATTTCTAAACTTGCCATACTATCTCTACTGGAGCATTGATAAAATGGCTTTAGTGGTCAAGAAAAGGAGTTATGCCCATCAAATGCAAAGCCTCTTTCACCACTCCTTGGTTAAGATGATTGTTTTGCACTGACTAGAGCAGCAAGGAATCCCTTGGGAATTTTTCATCTCACATGATATATTTTCAAATCCCCAAGCCTTCATTTAGAAAAATTTTCCTTCCACTTCACACTCACTTACCTCCCCTCCTCCATCACCTCCACCTATGCCTTCTCCACAAGGAAACCTACCTCATTCCCCTTCTCCTGATGCATAAAATGAAGCTGATGACAGTAGGAATGAAGCAAAAGAAAATGACAGTGGAGATGAAGAAAACAGTGAGGCAGACATAGAGTTTAATGAGGAAGAGCAGGAGGATGATGATGACAAGGAGGAGGGAGATGAACATGGCATTCATGAAGACAAAGACAGTGAGAACTTGGAGGAAAATAGTGATGGTGATCATACCAATGAATCACTCCCAAGTACAGAAAAATGTGGCGATGATGATCAAGATGAAGACCAAGAATATAGTGAAGACAATGATGAAGGTGACAGTCAAAAAGAAAGTGAACATGACAGCCAAGAGAAAAATGTGCATGAGCATGATAGTGAGCCTAATCATAGTGCAAACAATGACAATATGGATGAAGATGATGAACATGAAGAAACCGAGGAATATGATGAGGAAATAGAAGATCAAGAACAAGGAAATGATGAAGCTGAAACAGAGTTTGAAGAGGCAGGAAGTGGCCAAGGAAATGACACTGATAGGACAATCAGTGATGAGAAAAATAGCTAAGAGGAAAATCATGATTGTCATGATAGTAGTCATGACCATTATGACACAGATCAACCTTCTAATGATAAACAGGGCCAAAGTGAAGTTGATGCAAAGGTGGGTGATCTAATCCAAGGCCAAGGTAATAGCATTGAAGACAAAAAAGGGGGTGATAATGATGAGGGTGTTGAAGGCAGCAGTGAGGCTCACATATTTCTCAATGAACAAGATGATGATGTACATAGTGATGGGACATCTAGTAATCAGGGTGAGATGGAAGAAGAGGCTACACACAACAGTAAAAAAGGTGATAAAGAATGCTTTCCAGTAGATGATAACATTCACGAAAAGGACCCTAGAGCAGAAATCCTTAGACCTTTCGATTTTTCATACCACAGGGGGAAGAGGGATGTGTTTGCGGCCACAAAAAGGTAAGGGGCCATCTCTTCTCCAGCTATCAAACCATTGGACAAGGGCAAGGAAAAAAAGGAAAGGGGTGAGTAGCAGGTAAAGTTAAGGAGAAGTAAGAGAATCAAGAAGACTACTTAAGAGCCTCAATTCATTTATCTAGACAGTGACAATGAGGACAAGGATATGACCACCATACTGCTACTTTTAACCAAAGATGCACAACTTAAGGAGTGGGAAAGAGATTTTGAGATGGCACAACAGGTCATTCATTATTACAAGAATGAGCACAAACACTTAAAGAAGGTGAAAAGGGGCCTTTCTCTCTAGAAGAAAATGACCAAGCACTATGAAAGAAAAACAAGCTTGCTTGTGCCAAACTGAAGGAGGCCTTCATGGAGATAAGAAAACTAAAGGGGGGAAAAAAGAATGATAGCCTTGGGGTTTTGGCTGAGACTTCTCAACAGGTGTCCAAGACCTCTTAAGGGACCTCTCCACAAATGTTTGTGCCAAATTGAATAAAATTTTGTATTTTTGAAATTTTGAGGCCTCTGTGCGCAACACCCTTGGCGCTACGCACAAATTTGGTGTATCCTCAGCTTGAAAAATTTACATTTTTGGATTCCTCTCATCATCATCAGTCTTCTCACAAAATTTCAGATCATTTGGAGTAGTTTTGACCTCCCAAAAGGTCAAAAAACATCAAAATTTTGACCATTCTGCCTCATTTTCAGGCAAGGTGTTGTGCATAAAGAAGTGTTGGGAGAATGGGTTTTTGGGTAGGAAAATGGCACTAATTTAGGAAAAATAAATCATTTCTGGAAATTAAACTCATCATTCTTTCCACCGAGCCATCACGGAGCCAAATCTGGCATCGGGAAGGGGTCCAAAACTTAGTCACAAAAGACCCTATTTTCTGTTGAAGTGGCGCTGCGCACAGAGACTGCCTAAGTGTGTTTTGGACCAAAAGTCAACAAAACATACTCATTTATTAAAAATTGATATTTTTGAGTTTTTTGAGGCAAAACACTATAGAATTAGGTGCAAATATTTATTTTGGCATTTATTTCTTAGGATATTATGTGCCTTGGGCCTTGCATGGTCTCTTGGCCGTAAATGACATTTAAGGTTGAATTTGACATTTTCCTACCATATTTAGGGTTTTATTCCTCCTTCGCTCTGGATAAATAGAGCATTATTCCCTTATGTATTTTGGTTGGCTTTTGATGAACTTGGAGAGCAATACATGGTTTCTATGAACTTGGAGAAGAAATTGGTTTTGTGAAGTTGATGAATGGCTCGTTTGGCTTGATGATGGAGAAGCTTTTTTGCAGGATTCCTTAGCTTGGTGAATGGTGATGTCTTCTTAACTTGTTTATGTTTTCTTGTTCTCATTATGTTTCATCCTTCTTGATTGGTATAAATCAAAAAAGTATAGGTTGAGACATGCTCTTTGAGGCACCTTAGTCCTCCTATTTGTTATAGCTTTGATGTTTTCCTCTATTTGGTCATCTTAAGGAATTCTTGATTGCTCCTTAGGTCCACCTAAACTTGTTTTGTTTCATATATGGATTAGTATGCTAGTTTACAAGTATGATTCATGGTATGCCGTGCTTACTTGAAGCTGTCCAAACTCTGTCTTGAAACCTATCTTTGGAATATTGTTTGCTAAGTTAAGTCAAAGAGGTCTCGTTCGATCTTGCCCTTTTTCCATGTCTCCCAAATTATTTATGAGTTCTTTATAGCCTCATTTATGATGTTTAGGAGTTCGTTCTTCATAGATTGAGTTATTTTTGTTATCTTATATGTTTTCCCAAATCTTGAAGGTGAATTTACTTAAGTTAGAAGCTCTTATGATTTCTATGTTTCACTGGAATTTTTATCTTGGATATTTATTAGTTTAAGTATTGTTCATTGAGATTAATGGTTTTCCCTACCCCATGAGTTGTAGCTTTTAACTATATGTATTTAATACCTCCTAGTTTTTCCCAAAATTGATGTTCACTACACCTCACACATTACCTTAAGGATCCATTAACCTACTAGATTGGCCTTGCGACACACTCGGATTCATCATTCAGGCACTCATGAACTTCATTGACTCCATAGCCCAATGATTTAAAGACCTCTCACTCCACCTATTCGACTTGACCATCTTACCCGACCAAAATAATCGACAAACCCTACACTTAACAACTAGCCTAAAATAAAAACCCTAAAGCAGAAAGAACACATCCTTTCCATCCAATAGAGAGATCCCTCTCTGAGTCCAGGAAGGCTAGGTCCTAGGACTCCAAATACTAGTTCCATGTTACTCTGTCATTTGGTATACCAATCTGTCAAATCATGGGACCACTAACACTAAGGACATGTGGGGACCCGAACAACTTAGTACCTGAAAGACATGAAAGTATGGCCAAAAAATGACTCATAAGACTCTATACAAAATAATGTCAGTCTCATTTCAATAGGTCTCCTACGATGAATGCACAACAACCTAGTACATAAACCATTTTTCTCTTCGCTTAGCTACCCATGGCTCATTTCCCTTTCCAAATATCAATAATTGTTTTCCAATAAAATATAAAATAATCATAATAGTCCGCTAGATTCTAAAAGTGAAGATGCTAAAGTCATGTCACAAAGTGAAAGGAAATAAAAAATATTTTCTTAAAACCACCAAATATAGAAAGAAAAAAATAATAATTATAAAACTAGATCTATGAATCTAAGAATAAAGTAAGAATTAAAATCATTCAAGGGACTAACATAATATTTGACCCAAAAAAAACTCAAAACTCAAAAAAATGTGCCAAACACAAGAAACATATAAATCATTAAAATTTTCCAAGATATCAGAGCTAGACATCAAGGTAGTTTCATGTGAGCCCATTTATTCTTTGTGTTAGTCTTGTTAAATTAGTTATTTATTATTTAATACTAGTAAGTCACTATATATGTGAAAATAATTAGGTCGCGGCATCATTGAATCCAACTTCATTTCCTGTCATAGATAAGAAAAAAAAAATGTAATTATTAAATATGAAACATCAATATTAAAATAAACCCCATGAAATAAATGTAGTTGCAATGTTAAAATGAAAAATACAAAATACAGAACCTATTTTTACCTGAATTTGACATATAGTAATCTTTCATGATCAATGGAACTTGTATACCAAAATAAGAGTCCTAGGGTATTTCAATTTCCCAGTTCTCATCTTGGTCCTCATTTTCTACATTGTGAACATGACCTTCTCCAAATAAACTATCATTATGATCCTCCAAAACATTATGTTATGTATCAAGTTCATTAGAGAAATTTGTTATATTGTTTTCTTCCCTTCTATCACGATGTGATCACCAAAGAGCTAGTGCTCTTTCATATGGAAAATGGTTAATTCCATACTCTGTTACATATAATATTAAACATGTATCCACATGTTTATCAAGCTTTTTCCTCGACTTTGACTTAAAGACAAATAGTTCACTAAACATTCTCTCATCCTCCACTGATCCCAAACTCATGGTTTGACACAAATAAGGTAATTTGAAATATTTTGATATCTTTTCTTGCAGGTATTGGCTAGCACTTAAAGTAGTCCATAATCTTTATATGGCATCATTTTCATTAGGGTTCTAAAAAAGATTATATTTCTTCCACATTGTTTCAACAAAGCATCCACCTTGTTGATACAATTTTGATGAATCAAAAATACCTTCAATTTTTTCTCCATGTATCAAGACGTTCTTGCAAAAGTGGTCTACTAAACATATTAATCTATTTTGAAAATCAGATTTTAAATTTTTTGGACATTGACAATTGTTCCAATATTGAGGGTATATGACACACATGGCCTCCAACAATTCATCTTGAGTAAATCATTCTCTTATCTCTAATAATAGTGATATTGCAATTTATATCAATTTTTGTCTCACTCAAATCACAATATTATCAAATTAGTCACTTGACATCAGGAAATCTTTGGTGATCTGTCTCATGTTACTAATATAATGAATGGGAACAGTATACCCCAGGAACTGTGATACATAGTATCCATTTTTCATCAAATGTAAAAATAAAAAAAAAATCAGTATTTTCTATATTGATTATCTTAGTCCAACTCGTAAACCCTGGACCAGTAAAAGAGTCCAGAATCATATACAAATTATCTAATTCAAGGCATGCGTAATTTCAATGATGTTCAATAAGATTATTGTAAGTCTTATGATAGCCTTATTTTATTGAATATATTATCAGACTGGTTCTTTAGCCTTATTTTATTGAATATATTATCAGATTGGTTCTTGTGTTATTTTTCATCAAAGTAGTGGATTTATGCCTTGCATACCTACTTTCCCTTCTGTTATTCCATACTTTCTTCCTGCCATCGAGTACAAACTTACCTTTTGCTACTATATCAGGCCTAAATACCCTCATTGGCATGAAAGTGAATTTTTCTGAATCCCTTTTCAGTGATTGAGAGCTTTAACCCCCTTACAATAATCCAATCCAAATCATAGAATAGCCCTTGAGCTTAAGATGTGTCTGGTCAGGCACTTGTCACAATCCAAGTGCTTATTCCAGTGCTAACATCTTTTGGTGCATCTGTCGGGAGACGAAGGCCTTAAAATGAAGTATTCTCCCAAGTCTCTTGTTTTAAGTTGCTGATGATCAATTCTTGATGGTGACCAAGTATTAGCTACTTGAAGAAGATTGTGATCTTTCACCTGACGACTCCATGACAAAGAATCCAGAGGTGACTCCACTTTTTTTGTATCCAACACTCTGATGGAAGCGATCCTCGCTAAAAGATATGTATTCTGCATTTTTTCAAAGATAGATGGTTTTCCTAATCCTTTGCTAGATAGAAGTGAATGGGAATTTTCTCTTCCAAGGTTTAGTGGGCATGATTGGGAAGTACCAGCTGAGTTTTTATGCGATTTTCATGACTGGATTCATAGGCTACATTTTTTTCATGAACACGTAAATATTAAGTTGTTTAGATATTCTCTGGAGGGTGCAACCCTTGATTGGTGTAGAGATATTCCTCAAAATAGCATCACTTTTTTGAAGAGTTTCATGATGCTTTTAATTCCTTTTATAAAGATAGGTATCTGGTCGAATCTTTCACTATGGAATGTTGCTATCAGTTTAATAAGCAAGTTGAAAGTGATGATGAACAACATAAATGTAAAGAAAACATGGTCATACCGGAAGGTATTCAACAACCCTTTTGTTCTCATGATTTTCTTCAATCTCCTATCATTCAAGAAGAGGATAAACAACATATTATTGAGCATCATGATGATATATTAGGTGAACATAGTGAAAACTTCATAAATCAGCCTTTGTTTGATAAATATCGTAATGATGAACAGTAGGTTTTTATGTCACCTTGTCTTAATGTTTACAGTGAAGATCCAATCTATGACCGTTATGAATCTGAATCCGAGGAAGAAGATGATACTCAACTCATACAAATTGTCGAGGAATTATCACCTTTGCTGAGAATTGATGATAAGAAAAATACTTATGAGGCAATGTTTGAAATGTATAAATCTGAGTTGTAGGGATACAGTGCTGAAGAAGAAATTTGTGAAAAAAATGAAGAACAAGCTCTTCATCAAAGCATTTTTCTATCAGAGGAAAGTATTTGTTAGCCTATCCTTGAACTCAAAGTTGTTTTGAGTAAGTCTCCTTTTCGATTTTCTAATCCTATTGCTGACTATATGGAGTTTAGCTTTCTGAAAGTATCTCTTGTTATTAGTCTTGGAGTACTTCTCGTCCATAGCATCAAGTATGAGTCACATTTATAGATTATGCTTCATACTTTTTAGCCTTTCAACAGTGGATGCGAAGACATGTCAAGAAATCAGTTGTTGAAAAAATCCTTTTGGAAGTTTGTATACACTTGATCAAGTGAATTTCAGCTAATTAGAAGTAGGGATGTACATAAATAAGCTCGCCACTCGAGTATTGGTTTAAATTTTAGATTACAGTTTGTTTTAGTTTTTAGTTATGTTGAAATAATTTGCAGAAGATCGAAATCTAGCCTATGACTCCATTACCCAATGGCTAGGCATGCTGGTCTTTTTGAGCTAATGAGAAGAATTTTTGGTTGGAGAAATAAGGGTTGGAGAAGGCACTGGAACTACGATCCTTGAAGCCTCACAGGGAGGACTTCATACCCAATAGGAGCCACTGTTAGCACTATAAATGTTAATATTCTAATCGCCATTGTATCACTGTTTTTGAATTTTTCTTATTCCCTAGCCTATGTCAAAGTTCTAGTCATTTTCAATAAAACCCAAAAAGAGTCTCAAAACCAAAAATATTTTTTAAGTTGTATAGGTGGTATTGTGTCTTAGGTTCATAAAATAAGTTAAAACCATTATTTTAACATAGGTTAGTGTCAAAAGTTATTAGTCATTTTAGTCATAAAATAATAGTTGCTCTTTCCGGGTTAATAGCTACCCTTTTGAAGGTTACATTGGTGACACAGAGAAAATGGCAGCTATTTCTTTAGGAGCCTATTTTCATTGGTGACACAGATAAAAGGGCAATTGTTTCTCTCAAGTTTGGTTACATTGAAACACAGAGATAAAGGAAAATATTTCTCTGAAACTGCACAAGGAGCTGCAAGGAGTATTATTGGGTGAAAAGATACTTCTCTTTGAATAGTGAAGGTCTTTTGAAACAAGAGGTATTACCTTGATGCAAGGTGTTTATTAGAGGATTTATTAAAACGAGTCAGCAACCTAAGTAAGGCAGATATTTTTTACAGAATATCTGGTTTTAAAAGCAAACCCAGTAAGTAGCTATTACCTGAAAAAATCGTGCAAGGAGCATTTTTCAGAGAAAAGATCATTCTCCTTTGAAATCAATTGAAGATATTCTATGTTATGAGATATTATTATTATTTTTTAAGGGTAATTATTTCTAAATTATAAGTAATATTATAAATTAGTGATTATATTGTTGTTGGAGCTAACCTATAGCTATTCATTATGGCGAAAGTAGAAAATAAGGTACAAGGTATCAATTATTTTAATGATGCGGAGGAGTGATGTATTATATGGGGTAACTTGGTGCTCAGATTTGAATAATTTAAAATCTTTTCAATTAAACCATACCATAATTAAAGGCATGGACTCCAGAGGATTAGGTTCACTATTTTTTATGACTGAGTTCTCTAGGAGGGTTACAGCTAACAGAGTTACATTTTCCAGCAACCACCTTGTCATCTCAAGAAAGAAATTAGGGATGCGTGTAGGGAATCTATCTCCAGTTTGAACAGTTGTGCATAAAAGAATCTTATGTGTTGATCAGGATAGATAAAGGTGGAAAGGTTAACCACTATGAGCTATAAAATACCATATTTTTCAATGCTGGAAAAAAGCCCCAATTTTAAACAACAGGCTGGTACAGGTTTCTACAAAAATTCTCAGGATAAAATGTAGTTGTTGCATAGGACTTTGCTGAAAGTTTTGACGGGGAGAAAGTCAAGATTGGTAGCAAAAATTTCAAAATCACCGAGACCAATATAGCCAAGGCTACTCAGACTTTAGCTACTGTAGAATGTTGGTTCAAAAACAAAATGTTGCAAGTAGATGTAAGTTCTTTCCTCAAAGTTGAGCATGTAAATGTCAATTGGACTCCTACTATGCATATTTCCTATTTTAGGCCAGTCTAGCAATATCATGCAGAAAAGAAGAGAGGTTTCTTATATTCCCATCCAATACCTCAGAAGACCTCACACTAGGCCTAAAAACAAGCTAAGACTAAACATGAAACTCATTGCTAATCCTAATTTGAAATATGAAATTATAAATGTTGATAAAATCCCAAGAAATGAAGGCAAGAAGACCAGAGCTCAAAAACAAACATATGCAGGAAAAGAAAAATCTAAAAGACTCACTAAGGTAGAGGCCCTCAAAATATTTTCTTCTATACTTGATTTTATTTAAACATTTAAGGCAAATTAAGGAAGCAGAATCACACATTTTTGGCTTAATCGATAAATGCAACTATCTACAGGATTTCTAATAATAGCTACGTGTTTCTGAAGATAGCTAATATTTCCTGAGTTTTTGTATAAACGATGTGGAGGTAGTTTTTGTTCATGTCTCAAAGGGTGCTACTGAGGAGTAATTACATGCATGCATTATTAATAGAAGAAGTAGCTGACAGGTGTCAATTTATCAAGTTCCCTTCCAAATTTTAGAATTATGTTTTTCACTTTTTGGGGAGAGATCCAGATGTCAGCTTTAGTTGTTAGTTGCATGTTGGATAGAGGGGTCCTAACCTAGGTTCGGAGGTTAAGTTTTGCCAACAAACCCCTATACTACTGGCCCTTTTGGCAGTGACCTACTTGCACAGGCCAAATTCTCACCCAAAGCAGTATGGGAGGGTGATGGAACCAGGTTTCCACACCCTAGGAGAGGGGAGGTAAGTCAAGCAGAGTTGTGTTAAAATTAAAAATTGACAAATCATATATCACAAAACCCAGATATATAGATCCCTTCGCATCCACGTGTGTAATACCAATTATAATCATAGAAAACAACAAATATAGAACAATAACGTAACTATGGCATATATTCTTGCATAAAGTATAACAAAAAAATTCAGATTAGATGTCAATACAACATAAGAAAATAACACAGTTACTTTCGGAGCTTAATGCAACACCATGCATAACATAACAGAAATCATAGATGCGCATTAACAAATTCCAATATTCCAACAATCTTCTACTTTCATTAATCCTTTAGATCCTTTTACAATACCCAAAACCCAACCTGTGCACATGGAAACAAGGTACACACACAGTAAGACTGAGGATCTTTGCACACACAGCCAGCAGGAGTCCTTTCCCCAATAATGCAAACAGATCTACTAATTCATAATTTGCACCAATCTTAATGCATTCTTTCCTATTGACTCAAAATGTCCTTCTATTTATAACGATCTAGCCTAATATTTCATGTGGTCCGCAAACCATGGTTTGTGGACTCTAGGTCTACCCTTTGACCCATTACGATGCTTTAGGGTCTTTGACCCACCCCAAATCCCCTGTGTTAGACTTAAATATGCCAAAAATATACAAAAATACTCAAAACTGTCCTAATTCGCAACCTTTGGAGGACCCTGTTCCAACAGCCCCCCAACACAATATTGTGACTCATCCCGAGTCACTGTGGTGGTGGAGTCTCCACCTGTGCGCGCAATTCATTGACGGCTGTGACCAGCGGGGGTAGCACTTCTTGACTCTGAGCAACAGTGCTCTGCGCAATATCTACGAGCTTCTATGATGTCGGTCTTTCTGTCGTAGCGGTGACACTTTCCAGTGTATGGTTTAGTTTCTTAACAACAACATTAACATCTTGTGAGAGCTGGAGGGCTGCAACAGCCCAAGGCTTCAAGTGTTCTCTGATGACGTGCTTCTTATGCCGGAGCTCCTCAATCTCATCTTGGAGTGTGTTGTTGGTCCTCAATCATGCCAAATTTTGCTCAGGAACCAAGGTGGGTAATGTAGCCTTGATCTTCTCGAAAGCTTCCTCCTTCTACCACAAGTCATGATTTATTTTCCGAAGGATCAAATTGCACTAGACCTTGGTCCATAACTGCATGGCGGTCTCTAGTAACTGGGCACCGTGAGCAATCTACCCTATAATAATTTTTGTAGCCACAGTCACCAGTGGAGCGCGTTGGGCTCGTACCTCCAAGTGTGTTTTGGGCTACAATTTGGCCTGTAAATTAGTGATTTGCTGCTCTAGCTACATCTTAAATGACTTGCATTTTCATCCTGGAAGCCTTCAACGCTGCGACCAATCCTTTGACTTTAGCTCGAGGGGTGGCCGTGGCTGGGATCTCTTTTTTAACCTCTGTGCAGAGCTGGTGGATCAAGGTTTCGAGCTCCGCTTACTGCACGACATCGAGGAGCACTTCTACGTTCTATTGTGCAATGGTTTGTTCAGCCATACCAAGTGGTTTGTGTACTTGCTAGTCCCGATGGTGAATCTCCTAAAACACAGTAGTGTGGAGACCTCACAATGCTTCATGGGGTAGCTTGGCTAGATTCAAATGCACCCCTATACCTACTTGGAGTTGTATTCCATAGTCCAGTGAACTGATCACAAGGGCGGCGCTAGGTAAGGAATAGAGACGACTTTCCTCTGTAGCTAGCACTGTACTACTAGAAGCCAAGGGAATCCATTCCTGGACCATGCTGGTCTGTAGCATTTCTGTCTTTAACTGCAGGGTGCAAATCTCGAACTAGATGGTGTTGATCGCAGCCTTTTTTTGTTCCTCTAAAGCTACCCATTTGTCTTCTGTGGCCAGTGTGACTACATCTGCAATTTGTTCGAGATCTCCCTCAATCAATGTAACCATCTCATCTCGTTCCTTCCGTTGGGCACACTGCTTCTTTCGGGGCCCCTTGACAGGCTCACCTGTTCGCTTTGTACCTCTAATATTTACTTCCTCTGTGCCCATATCTAGCTATGAATTGACCTGGGTTTCAACCTCAGTGTCCTTAGTGATGGTCTGCTTTGGTTGCATGTCCTTTTTCGTGGTTGCGCCTGAGTCCTTCCCTGTACTCTTGCTTCTGCCTTGAGTCTCCTTGATGATAATAGGTGGGAGCACCAGCATTGTGCTAGTACCTGCGATGCCCCTTGAGCTGGTTTTGAAGCCTATCTTCTAGGCTGGAGGCCATAGCGCAATCACATTGCCAATTTCCTCGTTTGCTACCATATAAGGTAGTGATTTCCATGTTTTATCCTTGTGGCCGTGGATCTAAATGTTATGCATGGTAACCTAGAATGCTTCAATACTTTTTTATTTTTCATATACTGTTGGGGACAACCAAGGTCGAGAATTGATGGTTGTGGCCAAGCTACTCTGGAAGAGGACCCAGAAGACTTGGTTATCCTCTAAGCGTTGTGCGTCCTCGGAATCCCACAAATGGGCATATCGAGCCCCTTCGCACATATCTGGGGTGAGCACCGGGAGGATTGATTCCACAGGGGTCTCCCAGGTGACTAGGGCTATAAGGAGCTATAGCCATGCATAGCAAAAGGATTTTCCCTACTCCTAAGATTCGTGGACGTTGGTCAAGAAATCATCGCATAAGTATTGGGCCCAATTGAGGGAGACCCCCTTCGCACACTAACATGCTTGCCGAATAACAAAAGCAAGGACGGCTGCGACCTGGCACTTTCACAATAGCTAGCATTTTGATAATATGGTACCCATCTGCATAGCAGGGTCGCTGATAGATTTGATCACGAAGCCTCGCATATTCCTTTCCACATGGTAGGTCTAACGCACATATTCAACAATTTCACCTTCATATTTATTGCCCACACGTTCCAGAGGGTGTGTCCTGTTCATGGGAAGGCCCGTAATTATATGAACCATCGCAGTGTCAATGGGAACGCTATCCCGAATCCATAGGTAGCCATCGTGAATTAAGGCAAGCAACTGTTGGGCCAACCGATCCGTGACGTTATAGTGGCCAAAGTTGGGCATCCGTAGCAGGTTCAAGAGCCCAGATCTAGCCAATCCCCTTACCCAGTGCTGAGGAACGACTGTGACCCCATCATCTACATAAATCGTGTCAAAGTACAATGCAGGGGCCAGCTCAGGGAAGGCTTCACAATTCTCCAAGTCGTGATTGTCTAATTTGACTTCATGGAGGTTTACGCAAGGGTCACTAAGGATAGGGACCTCTTTCAGGGTTAGTGGCATCTGAAAATAGGTAATCAGGCCATCGAGGTTCTTGGGTGTGCACGTCGAGGGCCTGCGTGGTGGGATGAAGGGAGGTAACTAGTTGATTGGATTAGCAGGTTGGGCTTCCTCCTGCACATCTTGAGTCTAAGGCATTACACGCGAGGATCATTTGGCATGCCTTGGGGAAGTCATAGGCTTCCCCACATCCCATTTTGTAGCTTTCGGAGGCCTCCCTAAGCCCTATGCTTGCTCTTTTTCCTTCCTTTTGACCGGTGTCGAGAGCACTTCTTCATCCTCAGACCCAATCTCCATTACTTCCTCAATTGCTGGGTCTGCAGGTGCCGAGGGCTCAGCAGGGTAAGTGGTTGTTAACCTAGCATGGAAAATGAATCCCAACTCTGGGTGGCTATTGTGAGAAGGGGGAGGTTGATCAAACATGAAAGGGACAGTGTAGACCTGAAAAATCTTGCAGCTCAAGTTCGAGAGAGAGAGAGAGAGACGATAAGCACAAGCTATGCAAGTGAGGCGGAACCCTTATCTGAGCTATTCTGCCCTTTTTATAGTGCCTACGGGTGTCCAACGGTAGGGTAAACTTGACCTGGAACTTACCATCAGGTAAACAGTAAAAAATCCGCAAAATCTGCCCCATTAAATGCTAGCGGCCCACTCCTTTTAACGATTACTTTGGCCTTTTACCAGATGTCATTATGCCAACGGCTAGTTTTCACACCTCCTGTGCGCTTGGCATACCTGCTACGCTTGGTTTAAACACCTGCGCCTCCTGCGCATCCTCCTCTAACACAGGCTTGATCCCTAGGTACTTCAAAACCAAAGACATGTTTGCCCGACATATGTTATCCGAACAGAACCAGGCCTCCTTCGTAAGCAAGCCTTTCAGCGGTGCTATGAATATTGCATAAACCCAAACAAAAATTTTGTAATAACCTACGTGGCCGAGAATTGAATGCAGTTTTCCCCTTGTTGTAGGAATTGCTGGATATATGATAACTCTACCTCCTGTATCCGCACCCCAATCTTAGCCAACGTGGCGTGCGTCGCAATGCTACCCATTCGCAGCCTAAGTGGTTTGGTAACGGTCTGCATCTCAACCAATTCTAATTCAGAAACAACTTTTGGATCATCCTTACCTTTTTTTGGGGCTAGGCTGCAGTAGTTGGCCATGCTTGGTACCCGCAGTTCCCATGTGGGCACTTCAGGTGTGACATATAATTGCGAGTCACCCCATGCTACAGTGTCAATGTTCTAAAGAGCTGCATCAAGCACCTCTGTCCTGCCTACTAACCCAAATGTTCCTAGAAATTCCTCCTTCAAATTATCCCAGTGGCGGGTGCGCTGATGTAGCTCCGCATCTAAGTACCACGCAGTGGGAAGTGGTCCCAGGGCATGAATAAACAGATGAACCCATTCTTTGGTAGTCCTGTCACACCATTGTTCTGTCCAAGCACCCAGATATTTACATGGATCTTCTGGCCCAAGGAACGCTTTGACTCGCACGTCAATTGGGGCCTCAAATCATAGGATCATCATATCCTGACACTCCTCCCAATCCTGGAATGCCACTTCATGCATCTCCCACCATCGCGCAGGTGTTCCATGCATGGATAGCTTAAGGGCCCATAGTCTTCATTCCCTTGGAACCTCAGCTTCGAATGCTCGTAAAAATTTCTTAATATTACCATAATCATCAAAATAAGGTAGTTATCTTACCTCTGAGGAAATGCAACAGAAGTCCTTTGTGACCCGAAGACATTGCAACGCAGAGACATCATGTAACCAGTTTTTCCAATTCTGTATCTCCTCATCAGAGTCAGAGAAGCATTCATTGTCCTTTTCCCATCAAAGTACTCCATCTGCCATGGGGTTGATCCAATATTCATCCCACGCAGTCAACTTATAGATGTGATCCACATCTTCTGTGTCGTGCACCGGCTCTGTGTATCGTTCGCCTTCTGAAGTATCTAATGGTACTATTACCCTTGCACCATTATTTTCAAATACCATGCTTCTCTTCTTTACATTAATGATGCCTTTAATATCAATGGCCCAATCCAATCCTAGAAGCGCAGGGTAGGGGTCCACATCTTCTACAATCTGAATTACCTCAAAATCAGCCCGGACCTTGACCCCTACAAGATCCACCACGATCTTCGATAGTCTCCCCAAGGGTATGATCTTCTGTTGATTGGCCATACGCAGCTGGATAGTGGACCATTCCAAATTAGGTTCCCTCATTCATTGCCAAGTTTGTTTAGGTAATACATTCGCATCTAACCCTAGGTCCAAAATAGCCTAATCCATCTCATAATCACTGATCTGCACAGTCAACCACATCTCTCTACCATTGTGTTTCTTATATGTATATAGTTTGTGTACATCCTTGGATTTCCAGGGGGAGGCTAGGTCATTCTGTGCAGCTATCTATTAATGCCCAAATATTTTCCACAACATTTGGGTTGCGCAACAACTTCATACATGCTTGTAAAAAGGGTTTGACCTCCTCACCGGCCTTGAGGTCTCCCGGCGGCTACGAAGTAGACGCCTCTACCTCAGCAAAGTCTTTTTTGGCTGTGACGAATGTTTCTTTTTCCTTTTTTAGATCCAAACCTTCTTGCTTGATAACTTCTTGTCGGATCAGTGGTTCGGTCACAGTCTTCTCCCCAGGCCCCCCGGTGGCCATCCCACTACGTGTTACGACATTCACACTCGGATCTTTGTCTCGCAGTTCAGCCTTAACCCTCTGCACACTCTGTGTAGGTGTCAGCTACTTTTCCTGCATTTTTGCTATCAATATTGGACAGTCTTCAATCGCATGGTCCAGCTATCTGCAACACTGGCAGGACTGCCTTGTGGGGTTTGGGTAGTCCCTGGCAAAGTGTCATACTTCTCCACAGTGATAATAGATTAGTTGCCCTCTTCCCTGACCTGCGATTCCACCTCTTCCACCTCCCCTGCCCCTAACTCGAGACCCACCTATGCTTGAGAGGGATCTTGGTGAGGATGGGTCCAACTGTACCTTATAGAGGTTCCCTCGATTGATCATCAAATCATACATCTGGCAGTTCTTTTCATCATGTCCTACCGACCTGTAGAACCTGCACCATTGCTGCTTTACTTTTGGGACATACGCAACAAGGTGGGGATAGTGGTTTGTGTCATGCATCCCCGCAACGTGACAATCATCACACCATAGCACCGGCCCACTTGATCCTGCAACTTCCCTAGGGCGCAATAGACTAGGTCCCCCGGCCTGCATATAGTTTGCTAACAGAGGGAAATTAGATTCCTTTTTCTGACCATTCGTCCTGCATCATATGCACCATCTTTCAGGTCTAGCCTCTCCTCCTCGCTCCTTTTGCAGATTCTGGATCTCCATGTGCATCTCCTCTATTTTTCCTTGGATCTGCTAGATGCCTAGTTGAGTATCATCTCTGGGCGTAGCTTCTAACTTCATAGCGACTTCTAGTTCTTTTTCCTATGATTCGAAAGTTTGGTGACCCACAGGTATGCGCAAGTGAGGCAGCAGCATAGCAATGAACCATTCCGTGTGTTGTCTATCATCATACTGAAATCCTCCTCTGATTACCTTCTTCAATCGCTGATCGGCCTCTCGCACAGACTCAGAAGGCCCTTGCTTTAAATCCTTTAGATCAACCACTATATGTGTTTCGCTCAGAGGCCCACCATTCACTTGTTTTATGACTAACTCTAAGTCTCCTTGCACAACTATCTTACGGGCTCCTAATTTTTTCAACAGATTTAAGCCCAGGATAAGAGCCTCATACTTTGCAATATTATTTGTGCATTTGAAGTGCAGATTGACAGCGTGGCTTTCTGCATGATCATTTCTCGTGTTACGTAGCCACACCCCTGCTCCAGCATTGTTTCTAGTACAGGACCCATCGAAATTCATTTCCCACAGGGGTTCGCCATTGTGTTGCGTTGGGGAGTCTGTACTAGGCTGCGGGTTGTTTTTTTCTTCATGACATGTGTGGAGTTCGGAGAGTTGGCTACATTGCTGTTTACGTTCGCTTCCAATTTCTTCGCAGTTCCGTTTTCGCACCATCTACATGGTCTTCATCGTATTCTTCTAGGGTAGCCATTATGCTAAAGTCCATGGGCTCTCTGTCCTTGCTTGTATTTCTGCATTCAGATTCTGGCTCTCCTAAGGATTGGTCGTTATAAAGAATGAAAGAATCCAGATCTGTGTGTATAGAGTATAATGGTGAATTTTCAGGTTTCTCAGGGCTACTGACTAGGAATTTCATCTAGGACTCTCTATACAGTCTTCTCAGTTGGCCAAATAGAGGGATAGTGGCATATGAGCCATCCATCTGCATCGTTCCTTGTAGCTTGGCACCCCATGATCTAGATAGAAACATGCCATATTTGGGTGGCACATCTGCTACCACCACATCCATGACCATACATTTAGCTGGGATCTGGGTCAAGCTCACACATAAGTCTTTGATTAGGCCTAGGCACTTTACCCTGCTAGAGTCAAACGAATATAGGTCTTTATAAGGTTGTGTTATCTCTAGGCCTAGCTTTTCCATCACTACCTTAGGCATTAAATTGTGTGATGCTCCAGAATCATGCATGGCACTGTGGAGTATTTTTTCATGAATGTTAAGACTGATATAAAAAGGTGGAACGACCCCTTCCTGAAACTTTCCCTCAATCTTTGGGCCAAACAGGAGGGCAGATTGATCATCATTCAAATTTACAGTATCATTGTTTTCCCCCAGATTCAATGCTTTCAAAATTTGGCCTTTATATACATTCTGAGTGGCCAGCTCAGAGAGTGGGACAAAGATTTTAATTTTTGCAATCTCACTCTCTAAATTGAAAGTGGACCGAATCTTGGAAATGCTTGAATCTGTTTTATTTGCTACTGCCTTAGTGGCTGAATCAGATTGTGATTTCTCACTATGTACAGGGTTGGGAACAATTGTATTAGGAGTACTAACTGAAATGCTAGTATTGCTGGTTGGTTGACTTTGTTTTCCAGTGTCTTGGTTGTCTTTTTCCTTGTGTTTACCAGAACTTTCAGCTGCTGTTTTGCTACTTTCAGCAGATGCTTTAGAAGTTTTATCAGGTCTTTTCTTGATGGTTACCTCAGGAGTCTTTGGTTTGGAATTTTCTTGGTTATTTTTTCTCCCAATTTCATATTGTTCCCTGACCTGTAACATGGCATTTTCAAATCCTAATCTGTAATCCTCAGTTTCTAACCATTCCTCATCCCAGTATGAAGGTGAGGGCTGGTCTTCCCCTGAATCACAGTTAAGGACTGAGTCTTCTGTTTCGAACATGTTTATTCCATTCCCTATAGACTCTTCTATGATTCCCTCATCTTCATCTCAAATTTTTTCTTGGAATGGGGGAATAACCTGTTGATCTGACTCTCTTTGTCTATTGGGAGCAGCATTATTTCTTCTAACGTTCTGGTTCTGGTTTTGGTTTATATTTTGGAAAACCATTCTTTTTATCATTTGTTGTAGCTCTTCCACGTTTTTAGACAGTCTATCATATTTGGGATTAGATGTGGAGGCTACAGTGTCATCCCTATATGTTACCCTTTTCTCAGCTTTTAATCTTGCCCTTTTTTCCATCAACTTTGTTTCTATGGTTATGGCTCCTTTCTGCATGTATTCCAAAGTGTTATACTCTTTATCTCTAAGCTTGTAGGCCATGTCAGCATCAAATCCATCAGGATATTTAGCCAGGGCCATCCCTTGTGGAGGTTTCATGTGTGGGGGGAGAGCATTGTAAATGCTGTTGAATCTAGTGGTGTAATCGTGGACGCTCTCTCCTACGTTCCTCTTAAGGGACATGTAGTCTGCTAGGAGCTGGCGAGGGTTTTCTCTAACCTCCCATTTTTCTATGAAATTCTGATATAACGCAGGGAGATCTTGGATACTGCCAGGAGGTAAACTTTTAAACCATTTCTTTACATCACCCCCAGGCTTTGGGCAAAGATTCTCATTTTGATTGTTTCATCGTCAATTTCCATATAATCAAAAGAATCCTCCATTCTATCTACATGTTGCTGAGCTGTAATGGATTCTTTGGAAGTGAAGTGTGGGATTTTTGACTGATAATCGTTGAGTAAGGGTAACAAGGGTTGAGGTAAAACCAGGGGTGCATACCAAGCTGCCATGATAATGTTCTGATGAGGTATAGGGTTGGATTGAGCAGCTGGTATATGGATGACAGGGATATTAGGACCAACAGAAGTCTGTTGAGCAGATCTAGGGTGGGAGAGCCCCAAGTTTTGAAGGACGTGAATATCAGGCGGTGTGGATGGAGGGTTTCCATTGTCCCTAGTGTGTTGACCACTATGAGATGGTGAACTGTGAAACACAAGGTCCGGTTGGTCTAGATCACTGGATGAACTAGTTCTTGGTAGTCTATTAGGTAGATCTAGGTCAGGGAGAAAATGTGATAGAGCCGTTAGGTCTTCTGGTGCAGAATTAGCTCTATGAATGTGACTGGAAATAGTTGGTCTTTTAGGTGTAGGAGCTCCATTGAGGATACTCTCCGGGTTGTCAACTATTTCAGGTGGCTCGGGGTTGGGATAAGCTCTTGTGTGAATGGTTCTGAAAGCCAGAATGTTGTTTCCTAGCCAAGCAACTTAACCCTTCTTGTTACTTCTACTGTGGTTGATGTTGTCTCAAAGGCTGGTCTCCCAGTGGAGTCTGATTGTGAAACCAAGTTAATCA